>WNGS01004946.1:35635828-35667054 GCA_020271785.1 Procambarus virginalis
GTTATGAGGAAAGGCTGCGTGAACTGCACCTCACGTCGTTGGAAGACAGAAGAGCTCGGGGAGACATGACCATCACATACAAAATTCTCAGGTGAATTGACAGGGTAGACAAGGATGGATTATTTAACGCGGGTGGTACACGCACAAGGGGACACAGGTGGAAGTTGAGTACCCAAATGAGCCTCAGAGACATTAGAAAGAACTTTTTCAGTGTCCGAGTAGTTAGTAAATGGAATGCACTAGGAAGTTATGTGGTGGAGGCTGACGCCATACACAGTTTCAAATGTAGGTATTATAGAGCCAAGTAGGCTCAGGAATCTGTACATCAGTTGATTGACGGTAGAGAGGCGGGACCAAAGAGCCAGAACTCAACCCCCGCAAGCACAACTAGGTGAGTATATGGGGGAGGTGAGTATGAATCACTGGGGGTAACCCTTCACTTAAACAATAATGCCCTTCATATAATCAACCTATATATGTCACAGAGTAAACTTGACCTTGACACACTGCCTGACTTTGTTAATGAAGAACCTACCCTGCTGGTCGGTGACCTTAACTTCATATCATCAACATATATGTGCCACAGAATAAACTTGACCTTGACACACTGCCTGAATTTGTTAATGAAGAACCTACCCTGCTGGTCGGTGACCTTAATGCCAGACACCCACACTGTGATGCCAACTGTCATCAGCCCAATGTTAATGGACGGAAACTGTCACTCAGTGTCAGGGGAAGTGAAAACCTCAGGGTCCTGGGTGATGAACAGCCAACTCACCTCAGAGGAGGAAGATTAGACTATGCTCTCCTGCTGAATGCTCAGGACACGGATGCCAGTACACACATTGTGCACAGTCTATGTAGTGACCCCTGGGCATGATTACCACCGTCGATATGAACATGATAAAGAAAGAGACAAATACAAGAAAAAGGTTATCACTCGGACCAGATATGAGGCCGCACTTTATAAACAAGATGTGTGAATAGTTCACGGAATACCAAATCCCAGAAAATTTAAATGATAAATTTGTTGATAACCTTAAAAACCAAATTGAGAGCAGTCTCAGAGCTCCGCGCCGTACGACTGGGCGAAATAACCTTCAGAAGAAGAAAATAAAATTGTATGAGAACGATTACACGATTACATAAAGATGTAATCGTTTGTAATTGTATGAGAACGATACACGATTACATAAAGATGTAATCGTCCAAGAGCTGTTTAAAACTGCGTGTCAAGTAGCCAGAGAAGAGAAGATTAAAGAGCGGGGAAAGACAATGGCTTGACTTCACAAGCTCCATCGAAAGAAAAACATCTGCAAGACAAGTGTGGACAAAAATTCAGGTAGGTAAGGGGAACAGAACCCGGCCTGCGGGTTCTGATGACAAGTATGGGCAATCAATCACAGTCCAGGAAGTAAGGGGCGCTATGAAAAAGGGTAAAAGTACTGCAACTGTTGCAGATGGCGTCACCTACGACGTACTCAATGCACTGTGTGAGGTGTCTGGGAATCCACTACTCCACCTGCAATGACCCTGGCAATTACCGACCTATCAGTCTCGTGTCATGCTCGTGCAAGATACTTGAAAGGATCATTCCAAACCGACTGTTGCACAAAATAGGCAGGCTAGGGGAGGGTGGTCAGTGGATTTGTTAAAGGACAGAGCACAGCAAATTGTATAGTTAATTACTTGGCTAATAACATAGCTAAGTACTCTGTATTTGTTGACATCAAAGGAGCCTTACACAAAGCGCAAGGGATTGCGATCTTGGACAAGCTTGCATGCATGGATGTCTCATGAAGACACCCATGACTCATGACTCGTGACAAGACGAAAGAAAGACTCATGAAAGGGATTGAAGTCTACCTCACAGGGAAGAAAGCCAAGGTCTGCTTCAATGGAGCAGTTTCAAGAACAAGGAGTATGGAACTCAGGACCCTCCCAATGAAGGGTCTTACACTATTCAATGTACTTATGAATGCCATTGTGAATATTGATTTTCTGGAAAGAACGCAACAAGTGGGATATGCAAATGATGTTCTAATACAAACAGTCCATTGAATTCCTTGGAAGAGAATGTATTGAGCTCGGTTTCACTCCCTCCACGAACAAGACAAAAGCATACTCTCATCACAAGAGGGGAGAAAATGAAGAACTACAAATTAACGGTGTAACACTTGAATGGGTTGACCATTATCGGTATCTTGGCGTCACTGTCGGCTCTAACAAGGGGAAGAAAGAGGAGCTCAACCAAATCATAGGAACATGCAGAAGTCGACTCAGGGCACTGAAAGCTATGACCTGGAATGGACATGGAGCCTCTATTGCCGTGCTTAAAATAATGTACAAAGTCCATGTGCGCTCCATTATAGACTATGACCAGGTTTGTGCACCTACTCCTACTTCCAAAGAGATATGAAAAAGGCTTGAAAATATACAAAATGAAGCTATGACCATCATTCTTGGAGTTTCAAGAACTGCCAAAACGTCTAATTTACGAGAAGAGTTATCTCTTCCCAGTGTTAAAAGCCGAATTATGGAACTGAATGTTAAGCTTGCAATTAATTAGCCAGAGATCCCCATTACAATGATGTTGCCAAGAAAAAACTGAGTTCTGTGCTACTTACAGGAGGAAACAGGAAAAGCAAAAAATGGCATCACAGATTAGTCTGGTACCTGGAAGAACTTCACCTGCTTGAGCAAGCTCGTGAGCTCCTGCCTGTTGAGAGGTTACCTCCCTGGGAGGATAACTCTTACAAGATTATTATCAATAAGATGGCAACGAAAAAGTCCAATATGTTACCACAAGACATGAGGCACAAGTATCTCGAGGAAATTTATGAAGAAGCCGGAGATGAACTAGATCAAATCTACACTGACGGGTCATCTAGTCCTGTCAATGGCAGGGCTGGTGCAGCACACACTGTAATTAAGGATAATACCTATCAACGCAGAAATGAAGGAAAAGCACGTATTGAGAACTATGCCTCTTCAACACAAGAAGTGCTCACTGCCATTGTTGTGGCGTTACGATTCCTTGAACGAAACACTAATGGCGCAGTGATCTGCACGGATTCAAAAGCAGCACTACAAAGGCTAAGTAAAATTCGAGCATAAAATCTTGCGTTAGTCGCTGAAATTAAGAGAGCTGTGAGGGTATTAACCAACCAGGGAAGAGTCGTCAAGTTACTGTGGATCCCCTCCCATGTTGGAATATGTGGAAATGAGCGAGCAGATGTGCTGGTTGCTGAAGGAGACCATATTGAATACTTCATACGTAAGACTCTTTTACAAATTAGTGGTATTGTCAGGCAACATCACCGTGACAAGGTAATTGAGGAAAGAAGGATAGAAGCACAAACCAGTGAAACTGTATGCTGGTACAATGCGGTTGCAGCTGGCAATCCCAATCATTATGGTGGCTGCGGGAGAGAATCAGTAACAGCAAGAATCCACCTTGAATACAAATATCCATAGAGATTCGAAATAGAAACGAAAGTTGAACAGCGGAGTTGCAAAATCTGGGGTGAGAGTGATGGACACCGTTTTGACCACTATCGACGAGAAAGTGAACACCTGAGAGACATTAGAAATATGTGTAGAATAATAAACCCCACATTGTTTGAATTAGGAAAGTACCATTTATCAAATATTGATACTGTTATTAAGAGAGTTCCCATTTGCACCCGCAAGATAACGTAAGATTTTAAGGGTTGACAAATGTTAATCTTCTTGTCTGAGAAGCTGTTCTTGAGACAGTTAAGCAAGTCTCAACTGTGTCTGGGTAGAAGTGACAGTATGAACAACCCAGCGGGTTTTCTTCCTATTGGGATGTGTTGTACATGCTGCTATGGCGGTGTGTCCACTCACAGGATGAGTGGCGCTGCCCAGTACTGTCACTATGACAGTGTGTCCGCTCACAGGATGGGGCGCTGCCCAATACTGTCACTATGGCGGTGTGTCCACTCACAGGATGGGGCGCTGGCCAATACTGTCAATATGGCGGTGTGTCCACTCACAGGATGGGGCGCTGCCCAATACTGTCACTATGACGGTGTGTCCACTCACAGTATGAGCGGCGCTGCCCAGTACTGTCACTATGGCGGTGTGTCCACTCACAGGATGAGTGGCGCTGCCCAGTACTGTCACTATGGCGGTGTGTCCACTAACAGGATGGGGCCGCTGCCCAATACTGTCACTATGGCGGTGTGTCCACTCACAGGATGGGGCGCTGCCCAATACTGTCACTATGGCGCTGCCCAGTAAACTCGCCCCTCGAGGCAAAATTTAAAAAAATAAAACTTATCCCAAGCACGCACAACTAGGTGAGTACAACCTGGTGAGAACATACACACAGAAATACTAGTTGAGTGACAGGTGAGAGGCGGGACTAAAGAGCCGAAGCTCATACCCCTCAAGCACAAGTAGGTGAGTAGACACATTACTGACCTTTGCTGTCGCAGCAGTAGAAGAAGCCGGGCTTGTCCTCAGCCTCGCAGTTGTTGACACAGCCACGAATGTTTATCTTAGGCCTGAGGCAGGAGAGAGGAGGGAAGGGTGGGGAGCGAGCCATGGTCACGGCCACCAGAGCCACCAGAGCCACCATCAACACACACACTCGCCTCATAATGCCTGTAAGAACAATCACCATAACTCTCTCTGTGCTGGAGGTATAGCCACAGTCTGTAGCCTGGCCCAGCCACCACTGTAACTCTCTCTTGTGTTGGAGGTATAGCCACAGTCTGTAGCCTGGCCCAGCCACCACTGTAACTCTCTCTGTGCTGGAGGTATAGCCACAGTCTGTAGCCTGGCCCAGCCACCACTGTAACTCTCTCTTGTGTTGGAGGTATAGCCACAGTCTGTAGCCTGGCCCAGCCACCACCGTAACTCTCTCTGTGCTGGAGGTATAGCCACAGTCTGTAGCCTGGCCCAGCCACCACTGTAACTCTCTCTTTGTGCTGGAGGTATAGCCACAGTCTGTAGCCTGGCCCAGCCACCACTGTAACTCTCTCTGTGCTGGAGGTATAGCCACAGTCTGTAGCCTGGCCCAGCCACCACTGTAACTCTCTCTGTGCTGGAGGTATAGCCACAGTCTGTAGCCTGGCCCAGCCACCACTGTAACTCTCTCTGTGCTGGAGGTATAGCCACAGTCTGTAGCCTGGCCCAGCCACCACTGTAACTCTCTCTGTGCTGGAGGTATAGCCACAGCCTGTAGCCTGGCCCAGCCACCACTGTAACTCTCTCTGTGCTGGAGGTATAGCCACAGTATGTAGCCTGGCCCAGCCACCACTGTAACTCTCTCTGTGCTGGAGGTATAGCCACAGTCTGTAGCCTGGCCCAGCCACCACTGTAACTCTCTCTGTGCTGGAGGTATAGCCACAGTCTGTAGCCTGGCCCAGCCACCACTGTAACTCTCTCTGTGTTGGAGGTATAGCCACAGCCTGTAGCCTGGCCCAGCCACCACTGTAACTCTCTCTGTGTTGGAGGTATAGCCACAGCCTGTAGCCTGGCCCAGCCACCACTGTAACTCTCTCTGTGCTGGAGGTATAGCCACAGCCTGTAGCCTGGCCCAGCCACCACCGCCAACGACCCCACAAGGGCCCAGTCTGGCTAACTATCAAACTATCTAAACTTATTTAAATTAAAATTTAGTAAGTGTAGATAAAAACGTTCAATTTGAAAATACATACATATATAATTTTTAATATTAGTAAATATATGCATTCATATATATATATATATATATATATATATATATATATATATATATATATATATATATATATATTATATATATATATATATATATATATATATATATATATATGAATGTTCTTAGAGTCAAAGAGTTCTTAGTGATATATATATATATATATATATATATATATATATATATATATATATATTTATATATATATATATATATATATATATATATATATATATATATATATATATATATATATATATATATATATATATATATATATATGTGTGTGTGTGTGTGTGTGTGTGTGTAATTTCCCAAGTGTAGTTACAGGATGAGAGCTACGCTCGTGGTGTCCCGTCTTCCCAGCACTCTTTGTCATATAACGCTTTGAAACTACGGACGGTCTTGGCCTCCACCTCCTTCTCACCTAACTTGTTCCAACCGTCTACCACTCTGTTTGCGAAAGTGAATTTGTGTGTGTGTAATTCAATTGATAACGCCAAGTACAACAAAACAAGATTAAAAATATTTACATATAAATATTTTTAATTTTAACTTTAACTCGCTGCCTTATTCAAATACTCGTAAGCAAATGAATATTCACCGGGAAGTTGAGCTGAGGCTGCGAACAGTAGAGTAGAGAGCGGGCAAGTGGCCGCTCCCTGGACGGTCCTCGGCTTATATACCCCCGGCCCCTCCCTGGGGTGCTGCCACAACCTCGGCTTATATACCCCCGGCCCCTCCCTGGGGTGCTGCCTCAACCTCACCTTATATACCCCCGGCCCCTCCCTGGGGTGCTGCCTCAACCTCACCTTATATACCCCCAGCCCCTCCCTGGGGTGCTGCCTCAACCTCACCTTATATACCCCCGGCCCCTCCCTGGGGTGCTGCCTCAACCTCACCTTATATACCCCCGGCCCTCCCTGGGGTGCTGCCTCAACCTCACCTTATATACCCCCGCCCCTCCTGGGGTGCTGCCACAACCTCACCTTATATACCCCAGCCCCTCCCTGGGGTGCTGCCTCAACCTCACCTTATATACCCCCGGCCCCTCCCTGGGGTGCTGCCTCAACCTCACCTTATATACCCCGGCCCTCCCTGGGGTGCTGCCTCAACCTCACCTTATATACCCCCGCCCCTCCCTGGGGTGCTGCCACAACCTCACCTTATATACCCCCAGCCCCTCCCTGGGGTGCTGCCTCAACCTCACCTTATATACCCCCGGCCCCTCCCTGGNTTCTCCTCTCTCCCTACTACCTCTTCTCCTCTCTCCCTACTACCTCTTCTCCTCTCTCCTACTACCTCTCTTCTCTCTCTCCCTACTACCTCTTCTCCTCTCTCCCTACTACCTCTTCTCCTCTCTCCCTACTACCTCTTCTCTCTCTCCCTATACCTCTCCTCTCTCCCTACTACCTCTTCTCCTCTCTCCCTACTACCTCTTCTCCTCTCTCCCTACTACCTCTTCTCCTCTCTCCCTACTACCTCTTCTCCTCTCTCCCTACTACCTCTTCTCCTCTCTCCCTACTACCTCTTCTCCTCTCTCCCTACTACCTCTTCTCCTCTCTCCCTACTACCTCTTCTCCTCTCTCCCTACTACCTCTTCTCCTCTCTCCCTACTACCTCTTCTCCTCTCTCCCTACTACCTCTTCTCCTCTCTCCTACTACCTCTTCTCCAGTCCCCACCGGTATCTTGTCGTATTTGTGATTCGTTTCGAGTTGCCAAGGAGGTAATGCTTGCCGTCCAGGACAGGCTTGTGAGACTACTGTGTACATAAACTGTTTAAAAGTAAACAGTGATAATTCTCTTTATTTTAATCTACTTTTGTAGTAGATTTTAAAAATAATAACAGTATTCAACAGCAAGGTTTTTTAAACATGGATTAGAGTGAAAGACGTATTTTATAATCTTTTTATTTTCTCTACATTTGTTAGATTTTATGTTAATATTTTTATTTTTTTAAGAGAATTTAACATATTTTTAAATTACTATACGAAATTTATATTAAATTTTCAATCTTTTGTAGTAATTTATGGATTTATTATAAAATGTATTAAACTGAAAAAATAAAGTATAAATATTACTTTAAAATTTAAAAATTAAATTATTCTTGCGTATATTTTTAGAAATATATATATAGTCGAGCTTCAGCTCCAGATCCTGACTTTCTCCAGTCTAATATGTAATACATGACTGTTTCTGCATGCATCTTATCCTATTGTTTTTTAAAGCTGAGTATAAATTTGTTTTGCTTTTAATCCATTTTCTTTGTTGTATTCTTATGGACTGACTAAACTGTCTTTAGTGTTCATTTTTCCTTCTTAATCTAAAAGATAATTTTTAGTAGGTATTTTCTAGCAATATAGAATTTTTTTTACAGGTAATGTGTAAGAAAATTTGACAAAGATTAGTAGGTACATTAAAGTAAAATTTTAGGGTAATTGACAGGTATATTTGTAGCATAATTTGAGAATTATTTAAAAGCAAAATGTAGTAAAATATTCGTTCTTAACACTATTCGCTAGTAAGTATATTTAACTATATTGCTGGACACCCTGTCAGTGTGTTGCTGGAGACCCCTGCCAGTGTGTTGCTGAAGACCCCTGCCAGTGTGTTGCTGGAGACCCCTGCCAGTGTGTTGCTGGAGACCTCTGCCAGTGTGTTACTGGAGACCCCTGCCAGTGTGTTGCTGGAGACCCCTGCCAGTGTGTTGCTGGAGACCCCTGCCAGTGTGTTACTGGAGACCCCTGCCAGTGTGTTGCTGAAGACCCCTGCCAGTGTATTGCTGGAGACCCCTGCCAGTGTGTTGCTGGAGACCTCTGCCAGTGTGTTACTGGAGACCCCTGCCAGTGTGTTGCTGAAGACCCCTGCCAGTGTGTTGCTGGAGACCCCTGCCAGTGTGTTGCTGGAGACCTCTGCCAGTGTGTTGCTGGAGACCCCTGCCAGTGTGTTGCTGGAGACCCCTGCCAGTGTGTTGCTGGAGACCCCTGCCAGTGTGTTGCTGGAGACCCCTGCCATTGTGTTGCTGGAGACCCCTGCCAGTGTGTTGCTGGAGACCCCTGCCATTGTGTTGCTGGAGACCCCTGCCAGTGTGTTGCTGGAGACCCCTGCCAGTGTGTTGCTGGAGACCTCTGCCAGTGTGTTGCTGGAGACCCCTGCCAGTGTGTTGCTGGAGACCTCTGCCAGCGCGTTTCTGGAGACCTCTGCCAGTGTGTTGCTGGAGACCCCTGCCAGTGTGTTGCTGGAGACCCTGCCAGTGTGTTGCTGGAGACCCCTGCCAGTGTGTTGCTGGAGACCCCTGCCATTGTGTTGCTGGAGACCCCTGCCAGTGTGTTGCTGGAGACCTCTGCCAGTGTGTTGCTGGAGACCCCTGCCAGTGTGTTGCTGGAGACCTCTGCCAGCGCGTTTCTGGAGACCTCTGCCAGTGTGTTGCTGGAGACCCCTGCCAGTGTGTTGCTGGAGACCCCTGCCAGTGTGTTGCTGGTAACCCCTGCCATTGTGTTGCTGGAGACCCTGCCAGTGTGTGCTGGAGACCTCTGCCAGTGTGCTGCCAGAGACCCCTGCCATAAAAACACGCGCCTATCTGAATGCAACGTCGTTTCAAAATTTCAAAGCAATCGGTAAAGAGGTTTCGGAGATTTCTCTCACACGAAAAAGACATGAAAAACAGTGTTTCAAACAAAGTATGTTTTTTTTCCGTCACAGACGTGACACCAATACAGTATGTATATATAAACCCGCTCGAATGTGAATGGAACATTGTGTCAAAATTTCAAAGCAATCGGTGAAAAACTTTTGGAGATTAGCGATTTTGAACTAACGAACATTTCCATTTATTTATATAGATTTATCCATCAACTTTTTTCCATTTAATACTGTTTGTAATATATTCATATATGTATTACTCCAAAATGAAAATTTAAATATAATTTTCGTATAGATAATTTGATAAAATATTAAACTTTTACAAATTAATAAAAATATTAACATAAAACATAACAAAATGTAAAGAAAATAAATATTTTTATAAAGTACGTCTTTCAATCAAATCGTTTTATAAATACCTTTATTGAGGACTCTTGATATTATTTTTATAAATCTACTACAAAAGTAGATTAAAATAAAGAGAATTAATGCTGTTTACTTTCAAACAGTTCATGTACACAGTATTCTCACAAGCCTGTCCTGGACGGCAAGAATTACCTCCACGGCAACTCGAAGACAAGACATCGGAGGTGACAGGAGAAGAGGTAGTAGGGAGAGAGGAGAAGAGGTAGTAAGGAGAGAGAAGAGGTAGTAGGGAGAGAGGAGAAGAGGTAGTAGGGAGAGAGGAGAAGAGGTAGTAGGGAGAGAGGAGAAGAGGTAGTAGGGAGAGAGGAGAAGAGGTAGTAGGGAGAGAGGAGAAGAGGTAGTAGGGAGAGAGGAGAAGAGGTAGTAGGGAGAGAGAAGTTTTTAGGATGAGATAAAGTGGCGGGACTTGACCCAGCTGCACCACATTTATGCGTTATGACCAGACTAAGCGATGGTGGCAAGGTATCGGATTTGTAGTGACAACATCCCGTCTCTCAGCGCACCCACGGAGATTGGCAGCCCTCAGCTGGATGGTTGTTCACACTAGTAGTGGCTTGGGAGCCACCGAGATGGAAAACACCATAAACTGGAGTTAGTTAGGTCCCCTCCCCCTTTGGTGTAGGGGGGGAGGTAGAGGTAGAGGCTGGGTAGATATAAGCCAGGAGGTTGAGGAACTAGGTCATTAGGTGAGTGTCTTCCTCATTAAAAGAAATGTATATGTTTATCTCTTAGAATGTTCGGTAATATGTTAATTGTTTGTTTTGTGTCTATATATGTATGAACACGATGTACTGAACGGGGTGAGAATAGCTTGAGCTACCTCATCCCAATGTGTGCATTTTACCTCAATAAGCTTATTTCAATTTCAACTTCCTTAATAAGACTAATCAATAGGTCGGTCGATAGAGCTTGGTCGTCACACACGTGGGGTTCACGGTAAGAGCCTCCCTGAGCCCAGGTGAATGGAATTGTTAGGTGAATATTGTTGCTAGTAAGGGGGGGGGGGTTTCTAAGGTAGGTTGCATAGTTGTTATGGAAAGTGAGAACTCTTGTGATCTGTTTTTTATCCCATTGTATCCCAGACCACGTTCAGTGCCGGAGCTTTCGGCCACCCATGAAGGGTTTCACCGAAACGCTGCGCGTACTAGTGGCTTTACAAGATTGTAAATACTATACTATATATTCTCACAAATCCAATGTACCTTCTTGTATGTAAATAAATAAATAAATAAACTAGTGGCGAAGTCCTGCCAGTGGGTGCCGAATACCCAGAACTGGGCTCTGTTCTGGTACGCTGGAGTTTTTCCTGTTAGTTGGTTTTGCGAGTGCCGGTGGAATGGGTGCGTATGGGAGAAATGGGAGATAGTTTTGTAAAGGTAGAGCTTAGTGGCTGGGGTAGCTTGTCTTAGGCGGATGAGTGTAGAGAGCTTGATAAGTTATAGCTATTTAAGTAGCTAAGTTTGTGTGCATTCACAGGTTGTAATCTAGTGTGAGACCGAGTACTGGCGTGTTGATTACCTTAGGAATGTGGGCTGGATCTGGTCACTGTGTGTATAGTTGTAGAGGAATTGGGGGCGTATAACCTGTCCTTTACGTTAATTACAGAGAGTCGGTGAGAGTACTGAACATTGGAGGGACACAAACATTCAGGTTGAAGCTTCCTGACACCTTGTTGTCGAGGAACTTGATCCGCATCTTTCTATCAGTCAGAAAGCTGCATAGTAACCCCTTGCATGTTGCTAGGAAGTACAGAAAGAATGCAGAGTTGGAACCTGAGCCGTCGTGTCATACTGTGTCAAACGCCTTTTCAACGTCTTAACATGAAAGTTGTCTTGACTTTTTGATGTTAGTTGATGTTGAGGTAGTTTGTTATTATATTAAGTGCGTCTTGTGTGGAGTGGTGTTGTCTCAAGCCAAATTGTTGTTGTTGTGTTGATTTAGGGGCGACGACGATCGTGGGATCGGATGCGCCCCGGCGTACCCGTTAAGGGTAAATCGCGAAGCCTGGAAAGGTGGAACGCCAAGCTAAATCGCGAAACTAGTGACGCCAAACACTAGAAACGAACATGCCATACGGCAAATAAACGCACAGTCAGGCAGATGATTGGGGAGTCCCAGGAGTCCCTCAGGGTGACAAGCACCGGCCCCGCTCCACACAAAGAACACCAGGCAGCAAAACCAAAACGCTGTCCCCAATTCAAAAGCAAAAAGTCATCCGGTGTCCTCCGGCAGAGCAGAAGCCGGCCGCCCACCACGGCTGAGGGCACACCAGGAGCCCACCAAGACCCGCCAACCCCTGGCACCTCTCGGCCAAGCCGGCCCCGAACACCGTCACACCGCCGGGAGAACCAGCCAGTACACGTCAAAAAAAATCTATCAACAATCCTGTGACCCAAGGCGATATGTGCGCCAGGCGTCGTACAATCGGACCGCTGAAAAGGGATGCCAAACGGCAGTAGCAAAGCCAAAACGCGAAAACAAGACGTGACCAAGCGGCCCCCAGGCGGAGGAGGTGTCCAGACGTCCGCTCGGCTTCAAGGTTGAACCAGCAGCCAAATTGTTTGTTGGTTAGCAGGTTCCTATGTTTTAAGTGATGTCTGAGTCTGTGGTTTATAAGTCTTTCAAATACTTTGGCTAGTGTCTCTAGTAAACTGATTGATCTGTAGTTCTTGGAGTCGGTCGGGAATTTTTGGAGTTTTGGGATAAGGATTGCTGTGGCCTCTTTGAATTTGCTTGGGAAATATCCTGAAGCTAGTGAGGCGTTGTATACGTCAGTGAGTGCGAGGATCAGGAAGTCTGGGAGAGTCTTTAAAAAGAGCTTGGCCTATGCCAAGCTGTGACGTTATTGTGACGATGTCAATGCCATCTGTTGAGCGTACCCGACCCCATTTTCTGTTCTCCGGTGGAAGGCTCTGATCTTAATGAGATCTGTGTAGTTTTATTCATAATATTCATCTTTTACTTCTCAGAAGTGATGCGGGTGATACCTTGGGCGACAGGAATCAGTTCACTCTGGGCGGTTCTGAACTCATGACGTGTTCCAGTAGCAACCAGCGGCCGAACCGGTGAAGACTGTGACTTGCCTGTGATACTTAGTGAAGTATTGGTGACTTGACCAACGTATCCCGGGATAGCGAAATTGAGTTACGAGATGGAATTAATGTCCGTCTGTTAAAGCTTGTTATATTTGAAGCCTGCCAGTGTGTTGATGGCGACGACTGCCAGCGTGTTGCTGGAGACCTCTGCCAGTGTGTTGCTGGAGACCTGCCAGTGTGTTGCTGGAGACCTGCCAGTGTGTTGCTGGAGACCCCTGCCAGTGTGTTGATGGAGACCCCTGCCAGTGTGTTGATGGCGACGACTGCCAGCGTGTTGCTGGAGACCCCTGCAGTGTGTTGCTGGAGACCCCTGCCAGTGTGTTGCTGGAGACCCCCTGCCAGTGTGTTGCTGAGAACCCCTGCCAGTGTGTTGCTAGGACCCCTGCCATGTGTTGCTGGAGACCCTGCCAGTGTGTTGCTGGAGACCTGCCAGTGTGTTGCTGGAGACCCCTGCCAGCGTGTTGCTGGAGACCTGCCAGTGTGTTGCTGGAGACTGCCAGTGTGTTGCTGGAGACCTGCCGGTGTGGTTGCTGGAGACCCTGCCAGTGTGTTGCTGGAGACCCTGCCAGTGTGTTGCTGGAGACCTGCCTGTGTGTTACTGGAGACTGCCCGTGTGTTGCTGGAGACCCTGCAGGTGTTGCTGGAGACCCCTGTCAGTGTGTACTGGAGACCTGCCATGTGTGTTGCTGGAGACCTGCCAGTGTGTTGCTGGAGACCTGCCAGTGTGTTGCTGGAGACCTGCCAGTGTGTTGCTGGAGACCTGCCTGTGTGTTGCTGGAGACCTGCCAGTGTGTTGCTGGAGACCTGCCAGTGTGTTGCTGGAGACCTGCCAGTGTGTTGCTGGAGACCTGCCAGTGTGTTGCTGGAGACCCCTGCCAGTGTGTTGCTGGAGACCCCTGCCAGTGTGTTGCTGGAGACCTGCCAGTGTGTTGCTGGAGACCTGCCAGTGTGTTGCTGGAGACCTGCCTGTGTGTTGCTGGAGACCCCTGCCAGTGTGTTGCTGGAGACCCTGCCAGTGTGTTGCTGGAGACCTGCCAGTGTGTTGCTGGAGACCTGCCAGTGTGTTACTGGAGACCTGCCAGTGTGTTGCTGGAGACCTGCCTGTGTGTTGATGGCGACGACTGCCAGCGTGTTGCTGGAGACCCCTGTCAGTGTGTTGCTGGAGACCTGCCTGTGTGTTGCTGAAGACCTGCCAGTGTGTTGCTGGAGACCTGCCTGTGTGTTGCTGGAGACCTGCCAGTGTGTTGATGGCGACGACTGCCAGCGTGTTGCTGGAGACCCCTGTCAGTGTGTTGCTGGAGACCTGCCTGTGTGTTGCTGAAGACCTGCCAGTGTGTTGCTGGAGACCTGCCTGTGTGTTGCTGAAGACCTGCCAGTGTGTTGCTGGAGACCTGCCTGTGTGTTGCTGAAGACCTGCCAGTGTGTTGATGGCGACGACTGCCAGCGTGTTGCTGGAGACCTGTCAGTGTGTTGCTGGAGACCTGCCAGTGTGTTGCTGGAGACCTGCCTGTGTGTTGCTGGAGACCTGCCAGTGTGTTACTGGAGACCTGCCAGTGTGTTGCTGGAGACCCCTGCCAGTGTGATGCTGGAGACCTGCCTGTGTGTTGATGGCGACGACTGCCAGCGTGTTGCTGGAGACCCCTGTCAGTGTGTTGCTGGAGACCTGCCTGTGTGTTGCTGAAGACCTGCCAGTGTGTTGCTGGAGACCCCTGCCAGCGTGTTGCTGGAGACCCCTGCCAGTGTGTTGCTGGAGACCTGCCTGTGTGTTGCTGGAGACCTGCCAGTGTGTTGCTGGAGACCCCTGCCAGCGTGTTGCTGGAGACACCTGCCAGTGTGTTACTGGAGACCTGCCAGTGTGTTGCTGGAGACCTGCCAGTGTGTTGCTGGAGACCTGCCGGTGTGTTGCTGGAGACCCCTGCCAGTGTGTTGCTGGAGACCTGCCAGTGTGTTGCTGGAGACCCCTGCCAGCGTGTTGCTGGAGACCCCTGCCAGTGTGTTGCTGGAGACCTGCCTGTGTGTTGCTGGAGACCTGCCGGTGTGTTGCTGGAGACCTGCCAGTGTGTTGCTGGAGACCTGCCAGTGTGTTGCTGGAGACCTGCCAGTGTGTTGCTGGAGACCTGCCTGTGTGTTGCTGGAGACCTGCCAGTGTGTTGCTGGAGACCCCTGCCAGTGTGTTGCTGGAGACCTGCCAGTGTGTTGCTGGAGACCCCTGCCAGTGTGTTGCTGGAGACCCGTGCCAGTGTGTTGCTGGAGACCCCTGCCAGTGTGTTTCTGGAGACCTGCCAGTGTGTTTCTGGAGACCCCTGCCAGTGTGTTGCTGGAGACCTGCCAGTGTGTTGCTGGAGACCCCTGCCAGTGTGTTGCTGGAGACCCCTGCCAGTGTGTTGCTGGAGACCTGCCAGTGTGTTCTGGAGACCCCTGCCAGTGTGTTGCTGGAGACCCCTGCCAGCGTGTTGCTGGAGACCCCTGCCAGTGTGTTGCTGGAGACCTGCCAGTGTGTTGCTGGAGACCCCTGCCAGTGTGTTGCTGGAGACCTGCCAGTGTGTTGCTGGAGACCCCTGCCAGAGTGTTGCTGGAGACCTGCCAGTGTGTTGCTGGAGACCTGCCAGTGTGTTGCTGGAGACCCCTGCCAGTGTGTTGCTGGAGACCCCTGCCAGTGTGTTGCTGGAGACCCCTGCCAGTGTGTTGCTGGAGACCCCTGCCAGTGTGTTGCTGGAGACCCCTGCCAGTGTGTTGCTGGAGACCTGCCCTGGAGACCTGTGTGTTGCTGGAGACCTGCCAGTGTGTTGCTGGAGACCCCTGCCAGTGTGTTGCTGGAGACCTGCCAGTGTGTTGCTGGAGACCTGCCTGTGTGTTGCTGGAGACCTGCCAGTGTGTTGCTGGAGACCAGCCAGTGTGTTGCTGGAGACCCCTGCCAGTGTGTTGCTGGAGACCCCTGCCAGTGTGTTGCTGGAGACCTGCCAGTGTGTTGCTGGAGACCTGCCAGTGTGTTGCTGGAGACCCCTGCCAGTGTGTTGCTGGAGACCCCTGCCAGTGTGTTGCTGGAGACCCCTGCCAGTGTGTTGCTGGAGACCCCTGCCAGTGTGTTTCTGGAGACCCCTGCCAGTGTGTTGCTGGAGACCCCTGCCTGTGTGTTGCTGGAGACCCCTGCCAGTGTGTTTCTGGAGACCCCTGCCAGTGTGTTGCTGGAGACCTGCCAGTGTGTTGCTGGAGACCCCTGCCAGTGTGTTGCTGGAGACCCCTGCCAGTGTGTTGCTGGAGACCTGCCTGTGTGTTGCTGGAGACCTGCCTGTGTGTTGCTGGAGACCTGCCTGTGTGTTGCTGGAGACCTGCCAGTGTGTTGCTGGAGACCTGCCAGTGTGTTGCTGGAGACCTGCCAGTGTGTTGCTGGAGACCTGCCAGTGTGTTGCTGGAGACCTGCCAGTGTGTTGCTGGAGACCTGCCAGTGTGTTGCTGGAGACCTGCCAGTGTGTTGCTGGAGACCTGCCTGTGTGTTGCTGGAGACTTCTGCCTGTGTGTTGCTGGAGACCCCTGCCAGTGTGTTGCTGGAGACCCCTGCCAGTGTGTTGCTGGAGACTTCTGCCTGTGTGTTGCTGGAGACCCCTGCCAGTGTGTTGCTGGAGACCTGCCTGTGTGTTGCTGGAGACCTGCCAGTGTGTTGCTGGAGACCCCTGCCAGCGTGTTGCTGGAGACCCCTGCCAGTGTGTTGCTGGAGACCTGCCTGTGTGTTGCTGGAGACCCCTGCCAGTGTGTTGCTGGAGACCCTGCCAGTGTGTTGCTGGAGACCACTGGCTGTGTGTTGCTGGAGACCTGCCTGTGTGTTGCTGGAGACCCCTGCCAGTGTGTTGCTGGAGACCCCTGCCAGTGTGTTGCTGGAGACCACTGGCTGTGTGTTGCTGGAGACCTGCCTGTGTGTTGCTGGAGACCCCTGCCAGTGTGTTGCTGGAGACCCCTGCCAGTGTGTTGCTGGAGACCTGCCAGTGTGTTGCTGGAGACCCCTGCCAGTGTGTTGCTGGAGACCCCTGCCAGTGTGTTGCTGGAGACCCCTGCCAGTGTGTTGCTGGAGACCAGCCAGTGTGTTGCTGGAGACCCCTGCCAGTGTGTTGCTGGAGACCCCTGCCAGTGTGTTGCTGGAGACCCCTGCCAGTGTGTTGCTGGAGACCTGCCAGTGTGTTGCTGGAGACCCCTGCCAGTGTGTTGCTGGAGACCCCTGCCAGTGTGTTGCTGGAGACCTCTGCCAGTGTGTTGCTGGAGACCCCTGCCAGTGTGTTGCTGGAGACCCCTGCCAGTGTGTTGCTGGAGACCTGCCTGTGTGTTGCTGGAGACCTGCCAGTGTGTTGCTGGAGACCCCTGCCTGTGTGTTGCTGGAGACCTGCCAGTGTGTTGCTGGAGACCTGCCAGTGTGTTGCTGGAGACCCCTGCCAGTGTGTTGCTGGAGACCCCTGCCAGTGTGTTGCTGGAGACCTGCCAGTGTGTTGCTGGAGACCTGCCTGTGTGTTGCTGGAGACCTGCCAGTGTACTCACCTAGTTGTGCTTGCGGGGGTTGAGCTCTGGCTCTTTGGTCCCGCCTCTCAACCGTCAATCAACAGGTGTACAGTTTCCTGAGCCAAATGGGCTCTATTATATCTACACTTGAAACTGTGTATGGAGTCAGCCTCCACCACATCGCTTCCTAATGCATTCCATTTGTCAACCACTCTGACACTAAAAAAGTTCTTTCTAATATCTCTGTGGCTCATTTGGGCACTCAGTTTCCACCTGTGTCCCCTAGTGCGTGTGCCCCTTGTGTTAAACAGCCTGTCTTTATCAACCCTGTCGATTCCGCTGAGAATCTTGAATGTGGTAAAGTGTGTTGCTGGAGACCTGCCAGCGTGTTGCGGAAGAGTAGAAGTGGTGTTATGACTCTGTGACGATGCTGTACAGGACTGGCCCATGGTTTACTGACAAAGGTGAACTCGCCGGCGTGAGTACCATAGAAGACAAACTCAGGGAGGGAACCTTGAGTGTTGTACGATAGAAGATAGAAGTGAACTCACCGGGACAGAAGGTCGCAGAAGATCCTCTGTTGTGTCCTTTGTGAAAGTGACTCCACATATATTATATTATGTACATATGTAAGATGTGTATATAGCTAGGAAGTACACATTGTGATGGGTTTGTTTAGTGATGTTTACCTCCTTTCCCGATGAATTGACTATTACCGCCAGTTCTTAATAACTTTCCTATGACTTGGAGTTGGATCGAGTAAGAAGAGGCATTAAGCTTGGTAGAAAGTTTTGAAAAGAAGGAACCTGAACCTAGATTCACGAAGCTCCATATGTCTTTCTTCGCAAGTATATGAGCTACGAAGGTTCTTAAGTACTGGTCAAAAACATACCAAAGTGCGATTTAGGAAAGCGTAGTTGCGAAGATTTCAAGTACTCTTTAGTTCACTTAGGTCTCGCTAGATCTCACTAGGGCTTTTAGTTTGGCGAATCAGAGACCAGGCAACATTTTTCATCTTAAAGATTTAGCCAATCACGATGCTGGCTTATCGGAGCTCACTTGCCACATATTTACATCGAATTTTCTTATAAAATTCGAAGTAAAACTATGTTTTTTTAACTTCTACAGCCAGCACCGACATTGTAGTATATAAATGTTTCATTTGTTGTTTACCTGCGTAATTTTAAGAGGTACTGTGTAGCTGTCCTTGTTGCTTGGATGATGCGCTGACACTTATTGTATTTATTTATCTGAATTTACCCAAGGGCCACTAACTATCTAGTGGCTTCGACGAGGACAGAAAGCCGGCGGCTTGTTAAAGGTCCCCGCCAAATGTCATAATGATATTTTCTAGCTGGATTTTGGCATTTACGGCTTCAGCGGGTAGGCAGTTCCATGGGTTTATAACCCCTTTGGGTGAAAAACATCTATTTTCAGTCCTACTTGAGAGAACACTCTCCAACACTATATTTGTGATTGCCCTGTTATCAGTGACTTCAGATCAAATAGTATGAGGTACTTTGAGCTCTGTAATTACTCTTACACTCAAGAATATTGGAAGATATTCTTGTGCTGTACCCAAATTTTGCTAGTGGAGGTTAATAGATCAGCCTTACATTTCTTGTTCTCTCCTGATTCCATGTATGACTGGCCGTCCTGTGAGGTGATGTTGGATGAGCTTGTAGCTAGTTTCTGATCTGCACTGTGTAATCTTTCATATGGAATAGGGTAGCAGCTATTCTTTATCGACTAAGACCTTTTGTTCGATGACCCATCAGACAAAAGGTCTTAGTCGATATGAACTTGAAACCGTCCATATACTGCAGGTATGTTGACGACATTTTTACACAGGTACCTGATGTCAGACATCTGCAGGAGCTGAAGGAGGCATTTGAGCAGAATTCCGTGTTGCGTTTCACTTACGAGATGGAGAAGGATGGGAAACTACCCTTTCTAGATGTAACAGTCATGGAAAGGAGCGGAGGTTTCCACACTGCAGTCTACACTAAGGAAACAAACATAGGATTGTGCCTCAATGCCAACAGTGACTGCCCAGACAGGTACAAGAGGAGTGTTGTTAACGCTTATGTCGACCGTGCTCTCAGCCACAGCTCAGGATGGAAGCAAGTCGATGAAGAACTCTGTAGGATAAGGCAGGGCCTAGTCAACAACGGCTTCTCCAATGGTTTCGTTGAAGACATCATAAGAAGGAAGGTGAAACGCCATGCAACCTCTGAAGAGACAACTAACACAACACCTGTACCCCCTATTAGACTATTTTACAGGAACTTCTTTTCCACAGCTCATAAAACGAAGGAAAGGGTCCTGAAAGATATTGTTAATAGAAACTTTATCCCTACAGACAAAAATCTGAAGATACAATTGACGATTTACTATACAACCAAGAAAACTGCCAACCTACTCATGAGAAGCTCTCCAGACACAAAGCAGAACGCTTTGAAAGAGACCAATGTCGTCTATGCCTTCAAATGCCCACTTGGGGGCTGTAAGCCTCAAATAACTCAGTATATAGGCAAGACAACAACATCTCTTTCCAGGCGATTAACGATGCATAAGCAACATGGCTCTATCAAGGAACATATAATCTCTTCCCACAACCAGACCATCACCAGAGAAGTCTTAACAAAAAACACGGAAATCATTGATAGACACAGCAATAGCAGGCGGCTTGATATCTGCGAGGCACTACACATTAAGAAGTCAACACCAGCAATCAACAGCCAATTAATGCACAATTATATTCAACCCACTTCAAGACTCCGCTCCAATATTGAAGCATCAAGAAATATGGGCCAATAGGCCCTCTGCAATTACTTCCATTCTTCCCTTTAGCTTATACCCCGTTATTTAGTGTTCGGGCTTATGTTGAAAGTTTGTTTTTACCTCATCCAAAACTATTGTAACATATCACCTCACCGAAATGCAGGTATAAAATGAAAGCTGTTTAAACTCTGTTTAGTGTTAGTTGTGTGTGTGTAACCTAAAGTCTTTAAAAATGTAATAAGTTATTACGAAACGCGTTCTAGCGTCGCGTCAGACTAGAAATAAAAATAAATTTTGGAGAACTGATTTTTCAATTACCATCGACAGTAAAAAGAAACATAAGAATATTGAGAAAATTCGTGTTAGAATTATTAATCTTACTTTTTCGGTCATATTTAATAATATATGTCTACAGGAAAGACTGCTACCAAAATTTACTAATATCTATATATATATATATATATATATATATATATATATATATATATATATATATATATATATATATATATATATATATATATATATATATATATATATTCGAGTCACTTCTGGGGTGTGAGTTTTCAGTTGTATCTAGTCCTGGGGACCATTCAGGCTTGTTTGCATTTGTGTTCCTCACGTGTTGCCCCAAAAAATGAGGTGATTTGATAAAATGCTATTCCCAAGATTACCATCCGAGTGCCGGCGGGGAAGTGGTTCATATAGCCTCGGCTATCACTTCCTTATGTCCGGTCGTGATGGTCAAGTGGTTTAAGGCGTCCCTGTACATACCAGTTGCGTTGCTCCTGGGAGTATGGGTTCGAGTCACTTCTGGGGTGTGAGTTTTCAGTTGCAGATATATATATATATATATATATATATATATATATATATATATATATATATATATATATATATATATATATATATATATATATATATATATATATGTCGTACCTAGTAGCCAGAACGCACTTCTCAGCCTACTATGCAAAGCCCGATTTGCCAAATAAGCCAAGATTTCATGAATTAATTGTTTTTCGACTACCTAACCTACCTAACCTTACCTAACCTAACTTTTTCGGCTACCTAACCTAACCTAACCTATAAAGATAGGTTAGGTTAGGTTAGGTAGGGTTGGTTAGGTTCGGTCATATAACTACGTTAATTTTATCTCAATAAAAAAAATTGACCTCACACATAATGAAATGGGTAGCTTTATCATTTCATAAGAAAAAAAATAGAGAAAATATATTAATTCAAGAAAACTTGGCTTATTAGTCAAATCGGGCCTTGCATAGTAGGCTGAGAAGTGCGTTCTGGCTACTAGGTACGACATATATATATATATATATATATATATATATATATATATATATATATATATATATATATATATATATATATATATATATATATATATATATATATATATATATTAGAGAGAGAGAGAGAGAGATCATATAGTCAAATATTATAAATATTATTAGAAATATCATATAGTAGAGCTTCAGCTCCAGATCCTGACTTTCCACCAGTCTAATATGTAATACAATGAAAGTTCCTGCATGCATCTTATCCTATTGTTTTTTAAAGCTAAACTTTGTGTTTTGCTTTAAATCCATTTTCCTTCTTGTAATCTTATGGACTGACTAAACTGTCTTCAGTGTTCACTTTTCTTCGGTGGCTTAAAGTTATTTTACAATAAAATGCTTCACAGCCTTCCCAGCTTGGTGTCTTCTTTTGATAATTACTTACTAACTTGTAATAATACTAATTTATTAACACAATTATATTTCAACTTAATAAGTGTACATCAAGTTATTAATTTATTGATTTATTTATACATCAAGGTATATTGGGTTTATGAGAGTATGTAGCATTCATTGATGTTTTTACATTCTTGTAAAGGGGGCGGTCCAATCCAGTTTGGCTCCAAAAATGCAAAAATGAAAACTCGTTCGATTTCAATCAAACTTTTTTGACAAGTTCTATATGAAAAGTGTTTCATCTGGTCCAAGTTTCAGCATCGTAGCATAAATAGGAAGGGAGAAAAAAATAATGAAGTAGTTGTGAAAATTATGCCAAAATGGTCAAAATCGATTATGAATCAAAAGTGTCAACTGAAATCATAGCTATGACTCTTTGCTATCACAATAGCATATATTAAACAAATATTATAATTAGTTTAATTGGAAAAAATTTTAAGAAAAAAAAAAAAGTTTTTTTTTTTTTTTTTTTCAATTTTTTTTTTCAATTTTTTTTTCGGACGATTTGCATCAAACTTACACACCTTACTGTACGTATACCTATCTGTAAGGATGCCAATTTTGGAGAAAATTGGTTGATGTCAACCTCAGCCACAGATTTTAGAACCTTAGACTTCATTAATTTCTGTTTTTTTTTTCAATTGACACAAATGTTTACAAAACTGAATAATTTTTTATTCAATTTACATGAAACTTACACAGTATATGTGGAGGGCATGTCTCTACATGTGCAAGATTTCACTTTTCTCTAAGTTCATTTATTGATTTTATAATAGCAATAAACATGCCATTTTTGCATAATTTTTTGGGTGGAACTTTGAACATTTGTATTAGGAAAACTAAAGATGTTTTGGAAATCCTAAATCATACAATCATTTATTATATGCTAATGTGTCAGAAAAGTGTCACAGAATAATTATATCTGAAACGTGTGTGAAGAAGTGTAGACTTGAAAATGTGTAAAAAACGTTGAAAAAAAAAAAAAAAAAAAAATCTTTTTCTATTTACGCTGCAGTACTGAAACTTGGGACAATTTCAGCACTTTTCATATACAACTAGTCAAATAATATTGGTTGACATTGAACAATTTTTCTACATAACTAGACCGGCCCCGACCGGAATTTATTGATTTATTTATACATCAAGGTATATTGGGTTTATGAGAGTATGTAGCATTCATTGATGTTTTTACATTCTTGTAAAGCCACTTGCAGGGGATGAGTCACAATAACGTGGCTGAAGTAGTTTGACCAGAATCGACTTAAGAATGGTCGAGGACGGACCGAAACGTCGTCGTCCCTTCACCTTCTGTAAAGCCACTAACACGCTTATCGTTTCGGGCAGGTCCGAAACAATATAGCATTCGTTCAATATAACAACCATGATATATGGTGAGAGAATTATTACAGTGGTAAAGTTGTATGACTTAGGTACAACTGTGATGTTAACATTGGCTATCTGAAGCTGAATTGCATTTGTTGATTAGCTTCCGAATAAGATGTTGTAGGTCTTTTATCTGCTTAGTGTGAGTCTGTTGGTTGACTTCCATAAGTGGACTTTTTAAATTCATTATTTTCATCATTATTTAATGTATTTAGATTGTGGTCTGAGTACATGAGGGTAGTATTGTCAGCAAATAATATAGGTTGCAGAATGTTAAAGACATTAGGTAGATCATTGATGTATATAAGAAATAGAAGAGGTCCTAGGATGCTGCCCTGTGGCACTCCTACGGTTAATGATAGAGTGGGAGAGGTTATATCATTGATGACTACATATCGGTGTCTGTTACTAAAATAGGATCGAATATAGTTTAGGGCAAGACTTCGGATTTCATAAGGGTGGAGTTTAAGTAAGAGGTAATTGTGGTTAACAGTATCAAAGGCCTTTCAGGTCAATGAAAAGTCCAATCGGAAACAAATTTTTATCAAGGGCTGAGTAGATAATATCAAGGAGACTAATAACTGCACTGATGGTACTCTTTTAGGAGTAGAAGCGAAATTGACAGGTACTTATTAAGTTTAATTAAACGTGGTAGGAGTAGAGCTGTTTGTAAATAATTTGTTCAAATATTTTTGATAATATAGGTAGATTTGATATTGGTCTGTAACTGTTTATGTCTGCCGGATTGCCTCTTTATGAACTGGCAATACTCTTGTTTTTTTAAGGATGTCAGGGAAGGTATGACACTCTAGAAATTTGTTGAACAGCAGAGCAAAGTGGCGCAAGGTGGCGCAAGGGCTTGGGAGGCACCCTCGTATAACATAGATGGTATGTCACTAATGTTCCCAGCTTTGGTTTTTAGTGAGTGAATGATGGACACAACATCTGTCGGACTGACATGTGAAAGGAAAAGAGAGTTTGGATAGCTGCCTGACAATATGTGGTAACATGTGTCTGGGTCTGTGGGATTTTTCTGGCAAGGTTAGCACCATCCGATGAAAAGAAGCTATTATATTCAACTGTCGTTTCTAAAACTGTTGCAGGTGTATAATCATCATTGGAGAGTTTTATCTGGTTATGGGAATGTTGTTCAGATCCAAGGATGTTTAATCGAAAATTGAGCAGAGGTATATTCACAGTAGTCATCTCTAGCACTAATGACACTATTGCAGATGAAGGTATCTGTATCTATGAAGATGAAGGTATAGGGTAGTATATAGCTGTGCAACCTCCTTTTTGTTAGGCCTTCAGTTGTGAATGGCTCTATAACCAGCTAAGTTGTAAAGTTGAGTATGGTCTTTACTTAGCCATGTTTCTGTTAAAATAAGGAATGATAGTTTAGTACCTAGTGCTGTGACTAGTGCATTTATATCATCAAAATGTTTACCAAGGGAGCTGACATTTTGGTTGAAAACTGATTGGCAAAAGTTATTTTGGAGTTGATTTTTTGCATGATTTGCCATACTCACCTATTTGTGCTTGCCGGGGTTGAGTTTAGTCTCTTTGGTCCCGCCTCTCAACCGTCAATCAACTGGTGTACAGATTCCCGAGCCTACTGGGCTCTATCATTATCTACAGTTGAAACTGTGTATGGAGTCAGCCTCCACCACATCACTTCCTAGTGCATTCCATTTACTAATTCCTCTGACACTGAAAAAATTCTTTCTAATGTCTCTGTGGCTCATTTGGGTACCCACAACATGTGTCGGACTGACTGGTGAAAGGAGAAAAGAGTTTGGATAGCTGCCTGACAATATGTGGTAACATGTGTCTGAGTCTATGGGATTTTTCTGGCAAGCTTAGCACCATCCGATGAAAAGAAGCTATCATATTCAATTGTCGTTTCTAAAACTGTTGCAGGTGTATAACCATTCTTGGAGAGTTTTATCTGGTTATGTGAATATTGTTCAGATCCTAGGGTATTAGAGATCGCTTTCCATGTGCTTTTCATGTTGCCTTTTGCTTCTTTGAACCTATTCTCATAATAGGAAAGTTTTGTTTTTCTTCTTATACTGGTAAGCATTGATGAGCATCACTTAACTACTTCTTTGTAACTAGGCCAATCCTAAGTATTTTTTTTATATTCATGTTTCTTGTTGATTGCTTTGAGTATGACACTTGTGAGCCAGGGATTGTTTAATCTTTTACAGTTACTTGCTTGGTGAGAAGAGGACAGTGAGTGTTGTAAAGGCCTAGAGATTTGGAAAAGAAGATGTGGCTAATGAATTTATGTCCTGTGTATTATTGAATTCAGATTTCCAATTTATATTTTGAAGTGCATTTGTGAGATAGCTTATTGCTGCTTCACTGTGTAACCTGAAGGACGTTTCTTGTTAGCTGGTGATGTTATGTCCATTTTTGCTACGAGGAAGGTAGGATAGTGGCCAGTTGTTCTGTCAGTGATTTTATCAGATGTAAGGAAGTAGTTATATTAGTCTATATGTCATCGAAGGTAGAGGGGATTTTGAGTGATTCGGGTGGGCTTGGTGATTGTGGAGATTAGGATACAGGTTCATGCTGTTTAGGAAATAGTGACTTACGGTCTATTTTGTTGACACAGGTCAGTATTGACGTCTTCTCCTAAAATGATTTGATTTTTGTTATAATTGTTGTTTATGATAAAGATTCCTTAAGTTATCTAAGAATGCAGCTATGTTAGTATTAGGAAATCTATAAATACCTCCAATAGTCAAGGAGGATTTATGGGATTTAATCGGGACCTGAGAGGAAGGTATATCACAGTAATCGTTTCTATCACTAATGGCACTATTGCCGATGAAGGTGTCTTGGAAATATATAGCTGTGCCACCTACTTTATGTTAGGCCTACATTTGAGCATGACTTTATAACCAGCTAAGTTGAAAGTTGGGTATAGTCTTGACTTAGCCATGTTTCTGTTAATTAAAATAATGAACGATAGTTTAGTACTTAGTGTTGTGAGTAGTGCATTTATATACTGTAATCAAAATGTTTACCAAGTGATGTGATATTTTGGTTGAAAAACTGATTGACAAATGTTATTTTGGAGTTAATTTTTTGCAAGATTTGCTGTGTAATACCTGCATTAGTAATGATCAGTGTTGGTTACTGTAGATTTGTGACAGTAGATTTAGTTCAGGATCAATATCAGCTTGCATGTAGATGCAAAGAAGTCAAGATACAATAAGGTAAGCCATTACAAAATAGTAAAATTAGTAATGTAATAATTAATAATAGTAAAATCTGCTGCAAACATAAAAGAACTATTGCAAAAAAGGAAAAAAATGTAAATACATATATAATAGAAACAAGTAAAAGTAAAATAAAGATCACTGTAATTAAACAAGAAGGATTCAGAAGTCAAGTAAAAATAATAATAATAATAATAAATAATCATTAAAGATTGACAAGAATAATATTCAATAAGATTATGTAATTATGAAGAATAGTATTACAAGGTAATCTAATATTTAATACCGACTTAAATAATCTTAAAGTAATATAATCTTAATGATACTTAACTGTATTAGTTTAGTTATGATCCATATCTAATATGAACTTCAGAAAAATATGAACTCAATTAGTTAATTCCAATAAAAGACTAATATAAATAAAAAATAACAATAAATTTAAAGATAACAGAGTAAATAATATATATGTAAGCTTTTACTAAGATTCTGAGGTAGATGCTTACGTAAGTACATGGAGACTTTATGAGAAGGTGGAAACTTTTAAGGATGAGAGAGCATTATTTAACCAATAGAGCGAAAGCCAACATCTTGGACAAGGTATGGCTAGGCTCAGTCACTCATGAATATTTTGGTATTGACATAGGAAAAATGCTGGTTTTTATTTATGACAGTCATTAAAGAAGGTCAGTAGTTGTTGGTCACACTTTATTTCATATCTTCTTCTGTTCTTTCCTTCTTTGCGATGATCGTTCCATTCCTGGTGTAGCACTGGCATGATAACACTTGGATTTTGTTTATTAATTTGATGCTGGCTGTAGAGGAGGGATCCACGCTGCTAGGTGAGGCAATCATTTTATAAAGGTTGGTTTTTTGCTTTGTCGTTGTTTGCACGAGGTCATACTTAGCAGCCAGATTTGCAACTTTGATAAGGATTCGCCTCATGCTGCTCTGGATTTTATTTTCCTGACAACTGATTTGATATCAACATTGACTTGGATCTTTGAATTAAATAGGGCACCGGCTACATTACAGCAGTTCTTGCCTTGTAGTGCATCTGGTAGATCAGCAGAGCTAATGGTCAGAGAGTCGTGAAGTTGTTGTCCTTAAGTCGTCTTCGGAGGCAGCCTGGTCTGTCTGAAGATTATTTGTTTATCCAGCTTTTGAAGGACTTCCCTTTGTCCTAGTTGGGTTTCCTCGGGCTTAAACTATATATTTGTTCCACTGTGTCACATGTTAAAGCTTGTAAGCTGTGAATTGCTTGATTATTGATCGTCGAAGACTCAAGGAGGCGGCCTATAGTTTGTTATTGTTGTTGGGAGACCGTGGCTTGGAGGGCCTCAATTCGCTTCAGATTGCTGTAGTACTTACTGGTTGTGTAGTTTCTTCAGCCACGGGCTGTTCCGCAGGGGTTTGAAATTTGTACAGAGAGGTATAGATTGAGTGAAATCTACAGCTTGTTGTTTTTAGTTGAGTTATTAGATGCGGCTGAGGCGGGAGGAGGAAAGAAAACGCCAGATGGCGCTTACCAACACCAGCGATGATCCCAGTGGCGCCATTGTTTCATTTAGGTCTCTTGGTTTAAAGGGAATGAGCGAGAGCCAACCCTGCTTGCTTGTTGCCATGTTTACTGTGGTAGATACTTAGTAATGTTTTCAGAGGTAGATACATAGAGACTGTAGTTGATGTGGGGTTAAGCATATGGTGTACATCTGGCAGAGGGTCGTAGCGTAGAAAGGTGGGGCACAGTGGAAAATGGGTTAATTATGGTTGATTACTGTTGAATGAACTGTGAGTTAACAATTAAGTTGCAATTAAGTCTCCATTCACTTATCTCTTGATGGGCAGCAGCTTGGCCATGTAGTTTGGGTGGAGACGAAATTAACATAATATATATAATCAATCAAGTTCAAGCAGGGTCACCGTAGTTCAGTCGGCTGCGTCTTCACGGACAGTATCTCGCTCGTGGGTACTGCACCAAGCCTTTTGTGTTTTCAGTTTGATGTGTCGTGATTGCAGTCCAGCAGGCAGTCAAACAACGTCCAGGCCAAAAGTAAACTCTCATATATATACACACCGACTAGCTGGTTAAACTTAATGGTGTGTGTGTATATATATATCCCTGGTGACCTTAAGGATTTGGTGAATTTGTGTTAATCTCTCCCAAAACGCCGCGTGAAATTAGTGACTTTTTACTAAATATGAATACATGTTTGTATTCCGCTTTGTATTATTCAGTTGATGATTGAAGCTTGTTCGGGTCTGAAGAAATACACAGGCTGACTTCTTGGGGTTTATTGGTGTAGAGTGGTAGAAGAATATATAACCAGCACACAGGCCCGGAGGTCCTACTCTAATCTAGGTCTGTGGTACTGGCGGCCTACCTGGAAGCGGCTGCTGCTGCGCTGCTCTGAGGAATGACGTCATGGCTCACTGGCCACAGGATTGGCTATACATCAACCGTCTTAGAATTTAAATGTTAACATGTGTAACGAGATCCTCTGTATCTGTTATAAATCACGTGTTAATGTTAATAATGATATAATAAATATATCATATATAGTCGAGCTTCAGCTCCACGTCCTGAATTTCCACAATCGATATGTAATACAATGACTGTTCCTGCATGCATCTTATTGTAATTTTATAGTCCTGAATGTATATGTTGATTTATATTTGATTTTATATTAATTTCTTTGTTTTCAATGTATGGACGAACTCAACTATAATATATTATTCACCGTTCAGGGTAATAAATCAGCCTGGCATCTTATGTTCTCTGATGACTCTATGATTGATTTTTATGTTGCCGCCGAAGGCGGCTAGTTTATGTGGACCCCATACTCATCCTGTGAGCGTTAGCGCAAAAACATTACAGAGGGCACAAAAGGTCTTTATCAGACCTCATCTTAGATTCTTACATAAACAATTTCATCTATCCTTCACACCTTATAGTTACAATATCAGCTAGTTACAAATAAAGTGCTATTACACTTTATGCATTACTAATTATCCTGTGTGATGGGGATATTAGATGAGCTGATAGCTAGTTATTAATTTACAATTTGTAATCCAGACTTCATACAGAATAGAGTAGCAGCATATTGCTGTGCATTCCTGTGCTTGTTAATAAAACATAATGTTCTACGTTTTACTATTTATAGTTTTAACATTAACTTCACTGGGGTTTGAATATTGTACAAAAGACAAAGGTTTGGAAGATCACATGTTTAAGCTGTGGAAGTGAGTTGGCTTGCCAGTGAATATAATGAGATCACCAGATAAGTTCACTTATCATGTGACACCAAGCTGGGAACTGTGACCAAGCTGCCACCAGCTGGGTTAAGCTCTGGCAATATTTCTTATCCATAAAATACCTCATCTCCACAACCTTGGTGTGTGCCACTTCCTCCCTCCCCCACTTGGGTCACCTTTGTACCAGTCACTGATGGAACAGTTCCGGGGAGCTTCCGTGTTGTCTTCCCTCATGGTGGACTCCTTCCGCTCAGAGAAGACGGATGTCGCTCCGCGCTCCTCCCACTTCACTCTCTTATTTTAGGCTTTCTGCCATACCAAAACATTTCTAACTTGAAAATAAACATCGCTACTGTCGCTGGGCACACGACCAACTACAAGCAAACACTATGAACTGGCTTAAATCGGGCTTACCACCGATTATCTGGTCGAGGGCGCTTCTCCCTCTGACAGCGTCTGACCAGGGCGCTTGTCACAGCCCACAAAACTGTCACTGGGCGGCTTAATACTCTCTCCTCGCCGTCCAGGACTTGAGACCGCAACATCTTCAGCTCGATTCAACAGCTGGAACGTCTGCACCTTCTCTTCTCTTGGAGATAATATCACTAGGGGTTCCCTCCTGGCGGGAGCTCGTCAAAGCGCGGCTCCTCCCCTGCGATGTCTGGCCTCAAGTGAGGTCATCGCCCTCCACAAGCGAGCCTCACGCCTCCAGTAACTTGTCCACATCTTCCAACAAGTCATTTATCTGTTTTCTAGTTCATTGCCCATAATCTCAAACTTTTATATAAATTCAACACACCATCTTACATCTGTGTTATCGCCTCTATAATTCCCGGACCTTCCAGTTAGGTCAGGCTTGCTGAATAACTCTCAAAGGGTGAGACTCGTTTCTCCAGCAGGCTGAGATCATAACACTCCCCTCCCCTTATTTTTTGAGAGTTATTCCAGTGGCAAAGCTCGGGATAATACATCCGCCACCACACTCTCTCGTTCTCCAACCGAATGGTTCGACCGGTTGGTCCGCTTACGTACTCTTCAGAGTCTACAACTACTTCATTGCACCTTGCAAAATCTGGCTCACAACTCGCCCGAAACATGATCTTCTCACAAACGATTTGACTTCTCTAACACCTCTTGGCTAGGCTGTCCTCCTTGGACGCCTGCACTCCATCGGTCAACTCTACTTATTGTTTCCACCCTCCGTTTCCTCGTCTTCTTCTCTTCACGTCCAGAGTCAGATATCTACTGTCAGTACCTCCTCTGTCGTCTTCATACTTCCATATACTGCCATTATACTTTCGTCTCCTGCCATCATACTTCACTCCCTCGTCTTCACCGACGATCCTCCCTTTCGTCTCCTCATTTATCCGAGACCTCATCCTGTTTGACTTCCATCGAGTCCTCGGCTTTCTTCTACTCCTCCATGCTTGTATCATCATCCTCTTCTCACACTTCTCGCCTCTATAC
>WNGS01004946.1:35668054-35684867 GCA_020271785.1 Procambarus virginalis
AATACATTTGTCGCATGTGACGTGAACCGGTTTAAGCTGCTGGTCACTGATTATCCAGCTGAGATCCATAGAAACTAACTCTGGCTAGTACTAATTGTACCAAGGACTCAATCTGGAATTAATGTTGGATTGTCAGCTGGCATAGGCTTCTTCAGGTTCAAGACTTTACCTGTAAGTAAGTAGCCTCCTGCTGAATTCAACAAGTTAATTCCCTGTTGGCTTGTGGTTCCAGTAATGAACTGATAATAATGGTCTGCCCCTATTAATATATCTACATTGGTGAGGTGGGCAGACGTTATCTTGGTGTCAGCCACTTTGACTCTATATTTCTGCAAATATCTGGCTGTGTATCTTAGACCTTTGACATTCAAGTCAAAAGGGATGTAGTTCACTACTATAGCCTGGACAGGTCGGACATAACGCGCCTAGGCATACTAGTGGTTGTACTACTTTATATTCTTGAGGCCCCGTTTCTGCTAGGAATCTTGATATGTTCAAGGTCATCTTACACAAGGGTTTAAGTTTAAGTGGTTACCTGCTTGTTGAGTGATGAACGTTCTCAGTGATCCCTGGTCGAATAGACCTCTTGTAGTGATTCTAGAATTCTTGTTATTTAATTGTAGTTGTGCATTAGGTAATACAGCATTACTATGAGACTTGGTATTAAGAACCTTAGCCTTTTTGTCGTACCTTGCAGCACAGCACAGTGGTGGAAGAATCCTGTTCCACCTGGAGTTTAGGCGATTTGGGCTTTCAACTCCACACAATGCGGAATGATGTTGATCCTGGTGGCACCTGTTACATATGTGTAATGGGGTGGTGCAGGTATTAGGATCATGTTGCATCAAGCACCTAGTGCTTGATGCACTAAGGAGCACTTGATGGGAGCCGGTCGGCCGAGCGGACAGCACGCTGGACTTGTGATCCTGTGGTCCTGGGTTCGATCCCAGGCGCCGGCGAGAAACAATGGGCAGAGTTTCTTTCACCCTATGCCCTTGTTACCTAGCAGTAAAATAGGTACCTGGGTGTTAGTCAGCTGTCACGGGCTGCTTCCTGGGGGTGGAGGCCTGGTCGAGGACCGGGCCGCGGGGACACTAAAGCCCCGAAATTATCTCAAGATAACCTCAAGATAGTGCACTTGTGCAGTTCCTTGAGGCGCTTTATCCTAGTAACGCGATCAGGAAAGGCTTGACACTGATAAATGGTATGATTCTCTTAACAGAATAGACAGCATCTCCTTCCTGTAGCAGATGCAGGAGTCACTGATTTGGGTGACATATGGACTACAGGTTTAGAAGGGCTGACTGGATGAGCATCCATGCTGTTATTCTTTCGCACCTTGCAGCACTGTACTTGAGTGGATTTTCTATCTCTCACTCTGGGTTTTGAATACTTTAATTTAGCGCACTTGCACAGTGCAGCATGATGCTGCCCTCTTCAACACCTATTGCATGTATTCAATGGGGGTCTCACAGCTGGTTGCATTATGCGGTTTGAGACACCTGGTACATCTGTGTAGCTTCTTGAGTCGTCTGACTCGGGTGTCTCTATTAGGATAACTTGTACATTTATATGTAGAATGCTCTTGATAACAAAACACACATAACCCTCGACCTACAGCTCGTTTAAGGGGCACCGGTTTAGGTGAAACTGCAACTACAGGTTGTGAAGGTTTTGCTGTTGCATATGCTTGCTGTTTTGTTTCTTAAGAGTACCTGTTGTACTCTTAGGTCTCACTGATAAATCAGTGTTCGACCTGTTAATGCTAGACGAATTATTTGTACCCGTATTACCTAAAGACTGTGTCACTTTAGGAGGTCCAGTTAAAGAATCTGATGTGGGTACATATTCCGTAGATTCGGTGTAGGCTACAAGCGCCTGGTTTGCTAGTCTCTTCTTCATGACTAAATGCAAACCTTTTATGATATCCTGTATAGTCAGGATGGTATTCTCTTGATGAGCTATATCCATTAACTGGTATACGAGATTTATGATAGTCCTTTCTTTATCCTTAGGACCATCACTATTCTGATTCAAAGATACTGATTTTCAGCTTCAGCCTCAGCCTTTATTTCAGCATGAGCTACTAATTCAGTTTCAGTTTCACCCTTTGGTACACTTGGGAGGCATAATGGTTCAGTAGCCTCATACACAGAGTTCTCAGAATCCATGCAACTCGTGGATAAATTCTCGGAAAACTGTTCAATTTCTATTGAAGTAGTGTTGAGTGAAGTTGTATTAGATGAAGTTTGAACCTCTATTGTTGATCCAGTGTAGGATCTAATCCGCATCGAGGTTCAGCCTTAGAATTTTCCAGATAATCCAGACGTTTATGTACACCCTCCTCAGATTTTTTGGCCTCAGCATGGAAGGCGCCTAGCTGATCCGGCTCAGCATTCTGTTGTATGAGGACTCTGAGATAATTATCTGCAGCCTCATTTGCTCTCTTCAACGTGTGTTTAACCGCTTCTATACGGTCTTTCAGTACTTTGGCTATGACACCTGACTGAACTAGCTGATCACACTTATCTAGCTATTGAGTCACTTGACCTCTGTGACGCAAGTATGCTCTATGATACATTTCACTGTTGCTGGACCTTTTGGCAAATGCACAGTTTGCTGAGTTAGGTTTGGAGGCGAAATAAATAGAGTACTGATTCATATATATGTGGAACCAGTACGGTTATGATAGCCTAATATCCTTAGTTAGGCTATGTTAATCCTACCTCACATAGAGGTTAGCTTACCTACCTAATAGTAAACAGCTAATATTTGAGTAGTACTTTGGTGTCTCTACAGGAATTCCTTGGCTTAGCTCATCATAATCAGCGTTGGATGGGTAGTGACACTTCAGTAACACTCAAAAGGTACACAGTAATATAATAAGATACGTAACACAATTCGTGTATAATAATAATAAGTCCTACCCTGACTTGGGTTTGCACAATAATAAATGTTGACTAGGCTGTACTGCCTGGTACAATATTAGTCTATTAGTAATCCTACCTATCTAGGTTGGCTAGTAATAATGAGTTAGGCTAGAGTTGTACACTACTAAGTACAATTCCAGTCTAAGAATTCTATTCTATATGGGTTGGCATATACTATAATACTACTGATGTGCAAATTCAGGATAGTGCTATGTTTTTGTTTATTAATAATTTTGATTTGTATAAAGAATATACAAATGATTATAAATATGACAAGTATCCTACTGCTATAAATGATTATATATGTGGCAGGTATTCTACAGCCGTAATTCTATATGTGTCGCAGATATGCTGCCATAAATTCTATGCGAGTGGCAGATATGCTGCCGTAGATCTTATGCGAGTGGCAGTTATGCTGCCGCAGATTCTATGCAAGTGGCAGATATGCTGCCGTAAATTCTATCCTAGCACCTGACAATATTCCCTAATTAAAGAGTATAATGTTATCAGGGATGATAAATCCTAGCACCTGACAATATTCATTAATTAAGGAGTATAATGTTATTAGGGATGATAATTCCTAGCACCTAATGATACTACTTAATTAAAGAGTATAATTATATCAGGGATGATAAATGATTAATGAAGTGTATATAGCCTATCTTCTAGCTATATTCTACTAATTATACTAGTTACGAAATATAATGTGAATTTACACTAGTTCTTAGTTATAGTCTAGTTGACTTAAGACTATCTAGGTTCGAAGGACCAAAAAATATGTGGGGAAATCTGGATCTAGATAATACTGATAAATGTATAATTCTATAAATGCAAATAAAGATTAAATCTAAGATAGCTCGAAGGATCAGAATGCGAAGTTAAATGAGAGAACCAGTGACTTATGGATCTCTATGATTATATGTAATTATATTCTATTACTCTATTAAGCAACGAACCGTTAAATTCTATACATTCTAGAACCAGCTTCCCATGACACATTTTCGGGGGGGGGGGGGAGGGGTCTTTTATGATGTTAGTCTACGTGATGCATATATAATAATTGTATGAATGATAAGGATGACGATATGCACACACACAGAATATATTGGTTAGTAAATTGTAGTGCAAAAATACTACTGCACGATAAAGATGAATAATAATTAATCAATGCCATATAGTATATGTATGTATGATTCTTACACTGAGAGAGAACTATCTATAATAAGAACAAATTCAATCTCAGCTGCGACAGAGGAACTTAGTTGACGTCCAATCTCTACTACAGTCTGTAATCAGCTCTGAGATAGCGATCCTTGAAACACGTGATCGTGGTGGACGCTGCAGTCTCGCCTACGCTGTTACTCCAGCTGAAATGCAAATATTATGTAAATTCCACTCTAAACCCTAGAATCATTCATTTAATAGTAAATTCTAAATGGATCTGGGGACCAGCGGTACACTTACGTAGGATTTGGTGTCGCCAAACATCGTAACAAAAAAGGAGATAACCTAATTCTATTTTAAAGACCTCTAAAAACAATTAAGGATACTAATCTTCCCTATCGAACGTGGTGTCTGTAAAATTGAAGTTGCAGGATCAGTCTGGAATCTGTAGATGGCCAGATGCTCCTAAATTAAGACTAATCTTGATAAGCAGACTTCAGAACACCTATGCAATGGCGGTTGTCTCGTGTCCCTCTCTCGCCAGTATGGCGTCTTCTCCTCCTTCCTGCTCGGGGGTCGCGCATACGCATAGCTCCCAGTAAGGGTTCCGAGCATAAATTATATGGAAGGAAATGCGTTGTGACAAATATTTACGTCACAATAAAGGTATTATGTGTCGACACCTCTTTTCTTGTGATGTAGTCAATAAATTTACACGATATTAAATGAACGAGAAAAGATCTGGAGTGGAGATACAATTTATCATTATATTCACTGACACAGCAAATCGTGGCTGCATAAATTAATTCCAGAAAACAATGATAATTTTATTATCGAAAGGTGAATCTATTAATAAATGCTTATCCTTAAAAAGAGACAAAATAAGGCTAGATTCTATTTGATATGTTAATATGAAATGTTCCTGGGTGGCAAGCTGACTGACGCAACATTTCCACGATTCTAAAAAAAATTATATGATGCTCCACATCCTAATGCAATGAATTCTGTGATACTAAACTACGGATTAGTAGTGTTAGTTAATTATGACACTTAGTACAGGAAATACACCCCATTGTACTAAGGATTAGTAAATGAGTATTTAATGATTATGAAGCCTAATACAGGAAATACGTCCTATTGTATTAGGGATGAGAATAACTGTTGGAAATTTCCAATATCACATGAGAAATGAACTTAACTGGTGATCTCATTATATTCACTGGCAAGCCAATTCACTTTCACAGCTTAAACATGTGATCATCCAGACCTTTGTCTTTTGTACAATATTCAAACCACAGTGAAGTTAATGTTAAAAATATAAATAGTAAAACGTAGAACATTTTGTTTTAACCATCCTGTGTGATGGGGATTTCTTAGCATCAACTAGTTAGCTTTCTTGACACACTGTACTCCACTTCATATAGTCTAGGGTAGCTGCACTAATGCAGATGTACCTAATGTAATAATTAAAAAAAAAACATTTGTTTTATTAACAAGCACAGGAATGCACAGCAATATGCTGCTACCTTATTCTATATGAAGGATGGATTGCAAATTGTAAATTAATAACGCGCTATCAGCTCATCTAATATCCCCATCACACAGGATGGTTAGTAATCCATAGAGTCATGCAAAAGCATTACAGAGGGCACAAAAGGTCTTTATCAGACCTCATCTTAGATTATTACATTATCAATTACATCTATCATTCACACCTTATAGTTACAATGTCAGCTAGTTACAGAGTAAGTGATATGTAGCTCTTGAAATAGCACTTACTCTGTAACTAGCTGACATTGTAACTATAAGGTGTGAATGATAGATGTAATTGATAATGTAATAATCTAAGATGAGGTCTGATAAAGACCTTTTGTGCCCTCTGTAATGCTTTTGCGCTACCGCTCACAGGATGAGTATGGGGTGCACAATAAACTAGCCGCCTTCGGCGGCAACAATCAATCAATCACCATAGAGTCATCAGAGAACATGAGATGCCAGGCTGATCTATTACCCGGAACGGTGAATAATATGTTATAGTTGAGTCCGTCCATACATTGAAAACAAAGAAAATCAATTTAAATCAAAATATTAATCAACATTTACATTCAGGATTTATTTATTTATTTATATACAAGAAGGTACATTGGGCTTGTGAGAATACACAGCATAGTATTTACAATCTTGTAAAGCCACTAGTACGCGCAGCGTTTCGGGCAGGTCCTTAAACTAACAGATAATTTTAAGTAGGTAAATTCTAGCAGAATTTTTTTTTTTAATAAAATGATAACAAATACATTGCAAGAAAAAAATGAGATGAGAGAGACTAGTCAGTATATTAAAGCACATTGGTATATTAAAGCTCTGATTGATTACATTGACAGCTTGATTGGTAATTTAAACAAGATTAATAGACACCATACAGCAGATTGGCAGCACATATAAGAAGACAGCAATGATCACAATGGTAAAGATTTTCAGATTAGGTACATAACGGTTAGGAGATTGAGTAGCAATAGATACAGTGCAATTTTAAAGCAAAAGGTAAAAAACTATGAAGATGAAATTAGATACTTTTTAGTATTGTTTTTGAATGACGTAAAAGTTGGACAGCTTTTCAATTCAATAGGGAGTGAGTTCCATAGACTGGTTCCCTTTATTTGCATAGAGTGTTTACACAGATTAAGTTTAACTCTGGGGATATCAAAGATATATTTATTTCTGGTGTGGTGATAATGGGTCCTATTACATATCTGTCCAGGAAGAGTTTCAGAGCAGGATTTGCATTTAAGAACAGGGTTTTGTAAATGTAGTTGACACAAGAGAATTTGTGGAGTGAGATTATGTTTAGCATGTTTAGGGAGTTAAACAAGGGGGCTGAGTGTTATCTGAAAGCAGAATTTGATATTATTCTGATAGCAGATTTTTGCTGGGTGATGATGGACTTGAGGTGGTTTGCAGTGGTTGAACCCCATGCACAGATACCATAGTTAAGATAGGGATAGATTAGTGCATAATACAGAGAGATGAGAGCAGAGTTAGGTACATAATATCTGATTTTGGAGAGTATACCAACTGTTTTAGAGACTTTCTTAGTTATGTGCTGTATGTGGGTACTGAAGTTGAGTCTCTTGTCTAGGAATAGGCCAAGAAACTTTCCATCATTTTTATTGCTAATGTTTACATTGTCTATCTGAAGCTGAATTGCATTTGTAGATTTGCTTCCAAATAAGATGTAGTAGGTCTTTTCTATGTTTAGTGTTAGTTTGTTGGTTGACATCCATAAGTGGACTTTTTTTAGTTCATTATTAACAACGTTATTTAGTGTATGTGGGTTGGAGTTAGAGTAGATGAGGGTAGTATCATCAGCAAACAAAATAGGTTTAAGAATATTAGAGACATTAGGCAGATCATTGATGTATATAAGAAATAGGAGAGGACCCAAGATGCTGCCCTGTGGCACTCCAACGGTTATTGGTAGAGTGGGAGAGGTTATATCATTGATAGCTACACATTGGTGTCTATCACTAAGATAGGATTGGATATAGTTCAGTGCATGGCCTCGGATTCCATAATGATGGAGTTTACGTAAGAGGTAATTGTGATTAACAGTATCAAAGGCCTTTCTCATGTCAATGAAGAGTCCAATCGGAAACTCATTTTTGTCAAGGGCTGAGTAAATTATATCAAGGAGACTAATAATTGCATCGTTGGTACTCTTTTGGGAGCGGAAGCCAAACTGACAGGGGCTAAGAATGTTTATAAATTATAAAATATTATAAAATAATACAATAAAATGTATGCAGGAACAGTCATTGTATTACAAAATCGATTTGTGGAAATTCAGGACGTGGAGCTGAAGCTCGACTATATATGATATATTTAATAATATTCGTGATAATAATATTGTCACCGCCTCACTGACCTAGTGACCAGGCTCCTTCTATTAAAACTTTCTACCAAGCTTAATGCCTCTTCTTACTCGATCCAACCCCGAGTCATAGGAAAGTTATTAAGAACTGGTAGTAATAGTTAATTCAACGAGAATGAGGCTTAACAACACTAAACAAACCCATCACAATGTGTACTTCCTAACAATATACACTTCGAACGTATGAACATTATATAATATCTGAGGAGTCACTTTCACACAGGACACTATAAAAGATCTGCGATCTTCTGTCCCGGTGAGTTCACTTCTATCTTCTATCGCACAGCACTCAAGGTTCCCTCCCTGAGTCTGTCTTCTATGGTATTCACGCGGGCGAGTTCACCTTTCTCAACAAATCAAGGGCCAGTCCTGTACAGTATCGTCAGAGTGTCATAACACCACTTCTATTCTCCGGCAACACACTGGCAGATGCCTCCATCAACATATGTCAGGGGTCTCCAGCAACACACTGGCAGAGGTCTCCAACAACACACACTGGCAGGGGTCTCCAGCAACACACTGGCAGTGGTCTCCAGCGACACATTGGCATGGGTCTCCAGCAACACACTGGCAGGGGTCTTCAGCAACCCATTGGCAGGGGTTTCTAGCAACACACTGGTAGGGGTCTGCAGCAACACACTGGCAGGGGTCTCCAGCAACACACTGGCATGGGTCTCCAGCAACGCACTATCGTATATGTGTGTTGTATATATTTTAAGATAATACAATAAGATGCATGCAGGAACAGTCATTGTATTGTGTTGCGACCCTGGGTTCCTTAGTTGGAAACCAGAGGTCAAATTGAGCTCTAAATAATTACTATACATTAATTCATAAAATTGGATCATGTGAGAAGGATATTTAATTACAATAACAATTACATGCAGGACTCCTGAAAGCTTGGTTCTGCAGTATTCCCGTCATCCTTGCCAAATGTAAGATGAATCTCGTTTCTCACAAAGCATTCAGACTCTGAGCTTGTTGTTGATTAAATATAATATTGAACTAGTTATCAGCTATTCTTAGAACTATTAAAGTAACTAGTAACGAAGGCCGGTGAAGACTTGTATTGTTTGTAGCTGCACGATCAGCTAGGTATCTCCCGGCAACAACAACGTGAGAGAGCTCGGGGATTGAAGGCTGGTCCGGCCTTCTCTGAACTACTGTGCTTGTGTCAACACATCTCCTCTGTGGCTCTGTCTCCTCCTTTTCCTACTTCTCTCTTCCCTTACCCCATACTGGGGTTATTACACAGATAAGTCATATAGTATTAAGGTACCGGGCTACTTGCTAGGTGTGTGTTTTATTTATAAGTATTGTGTAGTGTAAGCCAGTGTTTTGGGCATCCCTAAGTGTATCTCATTGTGACTAGGGTACCACGTGGGGCTTAGCTATCCCATGCTGCTTCAAGCCTTTCGAGTGCATCTCTTTAAGTAGACTTTTACCCTAGTTTTTTTCCAAGTGTAAGCCTTGTATCCTGTCTATGTGGACCAAGGTAGTTAACGTAAGATAGAGTGGTAAAGAGAATAAGTGTTATAGAGTGTTAATGTATATGGGTTTTTTTTAGAGGGTTTAATAAATAAGTACTGTTAAAGGAGTATCCATTCTTCCTATGAAGTGGAGCAGTGATCTACTACTAGACTGACGTATTTACTTTCAAGCCAATAATTTAGTACTGTTTTATGTTCTTATTGGGGGCCGGGCCAATCTGATCTCCACTGATTTTAGGAACTCCTAGGTTTTCCCTTTGGCCCTCACAGTATAACTACATACCGTCCCATAACAAGTAACATTATCATAACATATTGCATACTCGATTTGTCGAAATTCAGGATGTGGAGCTTCTATGGAGCTCTACAGAGCTCTATGGAGCTCTATGGAGCTTCTATAGAGACACAGGGGTCTTCAGCAACGCACAGGCAGGGGTCTCCAGCAACACACTTGCAGGGTTCACCAGCAACACACTGGCAGGAGTCTCCAGCAACACACTGGCAGGGTTTTCCAGCAACACATTGACAGGTTTCAACACACCCTTAAGTTATAACAAGCTTTAACAGACGGACAATAATTCCGTCTAGTAACTCAACTTGGCCATTAAGGAATACGTTGGTCCAATCACGAATACTTCACTAAGTATCTCAGAACTAAGTATCACACGTCTTGACGTCAGGTCTGCCCAGAGTGAACTGATTCCTGTCGACCAGGTACCAACCACATTACTCCTGAAAAGTAAAAGATGAATAATAAGAAGGAAACGACACAGGTGTCATGAGATCACAGCCTTCCACCGAGGAACAGAAACTGGGGGTCGGGTGCACTTAACTGATGTGTTGACATCGTCACAGTAACGTCACAGCTTGGCATAGGCCAAGCTCTTCTAAAGACACTCCCAGACTCCCTGATCCTCGCACTCACTGACGTATACAATGTCTCACTAGCCTCAGGATATTTCCCAAACCCATTCAGTAAGGCCACGTGAATCCTTTTTCCAAAACCTTAAAATCCCCGTCCGACCCCAAAACTAAAGGCCAATCAGCTTACTAGAGACACTACGCAAAGTATTTGAAAGACTTTTAAACCACAGACTCAGACATCACTTAGAACATAGGAACTTACTAACCGACAAACAATTTAACTAGATAACACCTCTCCCTACACGACACACTTACCATAATAACAAACAATCTCTACATCAATAAACATCAAAACGTCACGACAGACTTTATGGCTAACGACGATGAAAAGTAGTTTGACACAATATGGCACGACGGCCTCAGTTTCCAACTCTGCACACTTTTTGAACTTCCTGGCAACATGCACAGGTTACTATGCATCCTTCTGATTGGTAGAAAGACGCTGATCAAGTTCCTCAACAACAAGGTGTCAGGATACATAAACCTGAATGCTGATGTCCTCCAAGGTTCAGTACTCTCACCGACTCTCTATATACTCAACATTAATGATATTCCCGCCTAACTATACTGGACACGAATGACCCTTTGCTACGCTGACATACTGCCCGATCACAGGATACACGATAGACATGATAGACACATTAACACGCAGAGCACAGGATGAAATAGAGTAACTCTCTGGGAACATGACTGGCAGAATAAATCCAACCCAAACAAATCAAAGATTACCTATGTCTTCTACAACAAACGACTATAGACCCAACTCCCCTACAACTATACACACAATCACCAGACCCAGCCCATCACTAAGGCAATCAACACACCAATACTCGGCCTCACACTAGATCACAACTTATGAATGCACACACACTTAGCGTCTTAAAAAGCTATCGCCTATCAAGCCCTCTCTACGTCATCTGCCTAAGGCGAGCTACCCTAGCCACTAAGCTCTACCTTTACAAAACTCTCGTTCTCCCATTTCTTCCATATGCACCCATCCCACTGGCACTCGCAAAACTAACAGGAAAGATCTCCAGCGTACCTAGAACAGAGCCCAGTTCTGGGTATTCGGCACCCACTGGCAGGACTTCGCCACTAGTGAAACCCTTCATGGGTGGCCGAAGGCTCCGGCACTGAACGTGGTATGGGATACAATGGGATAAAAAGCAGATCACAAGAGTTCTCACCTTCCATAACAACTATGCAACCTACCTTAGCAACCCCCTTATCAGAACTAGAAACACTCACATCTTCAACTTAATTAATGACCCACCTTCCAGCAACATCATTCACCTAACAATTCCATTCACCTGGGCTCATGGAGACTCGAACCGTGAACTCCACGTGTGTAAGGACCAAGTTCTTTCGAACTGGCTATTAATTAGTCATAATAAGGAAATTGAAAATGAAATTGAAGCAAGTTTATTGAGGTAAAATACACACATTGGGATGAGGTAGCTCAAGCTATTCTCACCCCGTTCAGTACAACGTGTTCCTACATATATAGACACAAAACAAACAATTAACATATTACCGAACATTCTAAGAGATAAACATATACATTTCTTTTAATAAGGAAGACACTCACCTAATGACATAGTTCCTCAACCTCCTGGCTTATATTTACCCAGCCTCTACCTCTTACCTCCCCCCCCACACCAAAGGGGGAGGGGACCTAACTAACTCCAGTTTATGGTGTTTTTCCATCTTGGTGGCTCCCAAGCCACTACTGGTGTGAACTACCATCCAGCTGAGGGCTGCCAATCTCCGTGGGTGCGCTGAGAGACGGGATGTTGTCACTACAAATCCGATACCTTGCCACCATCGCTTAGTCTGGTCATAACGCATAAATGTGGTGCAGCTGGGTCAAGTCCCGCCACTTTATCTCATCCTAAAAACTTCTCTCTCCCTACTACCTCTACTCCTCTCTCCCTACTACCTCTCTCCTCTCTCCCTACTACCTCTTCTCCTCTCTCCCTACTACCTCTTCTCCTCTCTCCCTACTACCTCTTCTCCTCTCTCCCTACTACCTCTTCTCCTCTCTCCCTACTACCTCTTCTCCTCTCTCCCTACTACCTCTTCTCCAGTCCCCACCGGTATTTTGACTTATTTGTGATTCGGTTGAGTTGCCGTGGAGTAATGCTTGCCGTCCAGGACGAGCGTCAAACATTGTTATTTGCTTAGCTAACGAACTAGAGGGTCAGTTCCTGAACCGATTATGTGCCTCTGTAATCCTTTACACCACCGCCCACGGATGGGTATGGGGTGCATAATAAAGAAAGAAATTGAATTGTCCAGGACAGGCTGGTGAGTCTACTGTACACACAAATTGTTTAAAAGTAAACTGTATTAATTTTCTTTATTTTAATCTACTTTTGTAGTAGATTTATAAAATAATAACAATAGTCATCAGCAAAGGTAATAAACATAGTTTCAAGTGAATGACGTATTTTATAAACTTTTTTATTTTCTTTACATTTTGTTATGGTTTATGTTATTATTTTATCATTTTTAATATAATTTAATATTTTATCAAACTGTCTATACAAAACTTATATTAAAATTTTCAATGTTTTTGTATTAAATATAGGGATTGATTATAAAAAGTATTAATCTGAAAAAAATTGAATGAAAAATATTACTTTAAAATGTTAAACCTAAATTTATTTATGTGTATAGTATTAGAAATATCATTATAATCGAGCTTTAGCTCTTGTCCTGATTTTACACCAGTCTGATATGTAATACATTGACGGTTCCTACATGCATCTTATCCTATTGTTTCTTAAAGCTGAATATAAACTTTGTTTTGCTTTTAATCCATTTTCTTTGTAATTTTATGGACTAACTAAACTATCTTCAGTGTTCACTACTACTATGGTGGCTCAAAGTATATATGTATACGTATATATATGTGTACATGTATGTATGAGAATGTATACATGTATATAACATAAAAATTTTGTAACTAGCGTCAAAAATTTTTATTTGCTTAGCTAAANAAGAGATGAGAGCTTCCTCAGAGGAATACCATGGGAAACAGAACTTAGAGACAAGAATGTGCAGGTCATGATGGATTTTGTCACCCAGAAGTGCCAGGAAGCTGCAGACAGGTTTATCCCTGTCCAAAAGGAGAAAAACGAAAAACAGAAAAACCCATGGTTCAACCAGGAATGCAGGGTAGCGAAGCAACTGAGTAAAAGAACATGGAGAAATTACAAAAATAACAGAACACCAGAGAGCAGGGAGAGATACCAGAGGGCCAGAAATGAGTACCTCAGAGTGAGGAGAAAAGCAGAGAGACAGTTTGAAAATGACATCGCGAGTAAAGCCAAGACCCAACCAAAGCTGCTCCACAGCCACATCAGGAGGAAAACAGCAGTGAAAGAACAAGTGATGAAGCTGCGAAAAGCGGAGAACAGATACACAGAGAATGACAAGGAGGTGTGTGAAGAACTCAACAAGAGATTCCAGGAGGTCTTCACAATAGAACAAGGAGAAGCCCCTGCACTAAATGAGGAGGTGGCAAACCAAGCAACCTTGGAGGAATTTGACCTCACCAGTGATGAGGTCAAAAGGTGTCTGCTGGAGCTGGATGTGACAAAGGCTGTTGGGCCTGACAGAATCTCACCATGGATACTAAAGGAAGGTGCAGAAGCACTAAGTGTGCCACTCTCTATGGTGTATAACAGGTCACTGGAAACAGGAGACTTACCAGAAAGTTGGAAGACAGCTAACGTGGTCCCAATATACAAAAAGGGTGACAGGCAAGAGGCACTGAATTACAGGCCAGTTTCCTTAACTTGTATACCATGCAAGGTAATGGAGAAGATCGTGAGGAAAAGGCTCGTAGAGCATCTAGAGGGAAATAACTTTGTAACGCACCACCAACATGGGTTCAGGGATGGTAAATCGTGCCTCACAGGTTTAATAGAATTTTATGACCAAGCAACAAAAATTAGGCAGGAAAGAGAAGGGTGGGCCGACTGCATTTTCCTGGATTGCCAAAAAGCCTTTGACACAGTACCGCACAAAAGGCTGTTAAAAAAGTTGGAGCAACAGGCAGGAGTAAAAGGGAAGGTGCTCCAGTGGATAAGGGAGTACTTAAGCAACAGGAAACAGCGAGTAACGGTGAGGGGGGAGACATCAGAGTGGCGAGATGTCACCAGCGGAGTCCCACAGGGCTCAGTACTTGGACCCATCCTGTTTCTAATATATGTGAACGATCTTCCGGAGGGTATAGACTCATTCCTCTCAATGTTTGCTGATGATGCAAAAATTATGAGAAGAATCAAGACGGATGAAGATAGACAGAGACTACAGGATGACCTGGATAAACTGGAGGAATGGTCTAGAAAATGGCTGCTAAAGTTCAACTCGGGAAAGTGTAAGGTGATGAAATTAGGAGAAGGGAGCAGGAGGCTGAACACAAGGTATCATTTGGGAGGGGAAATCCTACAAGAGTCAAATAGAGAGAAAGATCTGGGGGTTGATATCACACCGAACCTGTCCCCAGAAGCCCACATCAAAAGAATATCATCAGCGGCATATGCTAGACTGGCCAACATAAGAACTGCCTTTAGAAATTTGTGTAAGGAATCTTTCAGAACCCTGTATACCACTTATGTAAGACCAATCCTGGAGTATGCAGCTCCAGCCTGGAGTCCATACCTAGTTAAACACAAGACAAAGTTAGAGAAGATTCAGCGGTATGCCACCAGGCTCGTCCCGGAACTGAGAGGATTGAGCTACGAGGAAAGGCTAAAGGAGCTGAACCTCACATCCCTGGAAAACAGAAGAGTAAGGGGAGACATGATAACCACCTACAAAATTCTCAGGGGAATTGACAGGGCGGACAAAGAGAAACTCTTCACCACGGGTGGGACACGAACAAGGGGACACAGGTGGAAACTTAGTACCCAGATGAGCCACAGAGACGTTAGAAAGAATTTTTTCAGTGTCAGAGTAGTTAATAAATGGAATGCATTAGGCAGTGATGTGGTGGAGCTGACTCCATACACAGTTTCAAGTGTAGATATGATAGAGCCCAGTAGGCTCAGGAATCTGTACACCTGTTGATTGACAGTTGAGAGGCGGGACCAAAGAGCCAAAGCTCAACCCCCGCAAGCACAATTAGGTGAGTACAATTAGGTGAGTACCTGTTCCATTTCCCTGAAGTTACATTCTTATATGTTAGTAGGTTAGTATTTACATAACGAATGTCCCGGATCTGTGTGATAAGTATACTCTGTTGTCACGGGACATCTATGTAATTATTAATGTATTATTCTATATGTCTCTTTGAAATCAAGGAGATACTGAATCTACAGTGAGATCAATGTCTAGGGTCGCGGTGACTTGTAACTAGATGAGTTACTAGACACTAACTCATCACTGCAAACTCATAAATCACTCAACATCAAAAGAAGAATTCTATGTGTTTATGCAAAACTAAATTTAGCCTAAGGTGCAGTTCTTGCTGAACAAGTATTTTAGGCTATACAATAATAATGACTAAGTTCCTAACCTAGCTAAATTCTAGATTAAGTAGAGAACTGAGTATATGAGTATCAGTCTCTATAAATGCAGTCAGTGGTATGCTTTAGTGAGTACAGATTCATCTTTCACTCAGCTGACATTAACTAATGTTCCCTAATCTACCTAAGTAGAGGGTAAATGCGGATTATATACATTAGGCTACAGTGCTATAACTTCTCTGGAAGTATAATTAAACACATATAGCAACCTAAAGATTCTAAATGAGTAGTAAACGTGCACGGTTTATGCACATTAAGTTACAGTACTATAACTCTCTGGAGATATAATTAAGCACATGATAACTTAAAGGATGAGAAGAGTTATTCTATTATGAGAAACAATATGTTTCACTACAGATAGTCTTCTGGTATATGTTCACTTACAGGCTGTTGCAAAGATCAATTTTGCTTGTGCTAAGATGCTTCTTCAAACTGTCTCTAAGATGCTTGTGGGCAGAAAACAATATGTAGAAGCAGCCCAAACAAACCTAATACAACCCTGCAGGTGTATCACATTAAATGGATTACTAAATCCTCGTCACGACGACTTGATATATATGCAGTCTTCTCTGGAAGACTTCCTTAAGGTATGATAAATGCTGTCTTCTCTGGAAGACTTCCCTAAGGTATGATAAATGCTGTCTTCTCTGGAAGACTTCCCTAAAGTATAATAAATGCTGTTTTCTCTGGAAGACTTCCCTAAGGTATGATAAATGCTGTCTTCTCTGGAAGACTTCCCTAAGGTATGATAAATGCTGTCTTCTCTGGAAGACTTCCCTAAGGTATGATAAATGCGATGAGATACGATGAGGTGCTATGAAGACTGAATGTGGTCAATTA
>WNGS01004946.1:35726639-35757432 GCA_020271785.1 Procambarus virginalis
GCAAAATATGAGCTTTCAATAACGCTTAGCCAATAAGAATATTGGCTAAGAACGTTCCCATGTACGATTCTTGCAAAGTTATTAGCAACTTTCAAGCAACAAATTAACAACAACCCACAACCTCCACACCAGATATACCCACAACCTCCACACCAGATAATTAAATCTTACAATGCTTTTATCAATTACTAATAGCACTGTAAAGTATTGTATAAAATATTTTAATTCATAATTGTGTTCTGTTGTGAAGAACTCAACAAGAGATTCCAGGAGGTCTTCACAATAGAACAAGGAGAAGCCCCTGCACTAAATGAGGAGGAGGCAAACCAAGCAGCCTTGGAGGAATTTGACCTCACCAGTGATGAGGTTAAAAGGTGTCTGCTGGAGCTGGATGTGACAAAGGCTGTTGGGCCTGACAGAATCTCACCATGGATACTAAAGGAAGGTGCAGAAGCACTAAGTGTGCCACTCTCTAGAGTGTATAACAGGTCACTGGAAACAGGAGACTTACCAGAAAGTTGGAAGACAGCTAACGTAGTCCCAATATACAAGAAGGGTGACAGGCAAGAGGCACTGAACTACAGGCTAGTTTCCCTAACTTGTATACCATGCAAGGTGATGGAGAAGATCGTGAGGAAAAGGCTCGTAGAGCATCTGGAGGGAAATAACTTTGTAACACACCACCAACATGGGTTCAGGGATGGTAAATCGTGCCTCACAGGTTTAATAGAATTCTATGACCAGGCAACAAAAATTAGGCAGGAAAGAGAAGGGTGGGCCAACTGCATTTTCCTGGACTGCCAAAAAGCCTTTGACTCAGTACCCCATAAAAGGCTGTTAAAAAGTTGGAGCATCAGGCAGGAGTAAAAGGGAAGGTGCTCCAGTGGATAAGGCAGTATTTAAGCAACAGGAAACAGCGAGTAACGGTGAGGGGGGAGACATCAGAGTGGCGAGATGTCACCAGCAAAGTCCCACAGGGCTCAGTACTTGGACCCATCCTGTTTCTAATATATGTGAACGATCTTCCGAAGGGTATAGACTCGTTCCTCTCAATGTTTGCTGATAATACAAAAATTATGAGAAGAATCAAGACGGAATAAGACAGACAGAGATTTCAGGATGAGATGGACAAACTGGAGGAATAGTCTAGAAAAGGGATGTTAAAGTTCAACTCAGGAAAGTGTAAGGTAATGAAATTAGGCGAAGGGACCAGGAGTCTGAACACACGGTATCATCTGGGAGGTGAAATCCTGCAAGAATCAAATAGAGAGAAATATCTGGGGGTGATATCACACCGAACCTGTCCCCAGAGGCCCACATCAAAAGAATATCATCAGCGGCATATGCTAGACTGGCCAGCATAAGAACTGCCTTTAGAAACTTGTGTAAGGAATCGTTCAGGACCCTGTATACCACTTATGTAAGACCAATCCTGGAGTATGCAGCTCCAGCCTGGAGTCCATACCTAGTTAAACACAAGACAAAGTTAGAGATGATCCAGCGGTATGCCACCAGGCTCGTCCCGGTACTGAGAGGAATGAGCTACGAGGAAAGGCTAAGGGAGCTGAACCTCACAACCCTGGAAAACAGAAGAGTAAGGGGGAGACATGATAACCACCTACAAAATTCTCAGGGGAATTGACAGGGTGGACAAAGACAAACTCTTCAGCACGGGTGGGACACGAACAACGGGACACAGGTGGAAACTAAGCACCCAGATTAGCCACAGAGACGTTAGAAAGATATTTTTCAGTGTCAGAGTAGTTAATAAATGGAATTCATTAGGCAGTGATGTGGTGGAGGCTGACTCCATACACAGTTTCAATTGTAGATATGGTAGAGCCCAGTAGGCTCAGGAATCTGTACGCCAGTTGATTGACAGTTGAGAGGCGGGACCAAAGAGCCAGAGCTGAACACCCGCAAGCACAATTAGGTGAGATATACCCACAACCTCCACACCAGATATACCACAACCTCCACACCAGATGTAATATATCAGGTGTAATATATATCTGCCTAATGTATATTAGGTAGTAATATAAATCGTTACTCAATATGTAAATGTGCTAAAATATATGTGCTCCCTGACTGCCTGTCCCCAGTGGTAATTAATTATTTTTGCCAATCCTTAACTGAAAGCACTGCATGTTCACCCAGCAGTGAATGGTTACCTGGTTCTTAAACGGTTTGGCGAGTCGTATTCCGGGGGAAAATTAGGATTAAGGACTTCCCGCAATGCTATGCGTGGTAGTGTCTGTACAGGAATGTAAGAACGCTTGTAAATATAAATTTAAACAAAATTATTCAAACTTAATAATATTTGATTTAGCCTCCCCTTCATGCTCATTTTCTTTGTTTTCAGTTTATGCACTAACTAACTCTCTCAGCAAGTCCTATATAAGTCCTGTTATCACTTCTTATATATTTATACATGGTTTCTGTTATGATCTCTCAATATTGCACAAACGTCAATTGGTCTGAACCATGAACTCAGCCACTTCCATCATGTTCTTAAAACTGTCCCAGTCAATATATATCCATTCTTAATAGCTACGTCTGGGCAGTCATTAATATTCATTTGCAATAATCCACAATAAGGCAAGTGTAAAATACGATATTCTACAATTTTCGTTCAACAATTTGCAAGTAAATTTATAGTAAAAACAAACGTTTACAAAAAAATTATTAGAATTTATTTGATCTTTTAGAATTACATAAAAACTTCAAGTTTAATGAAATGATATATTTATTTGTTTAGGTACAAGCCTGCTCCCATTTGCTCTTAAATATGCCTCTGTTTACCTAGCAGTTATTTTTTAAATCGGCTAAATAGATAGCTGATTATATACGACATAATTCAAGTATTATCTATGATTTTATTTCGTAGATGTTATCCTTTCTATGGGAAGAGATACATTATCACATCAGCTGTACAGTGCCTTAATTTGTTACATTAGTAATATTTAATAAAGTCAATGACGTTTGTAGTTTAGTTAACTTATTATGCATCCCATACCCATCCTGTGGGCGGTAGTTGACCCCATACCCATCCTTTGGGCGGTAGTGGACCCCATAACTATCCTGTGGGCGGTAGTGGACCCCATACCCATCCTGTGGGCGGTAGTGGACCCCATACCCATCCTGTGGGCGGTAGTGGACCCCATACCCATCCTGTGGGCGGTAGTGGACCCCATACCCATCCTGTGGGCGGTAGTGGACCCCATACCCATCCTGTGGGCGGTAGTGGACCCCATACCCATCCTGTGGGCGGTAGTGGACCCCATACCCATCCTGTGGGCGGTAGTGGACCCCATACCCATCCTGTGGGCGGTAGTGGACCCCATACCCATTCTGTGGGCGGTAGTGGACCCCATACCCATCCTGTGGGCGGTAGTGGACCCCATACCCATCCTGTGGGCGGTAGTGGACCCCATACCCATCCTGTGGGCGGTAGTGGACCCCATACCCATTCTGTGGGTGGTAGTGGACCCCATACCCATTCTGTGGGCGGTAGTGGACCCCATACCCATTCTGTGGGCGGTAGTGGACCCCATACCCATCCTGTGGGTGGTAGTGGACCCCATACCTATTCTGTGGGCGGTAGTGGACCCCAAACCCATTCTGTGGGCGGTAGTGGACCCCATACCCATCCTGTGGGTGGTAGTGGACCCCATACCCATTCTGTGGGCGGTAGTGGACCCCATACCCATTCTGTGGGCGGTAGTGGACCCCATACCCATCCTGTGGGCGGTAGTGGACCCCATACCCATCCTGTGGGTAGTAGTGGACCCCATACCCATTCTGTGGGCGGTAGTGGACCCCATACCCATTCTGTGGGCGGTAATGGACCCCATACCCATCCTGTGGGTGGTAGTGGACCCCATACCCATCCTGTGGGCGGTAGTTGACCCCATACCCATCCTGTGGGTGGTAGTGGACCCCATACCCATCCTGTGGGTGGTAGTGGACCCCATACCCATCCTGGGCTCAGGGACTTGACCATAAAATTCATTTAGTCCAGCATGTTACAATCTCAGCAAGGTTCACAGTCTATTAGTATTACATCAACAATGGGAACGAGAAAGACTACAAGTCCAGTGAAGACCCCCATGTAGGGGGTAGTGGTGAAGACCCCCATGCAGGGGGTAGCAGTGAAGACCCCCATGCAGGGGGTAGCAGTGAAGACCCCCATGCAGGGGGTAGCAGTGAAGACCCCCATGCAGGGGGTAGCAGTGAAGACCCCCATGCAGGGGGTAGCAGTGAAGACCCCCATGCAGGGGGTAGCAGTGAAGACCCCCATGCAGGGGGTAGTGGTGAAGACCCCCATGCAGGGGGTAGCAGTGAAGACCCCCATGCAGGGGGTAGTGGTGAAGACCCCCATGCAGGGGGTAGCAGTGAAGACCCCCATGCAGGGGGTAGTGGTGAAGACCCCCATGCAGGGGGTAGCAGTGAAGACCCCCATGCAGGGGGTAGCAGTGAAGACCCCCATGCAGGGGGTAGTGGTGAAGACCCCCATGCAGGGGGTAGTGGTGGTAAGCTTACAATCACCCACATTTACTACCCCCAGTTACCAAACTGGGGATCATTGGTTCAAATTTCTGATAGTAGATCATTTTTAATGATATAGATGAACATATCTTGAACATATGTACTAGAGCTGTGACTCAACATGAGGTGTGGTGGAGGACTAAGCAGGTTGTTGTGGTTTATGAACTGCTCACCGTAGAGTTGAGGAATGTGACGTAGTTGTTGTGTTGTAATTGTGAGTATTTGTCTGTCACTCGGCGTCTTCCAGAGCACATTTACCGCTGGTATAGTTGTCCTCGTATGGCAGCTTTCACTCCCGTGTTGTCCGGTCTCGAGTGAATAATTGACGTCCAGCGGTGAGCTCTGTCCAGGTCATAATGGCAGCCTTTAGGGCTGACTAAGCTGCTGGGGAGAGATGGTTGCTTGCCTGATGGATGAGAGGATGAGACTTGCGTCGTAAATGTTGTCTGGGTAAGTCTGCCACTTGTGTCTGCAAAGTCAACAACGAAGACTTTTTCATCAAGTCTTGCAATAACTGCAGTGTCAAAGTAGCGCAATAAGGCTCGTCGACGCTCCAGGATCACACCGCTCGTACAGAAGTGCGACTAACATGCTACTTATACTCTGTAATTACTAAAAATGTTATAAATTTATATCGGCTACTTTGCCGATTTTTAAAAATAAACTCAAGGTAAATTCAAGGTAAATTATGAATAGGTCACAACAGGAAACACAACATAAATATAACTATTATATAAGACAGACAGCATATTTTTATGTTAATATTAATAAGAAATTTTAAAATTTCCAACACTTTAGCAAAATTCATGTAAAATTTAGGTTACAATATTATAAACTAAAGATTTTGACTAAAATGTAATCAATAAACTTATAAATTGTAAATTTATCTTAATGGGAGGTAATGGGATTAAGCAGCACCATCTGGCGTCACAAACTATTATTAGTATATCAAAAATGGTCGAGCTTAGCTCTAAGCCCGACCTTCCAGCAATGGTGTGGTAAAACACAATGACTTCCTCCATGAGTATTATTGTACTGTCTTTTTTTTGAGATATATACAAGAGTTGTTACATTCTTGTACAGCCACTAGTACGCGTAGCGTTTCGGGCAGGCCCTGGAATACGATCCCCACCGCGAAGAATCGTTTTTTCATCCAAGTACACATTTTACTGTTGCGTTAAACAGAGGCTACAGATAAGGAATTGCGCCCAGTAAATCCTTCCCGGCCAGGATACGAACCCATGACATAGCGCTCGCAGAACGCCAGGCGAGTGTCTTACCACTACACCACGGAGACAACTCTCTATACATCATACATTATACAGTTTGTCCGCTGTTGTAGTTTCACTAACTGGTAACCCAAATCCGCTCCACAGCTTAACAAATATGGGACTTTTGACAAGCCGACGGCTTGCTCTCTCCGTCGAGGCCACTAGAGACATAGTGGCAGGTAAAGTCAGGTTAACATCAAAACATTGATTTAAACACAAAAACGATGCTATAATACCAATTCAATTTCTTTCTTTATTATGCACCCCATACCCATCCCGTGGGCGGTGGTGTAAAGGATTACAGAGGCACATAATCGGTGCAGGAACTGAACCCTCTAGTTCGTTTAGCTAAGCAAATAACAATCTTTTGACGCTAGTTACAAAATTATCAATGTTGTATACACATGTACACACATGTACATCAGCAGACTTCTAGATGTTACTGCTGCTCGGCTTAGACTCGGTTACAAGTATCTCTGGGAATTCTCATTATCTGCCGATGTAGACCTGACCAAATGTAAACTGTGTCAACAAAATTATTCGCACACCCTCCGTCACTATGTGACGGAGTCACTATGTGACGGAGTGCGAAAAAATACGTGAATTTAGAGACAATTCTATAACCAATGTTCCAGCGATGTGTAAATATTTCATTCAAAATGATCTGCTACCAGAAATTTTAGCCAAATATCCCCAGTTTGCTAACTGTAGGTAGTAACTGAGTGATTGTAACCTATCCACCGCTGCCCACTGGATGGGGGGCGGTGTGCAGGACAAACATATAAATTTTGACACTAGCTCTTCACATGTTTGTTGCTTAATTTAGAACCTGTACTTGAGGTCGATCTCGAACCCATTGTTGATGTGACGACATATATTGAATTTTGTAACTAGCTCATCAAGATTGTAACTTGCTTAGCTAAATGAATTGTGGGGTTCAGTCCCTGAGCCCATTATGTGCCTCTGTAACCCTTTCCACTACCGCCCACAAGATGGGTATGGGGTGCATAATAAATGAACTAAACTAAACCCCTTGACGTCTGTCAAAGGTCTGGTAGACCTTATATGAGAGAAACAGTAAGTACCCAGTGACCCACATGCCTAAAATAGAGGACGTGAATAACACTTATAACACTCAAATTATTTTATATATACAAGAGTTTCTGTTCGGAGAGAAGACGTGAGCCAGTATGGGGTTGGGGGGGGGGCACTTATTCATTAATAGTAAATTATAAAAACGTAAAGTTCAGCAGTAACACAAAATATGTTTGATGGCAATTAGTGAATGACAATTCTATAACATAGTTGAGCAGATCCAGTAAGTACAGTTAGAAGAAATTTATAATGGAAATATCCAGAGCAGCCTTCATTAAAAGTATGCTTAAAGCCTAGAAACAAAATAAGGCAAAATTCTGCAGATCACAAATTAGCTTATTGACTATAAGTAAAAGTATGCCAAGTGGTATAACACAGTTCAGTAGATACAGACAGTACATTTAAAATAAAATTATAAAGGAATAAAACGGAACAATTAAAGTTGACACATTTGGGTGTTACTGGGTTCTTATCCCCAATCTTCTGTAGACATTTATTTTTATACAAGAAGGTACATTGGGTTTGAGAGAATACATAGCATAGTATTTGCAATCTTGTAAAGCCACTAGTATGTGCAGCATTTCGCTTAGCTGTATGCTTAGAGCCAAGTAACAAAATAAAACATAGTGCTATAACCTAGGGGAATTAATACAGACAGATTCACTACAAATGACAAAGAAGTGTGCGAGGAACTCAATATGAAATTCCAGGAAGTCTTGACATTAGAGCAAGGAGAGGTTCCAGAGATAAGAGAAGGAATAATTAACCAGGCACCATTAGAGAAATTTGAGATTACCAGCGGAGATGTAAGGAAGCTTTTGCTAGAGTTGGATGTGACAAACAATATAGTCCCGGATGGAATATCACCATAGATACTAAAGGAAGGAGCAGAAGCATTGTGCCTGCCATTCTCCATGGTGCATAACAAATCACTGGTGGAAGGCAGCAATCGTGGTCCCGATATACAAGAAGGGGGGCAGACAGGAGGCACTGAACTACAGGCCAGTGTCCCTAACTTGCATACCATGCAAGCTGATGGAGAAAATTGTGCGAAAAACGCTAGTCGAATATCTGGAGCGAAGGAACTTTGTGTAACAACACCAACATGGTTTCAGGGATGGCAAGTCATGCCTCACAGGATTAATTGAATTCTATGATCAGGCAACAAGAATCAGGCAAGAAAGAGAGGGATGGGCAGACTGCATATTTTTGGAGTGCCAGAAAGCCTTTGACACAGTGCCACACCAGAGACTAGTGCGAAAGTTGGAGATGCAGGCAGGAGTGTAAGGGAAGGTACTCCATTGGATAAGGGAGTCCCTAAGTAGCAGAAGGCAGTGAGTCACTGTGCGGGGGTGAGGTATCAGATTAAAATCAAATCAAATCAAACCAAATATTTATTCAGGTAAGGTACATACATACAAGGTGAGATACAAAACGTTGATGGATTTATAGATAGAGCTAGTACATACAATGCCTAAAGCCATTATTACGCAAAGCGTTTCGGGCAGGAAAAACACTAAGACTAAAACTTAATACTAATTGAGATTAAAGTATAAAATGTGTTGAGAAAATAAAAAAATAAAAAAACAGGGGGGAACATGGCAGAAAAAATAACATAAATACAATTTGTTCAACAAACAGCATTGTTTAAAATAGAAGACATGGGTTGACATTATAGGGGTAAGGTAGGTTACATGGAGTTAATTAGGTAGTGCTTCGTTTTTATCTTAAACTTTGTTGAGAGAGGTACAGTCTTTAACATGATTGGGAAGGTCATTCCACATTCTGGGTCCCTTGATTTGTAAAACATTTCTGGTTTGATTACGTCGTACTCTTGGAATATCAAATAGGTATTTGTTTCCGGTGTGGTGCTCATGGGATCTGTTACAACCTTCTGGGAAGCTTTTAAGGTCAGGATTGACATTACAGTTCAGCGTTTTATATATATAAATGCACATGAGAGGATGTGCAGTGACTTAATATCTAACATATTCAGAGATTTTGAGTAAGGGTACCGAGTGCTGTCTGGGGCCAGAGTTAGATATTGTTCTATTAGCAGCTTTGTGTTGGGTAATTAGAGGACGCAAATGATTTTGTGTAGTAGAGCCCCAAGCACAAATACCATAGTTGAGATAAGGATAGATGAGAGAGTAATAGAGTGTCGCCAGGCAGGGCGAGGTACATATATCTGATCTTAGAAAGAATGCCAGCAGTTTTTGAAACTTTTTTTTATATATTTAGAATGTGTCCCTGGAAATTCAGCATGTGGTCATGAGAACGCCAAGGAATTTAGCATCTACTTTGTAACAAATTTGGGTATTGTTTATCCTGAGATTTATTGATATGAGAGTTATTGCGAAACAAATATAGAAAGTTTTTTCAATATTGAGGTGAGTTTTGTTGCAGTTAGCCAGTGATGGACTTATTTAGCTCAGTATTCACTGTGGCATTTAGAGCAAGGGGGTAAGGACTGGAGTAAATGAAGGTCGTGTCGTAAGCAAATAGAATAGGCTGAGATGTTGGGAGGCATTTGGAAGACCATTAATGTAGATGAGAAAGAGGAGAGGGCCAAGTATACTGCCCTGGGGAACACCAATGTTGATGGGTAGGGTGGGAGAAATTGAATTATTCACAGAAATACACTGGAGCCTGTCAGTAAGGTAGGACTGAAGGTATTGCAGGGAGGGACCTCTGACTCCATAATGCTGTAATTTAAGAAGAAGGTTTAGGTCTTTGGCAGTGTCAAAAGTCTTACGCAGGTCCACAAATAACCCAACAGAGACTCATTTTTATCAAGAACTGCATGTATCAAGTTAATCATACTAATAAGTGCATCATTAGTGCTTTTTTTGAGTCTGAAGCCATATTGACAAGAGCTAAGTATATTGAGTTTGGCTAGATAAGAGTAAAGCTGCTTGTAGATTGGCGAGACGTCACCAGTGGGATATCGCAGGGTTCAGTCCTTGGACCCATACTGTTTCTTATATATGTAAATGATCTTCCAGATGGTATAGAATCATTCCTCTCATTGTTAGCTGATGATGCAAAAAGTATGAGGAGGATTAAGACGGAGGAACACAGTATGAGACTACAAGGAAACCTAGACAGACTGCATGAATGGTCCAACAAATGGCTACTAAATTCAACCCGAGTATATGTAAGGTAATGAAACTAGGCAGTGGAAACAGGAGGCCAGACACAAGATACAGAATGGGAGATGAAGTCCTTCATGAAACGGACACAGAGAAGGATCTAGGAGTTGATATCACACCAACCCTGTCTCCTGAAGCCCACATCAAAAGAATAATATCTGCGGCATATGCGAGGCTGGTTAACATCAGAACTGCCTTCAGGAACCTGTGTAAGGAATCATTCAGAACCTTGTATATCACATATGTAAGACCAATCCTGGAGTATGTGGCCCCAGCATGGAGCCCGTACCTTGTCAAGCACAAGGAGAAGCTTGAAAAAGTTCAGAGATATGCCACTAGGCTAGTCCCAGAACTAAGAGGCATGAGTTACGAAGAAAGACAGCGAGAAATGCACCTCACGACACTAGAAGACAGAAGAGTAAGGGAGACATGATCACTACCTACAAAATTCTCAGAGGAATTGACAGGGTAGATAAAAATAAACTGTTTAACACGGGTGGTACGCAAACAAGGGGACACAGGTTGAAACTGAGTACCCAAATGAGTCACAGGGACGTTAGAAAGAACTTTTTCAGTTTCAGAGTAGTTAACAGATGGAATGTATTAGGTGATGTGGTGGAGGCTGACTCCATACACAGTTTCAAATGTAGATATGATAGAGCCAGTAGGCTCAGAAATCTGTACACCAGTTGATTGACAGTTGAGAGGCGGGACCAAAGAGTCAGAGCTCAACCCCCGCAAGCACAATTAGGTGAGTACAGTAAATAACAAGTGCGAATAACAAGATAACACATAGTGCTATAACCTAGGTGAGTTAATTAACACAGACCATTAGGCCTAGCCGCCAAGGAGAAAGGATATATAAGATTTCCCGGTTTAATGGTAGAGCTTCCTAGTACCTAGATTGCATGCAAAGTCTGCGGCAAACTAACTTGAATTACTAAAGGGTGCTCTTGACAAAGTGAACTTTCGAAGTGAACTAGCCGCGGACAGCGAAACATTTGGGGATCCAGCGATGCACTCCCACTCTGCAGGCCAGCGAGCCGGACCCCCCCCCCCCCAGAGGGCCAGGTGCCCGCTGGCCGCAGAAGGAGCCATCGGCGAGGGAGTGTAATGACGTCCCGTCTGACGTAGGAGGTAAACGCATCGCTCTTTCATCTGCCGACCGCCATGATCGGTCGTGCCATAAGAGGACAGGCATCGTCTTGATGAACCACGGAGCGTAGAGGGGCAAGGAAGGCCACTATACCGTGTCTTTGCGAAGTGACCTAGCTTACTCCGGGTGTTTTACACCCAAGTACGGAGCGCTGCGCATCATGTCGTATTGCTGGTTGACCCCGTGGATGTCTTCGTCGTTGGAGCCCGCCCTCACAGAGACCAGTCCTGCAAGGCTGGCCCCAGGGCGGGTGTGGGAAGTGGAAAGGTGTCTACGCCGAGGCCGACTCCCCAGGGTCGACCCCGTGGCTATCGATGTCGTTGCAGCTCGCCTCAAGGCGGTGAGGGTGGTGGCAACAAGATGGCATATAGGCCATCTTCCCAGAGTCCATCTCATGGTGGGCATGGGTTCAGTATAGTCTGCCCTCGGGCTCCAGCCCGTTTTCCTCGGTCATCAATTGTGGTCCTTGTGCGCGTTCTGTAGTCAGTGTTGGAAGTATTAAGGCAGTAAGGGTGGACAGGAGCGGACATGCAGTGGTAACGTAACGGGCAATAAACGCAGTCGAGAGGGGAGGGACCTACACATTAAGGGTACTGCTGGAAATATGCTGTAAGAGTAGGGGGGGGGGGTTCCCTAGGGGGGGCCGGGGGGGCGGGGGGGCGCCAGGGGGTGCCCGGCGGGGGGGGGGGTTCCCGGATGCAAAGCTGGAAAAAGTCCTTATTAATAAATCCTGGAAGATGCCCCAAGTAAAACACTGGCACAGAGAAATCAGCTGGAGAAAGGAGGGGAAAAGATGTTGCTTAATAACTATACTGTAGCAAAGTAAGGTAACTCCCAATACTAGTAAAACTTCAGCGAGAGGAAGGGTAACTAAATACCTTAGTTGGGAACAAAGGCAGGAGAAGTTAAGCCGAAGTAAATCAATCAAGTAATAACTCAAATCAAATATGATCAAATATAATAAATAAAACATAAATCATATCAATATATAATCAATAAATATCATAGAATCGATATATATATATATATATATATATATATATATATATATATATATATATATATATATATAATATATATATATATATATATATATATATATATATATATATATATATATATTGGAGCGGAGTCTTGAACTGGGTAGAATATAGTTGTGCATTAATTGGCTGTTGATTGCTGGTGTTGACTTCTTGATGTGTAGTGCCTCGCAGATGTCAAGCCGCCTGCTGTCGCTGTGTCTATCGGTGATTTCTGTGTTGTCTACTAAGATTTCTCTGGTGATGGTTTGGTTGTGGGAAGAGATTATATGTTCCTTAATGGAGCCCTGTTGCTTATGCATCGTTAAACGTCTGGAAGAGATGTTTTGTTGTCTTGCCTATACTGAGTTTTTTGAGGCTTACAGTCCCCAAGAGGGCATTTGAAGGCATAGACGACGTTGGTCTCTTTAGAGCGTTCTGCTTTGTGTCTGGAGAGTTTCTCATGAGTAAGCTGGCCGTTTTCTTGGTTTTATAGTAAATCGTCAATTGTATCTTCTGATTTTTGTCTGTAGGGATAACGTTTCTATTAAAAATATCTTTCAGGACCCTTTCCTCCGTTTTATGAGCTGTGGAAAGAAGTTCCTGTAAAATAGTCTAATAGGGGGTATAGGTGTTGTATTAGTTGTCTCTCTCAGAGGTTGCATGGCGTTTCACTTTCCTTCTTATGATGTCTTCAATGAAACCATTGGAGAAGCCATTGTTGACTAGGACCTGCCTTACCCTACAGAGTTCTTCGTCGACTTGCTTCCATTCTGAGCTGTGGCTGAGAGCACGGTCGACATAAGCGTTAACAACACTCGTCTTGTATACTATATTCTACCCACTTCAAGACTCCGCTCCAATATAGAATCATCAAGAANCCCAAGCAATGGGATGACCTAATAAGCAAGATCCAAGTCGACTACAGAAACCCAGGAAAGTTCTGGAAAAAAGTAAAGACCCTGATGGGAAGCTCTTCTGAGGAAACACCCTACATCATAGACGCCTCAGGAAATAAACTCTATGAGCAGAGAGAACAAGAGCAGGAATTCAGGAAGTTCTGGGAAAAAATATTCAGGATAAACCCGGAAGAAAATTTAAAGTTTTGCCCAATTAATGAAAGGGAAATTACAACTCAAGTCGATAACAGAGCTGCAGCTCTACTCCCGACGCAAACAATAGACCTTAACAACATACGCGATGACTGCCACCTTATGAAACACATAACCATTGCAGAGGTCCATAAAACAATTATGGGTTTCAAGAACAAGGCGCCGGGCAACAGCAAAATAAATAAGATGGTATTATCCAACCTACCAGTGATTGCACTCCATCAATACACATGTATCTTAAATGCAGCTCTTGCATCTGGACTATTCCCCGCATACTTCAAGAATGCCACAATAAGATTAATCCCCAAGCCAGGTAAACCCCCAACCCAAACTGAAAACTACAGGCCAATTTCCCTCCTCGAAGTACCAGGTAAAATATTCGAAAAAATTATCAACCAGAGACTTGTGAAGTACATGGAAGAGGAAGGGAAGTATAACACCAGGCAGCATGGGTTCAGAAACCGCAGAGGGGCCCATACAGCTATAGCCCTGATCTACGAGCATATAGCCAACGCAGTGTCGAAAAAAGATCAGTGTAAATAGTGCTTAGGGACGTCTCGAAAGCCTTCGACAAAGTGTGGCACACAGGCCTAAAATATAAGATATCTGAACTAGGGCTTCCTGAAAGATTTACTGCTACTCTCTGCAGCTTTATAGACAATAGAACTGCTAGGCTTAATATCGGCAGCTACTTGGGTGAAGTAATAGAACTGAAAAGTGGAGTACCACAAGGAAGCTGCCTCTCCCCCACTCTATTCAACATATATACAGCTGACCTACCCCAACCCCACATGGAGAATACATCACATACGCTGACGATGTCACCCAAATAATTTGCCAACCGGGACCATCAAAGCCGCTACTAGCCGACAAGACCAAGGCAGCAATTGAACTCATAAACAACTTTGAGAAGCAATGGAAAATTAGCACCAACAAACAAAAGTTTCAGATAATACACATTGCGAAAAGAAACCCGGACCCCATCATCCTTGACAACCATCCGATCCAATATGCGGAGGTAGGCAGAATACTGGGACTTATGATAAATAGAACAGGGATACAAATTCATGTAAGGGACCGACTAAACAAAGCCAAAGCAGCATTAGGAAAACTGAGAAGATTCCGAAGCCTCAGTACTAACATTCAGATCCACCTATATAAGGCTCTAGTTCGGCCGCATCTAGAGTATCCCCCAGTACCACTACACACCATAAAGAAAACTAACGCAGAAACTGCAAGCAGTACAAAATAAGGCGCTAAGGAGAGCAGCAAAACACCGTCCACCATATGATCAGACAATCCAGGAGCTCCATGAACTCCTGAACATACAGCCACTAAACATCAGACTGCAGCACCAAGCCATCAGGGTGTGGAACACCATCGAAATGTTAGAGGACCCAATGTTTGAAAGATTGCTCCAAGATGAGACGCCCCGCTCCCACAGCTGGTGGCCAAGATGAGACGCCCGCTCCCACAGTGGTGGCCCAAGAGCCTCGATTCTCTGGATGAAAACCCCGCCCACAGTATATAATCCCCAGATGAGATATACATGAGTATATAGAACAGTTCATATGTGAGTATGTATGAACAACTCGATAAATAATATATGTGCGTATGAACAACCCGATAAATAATAACGTGTGTGTATGAACAACTCGATAAATAATAATAATAAAACAAAGAGCCTTAAACAGAACAACATGTGTGGAAGCATCGGAGGTGTATATATGAATGCTACTCAGTATTCATCTATAGACATCCATATATGGTGAAACACATGTGAAGAACCTCTCACACACTCACAGCTCCCTGACAAGAGGGAGCCAGCTTAGCTTAGCTGCCAACACCCACACATCGTGTCAGCAAGGCGGACAGCCCGCCTGCTTTCATACCTCTCACTGTATTTCCCACTTCTATACTTCCCTTCACCTTGCCTCTCCTTCCTCTTTACTCCCCCCCCAAAAAAACAGCCATGGTCACTTGTGGGTGTAACCTTGTGCCTTGTAGGTGTTATATATGTACAAGTGTGTGTGTAGGGTAGAGTGCAGTGTTGAAGACACCACCCAACAACACATGAAGTGAGTCGCAGCAAATAGATGGTTGTTGACACGAGGAGTAAGACTTTCAGACAATGACCAACACAACATATTCAGGAATAAAGTAAATGTTAGTTGGGCAAGTACTTCATTCACAATGATGTGCTGCCCGAAATTTTAGCGAAGTATCCAAAATTTGCTTACTGTCGGTAATGCATGCACATGACTGTAAAGCTGCCGCCCAGTTGGGTGGGTGTGCAGCAAGACTAGTAACTGTGTGACTCACTATAGATGTAAAGTGCCTTGTATAGTGACTGTTGTGAGCTCTTGTAGTGTCACTTGTGACACCTCTTTGTGTCACTTGTGACACAAAGTTTCTTGATGTGTGTATTTGTGTGAGTGATTAGATATGTATGTGTATGTATATGTGTATACGTATATATATATGTACATGTATGTATGAGGGTGTGTACATGTGTATACAACATGATAATTTTGTAACTAGCGTCAAACATTGTTATTGCTTAGCTAAACGAACTAGAGGTTCAGTTCCTGAACCGATTATGTGCCTTTGTATTCCTTTACACACCGCCCACGGGATGGGTATGGGGTGATAATAAAGAAAGAAATTGAAATGAGGGAGCTACTGCCGCGGCCTTAATAAAATTGGGCCGGAGATAAGCCTTACTTTTAATCAATAAAAAAAATAAACTTAACATAATTTACTTGACTAACGTTTGGCTTTTATAACAATCAGCTATTAATTTAGCTGATTTAAAAATAACTGCTAGGTAAACAGAGGCATATTTAGAAGAAAGCAGCGTTTGTCAAATACCCAAGCAAATATATATAATGTATATCTATAATTTAGAATCTATTATGTAATAATTTTAAGAATTATTAAAGGCCAATAAAAATTTTGTAATAAATGTTTTTGTCTATAAAATTATTATTAACTTATGGAAACAAATTACGATTTCATTTCTTACTATGCTTTAATTTGATTTTTTTCAAATAAATAATAATGAGTGACTCGGCCGGGAGATACTATTTCGTTACATATTGTCTCTCTGGGACAGCATTAAGAGCATCATAGATGTGGCTGAATATGTGGTTGATACAGATGGACTTTTATACAGGACGGAGACTCTAACTTAAACAATGGCTACAAACCGATTTAATGCCAGGAACAATTGAGACAGTTGAGTCAGCGCGAAAATTATGATGAAAGAAAATGGATTATAAGGTGCATAACTAAGGAATATTCGTAAAAACTAAATATACAAGCCTAATTTTGTCTTGAATAGAACACTTGTGTCAGGGTCAGGAAGCCTGTGAGTATATATATAATATATTATATATATATATATATATATATATATATATATATATATATAACTGAAAACTCACACCCCAGAAGTGACTCGAACCCATACTCCCAGGAGCAAAGCAACTGGTAACTACAGGGCGCCTTAATCCGCTTGACCATCACGACCGGACATAAGGAAGTGATAGCCTGAGCTATATGAACCACTTCCCCGCCGGCACCTGGATGGTTATCTTGGGCATAGCATTTTATCAAATCACCTCATTTTTGGGGCAACACGTGAGGAACACAAATGCAAACAAGCCTGAATGGTCCCCAGGACTAGATACAACTGAAAACTCACACCCCAGAAGTGACTCGAACCCATACTCCCAGGAGCAAAGCAACTGGTAACTACAGGGCGCCTTAATCCGCTTGACCATCACGACCGGACATAAGGAAGTGATAGCCTGAGCTATATGAACCACTTCCCCGCCGGCACCTGGATGGTTATCTTGGGCATAGCATTTTATCAAATCACCTCATTTTTTGGGGCAACACGTGAGGAACACAAATGCAAACAAGCCTGAATGATCCCCAGGACTAGATACAACTGAAAACTCACACCCCAGAAGTGACTCGAACCCATACTCCCAGGAGCAAAGCAACTGGTAACTAAATGATAAATTTGATAAAATGCTATGCCCAAGATAACCATCCAGGTGCCGGCGGGGAAGTGGTTCATATAGCTCAGGCTATCACTTCCTTATGTCCGGTCGTGATGGTCAAGCGGATTAAGGCGCCCTGTAGTTACCAGTTGCTTTGCTCCTGGGAGTATGGGTTCGAGTCACTTCTGGGGTGTGAGTTTTCAGTTGTATCTAGTCCTGGGGACCATTCAGGCTTGTTTGCATTTGTGTTCCTCACGTGTTGCCCCAAAAAATGAGGTGATTTGATAAAATGCTATGCCCAAGATAACCATCCAGGTGCCGGCGGGGAAGTGGTTCATATAGCTCAGGCTATCACTTCCTTATGTCCGGTCGTGATGGTCAAGCGGATTAAGGCGCCCTGTAGTTACCAGTTGCTTTGCTCCTGGGAGTATGGGTTCGAGTCACTTCTGGGTGTGAGTTTTCAGTTGTATCTAGTCCTGGGGACCATTCAGGCTTGTTTGCATATATATATATATATATATATATTATATATATATATATATATATATGTCGTACCTAGTAGCCAGAACTCACTTTTTGGCCTACTATGCAATGCCCGATTTGCCTAATAAGCCAAGTTTTTCTGAATTAATAGATTTTCTTAATTTTTTTCTTATGAAATGATTAAGCTACCCATTTCATTATGTATGAGGTCAATTTTTTTTCATTGGAGTTAAAATTAACGTAGATATATGACCGAACCTAACCAACCCTACCTAACCTAACCTAACCTATCTTTATAGGTTAGGTTAGGTTAGGTAGCCGAAAATGTTAGGTAAGGTTAGGTGAGGTAGGTTAGGTTGTCGAAAAACAATTAATTCATGAAAACTTGGCCTATTAGGCAAATCGGGCCTTGCATAGTAGGCTGATAAGTGCGTTCTGGCTACTAGGTACGACATATATATATATATATATATATATATATATATATAATATATATATATATATATATATATATATATATACACGTTAGGCTTGTTTCGAGGTACCTCCCAAGGTCTAAGTGCTGAAGCTGGCCAGGATGCATTCCCACAACAATGGAATAATTCCCAGGAATCTATAAACTGCCAAGTAAACAGGTACATTAGGTGATATGAAACTCGCCTAACCATTTCTGTCCTACTAGGGACTCGAACCCGCGATTCCCGATTGTGAGTCGAGAACGAGCCCGACTGTACTATTTAATTACTCTAACCATATGATTTCCTAAAATCGTGCGAGGCTATAATTAATGACCATTCAGTTAGATCAACGATTTATCAAAGTTGCAGATTGGTCAATAATTACAAACGGGATGCATATATTTACTCTGGCCTTCTCTTACCACAATAAAACTTTTAAATAATCCATGATTACATCGCCTTCACTTCCACCTGAACTCGTTTGGAAGTTGTGCTTAAGGAGTCGGGATCCCCCCAAAAAAAATATTCGAAAATATGATATATAGTAGAAAATGCTAAACAGGTTTAGTTAGTTTAGTTCATTTATTATGCACCCCATACCCATCCTGTGGGCGGTAGTGGAAAGGGTTACAGAGGCACATAATGGGCTCAGGGACTGAACCCCACAATTCATTTAGCTAAGCAAGTTACAATCTTGATGAGCTAGTTACAAAATTCAGAATAAGCCGTCACATCAACAATGGCTTCGAGATCGACACAAGTACAGTTTCTAAATTAAGCAAATGACATATGTGGAGAGCTAGTGTCACAATTAATATGTTTGTCCTGCACACCGCCCCCCATCCAGTGGGCAGCGGTGGATAGGTTACAATCAGTTACTACCTACAGTTTGCAAACTGGGGATATTTGGCTACAATTTCTGGTAGCAGATCATTTTGAATGAAATATTTACACATTGCTGGAACATTGGTTATAGAATTCTCTCTGAATTCACGTATCTTTTCGCACTCCATCACATAGTGACGGAGGGTGTGCGAATAATTTTGTTGTCACAGTTTACATTTGATCAGGTCTACATCGGCAGATAATGAGAATTCCCAGAGATACTTGTAACCGAGTCTAAGCCGAGCAGTAGTAACATCTAGAAGTCTGCTGATTTTATTGGATGAACCATAGATGTGTGGCTCCTCTTGCATGATAGTATGATAGATGGAATTACTGGTGTCGATTTCACTTTGCCTCGGATCTACAAGATCTTGTTGAAGTTCTCGGTGTACTGCTGCTCTCAGATTGTTCACTGACAATCCAAGGTTACACACAACGTCTCCTTTAAGGCAGATTATTTGGCTAACTTATCAGCTCTATCATGCATTCGGAGGCCAACATGAGATGGAGACCACATGAAATGGACTCTGTTATCATCTTTAATAATTTTGTTGTATTTGTGTCTAGCTTCGGACACGAGCATGTTACAGTTATGCCTTACAGTTAAGAGTTGAGAGCATTTAAGGATGATAAAGAGTCACTTACAATTAATGTATCAAGTTTGAAGACATGTACAAATTTCAGTGCAAGGAGCAAGGCAAATAGTTTAGAAATGTTAAACAAATCTCCAACTTATTGACATCAATGTCGTGAAAGTTTTATCCCAATATTTTAGGAAATGGATTTTAGACGAATTAAAAAAAAAAGTTTTGTTGCTAAGGAGAACAGCTCCTATTAATTGGAACTGAAGGATAATGCGGTAATAAAGAGAAGCAAGCACCTGTCCGACGCACAAAGAGGAAACATAGCGGTAAGAAGTGTCCACAAAGTGGATATGCAGCTGGTGCCTTGCTTCCATTGTTGAGTAATACATAATAACACAAATAATAACGAATATCTTGTTATGTTGTATTTTGTTATATATTATATAAATACATTGTCCAGTTCCAACATTTGTTAGTTCCATCAATGTCCAAACATTTTATACTTTTGGAGCATTTTTTTGTTAATTATGTTTTTTTTCTCCTTTTGCAGACGTGGAGTCACAAAAATTTTTCTCCTTTGTTTATGATTTGATTTTGTTGTAGCTTCTACATCGTGGAGAATGCACAACCGTCACTAAGTATGTAATGTTTGAACGAAATTGGTCAACATATTAATCAGCCACGGGTGGCAAAAGTTGACATTTATTTTTTTGTCGATTTATTTGCAGATTTCAAACTATTCTCTTTTGTCTCTTTAGGTTCTATTGACGAATGGGGACCAGATGCGGGCCTTATCATTTATATAAAGTATACTTATTTTCCTTATTAACCCATTATCCTTATCCCCAAATTTAGTTTCTCTGGGCGGTTATTTTTTCTTGACTTCAATTCGACACATGTTACGGGTTGCATATTGACCTACTACTTTCACATATTCGAGTACGAATGACAAGCAATGTTTATTAAAACTTCCAACGAAATTCTTATTGTAGACCGACCTCATTCATTGTTGTGAACTTCACTTTAATTTTGTCTAAAAACCAATTTTTAAAATTTGAGATCCCCCTAAATTAATAACATTTTCTGTTTGATTCTAAAAAACGTTGATGCATTTTCCATGAAGATTACGGAGAAAAAAATATTATAGAGTTCGGCAAGTTTGAAATTTTCGGATCCAGACGCATTAAGCCATCCAAGAGATGTCTCGTATGGAAGTTTTTACTCTCGGTGTTGTCCGAACTCGAGTGAATATTAACTGTCCAGCGGTGCGCTCAGTTCCGGACAATTAGGATCTTCACTGGACTTGGCTGCTGGGGGCGAGAGGAATGGTTGCTTGAGTGATGAATGTGAGGATCTTGCTCTGCTACCATTGTCTCAGCTGGCTGAGGAACCTCTGACACTTCCACTAAACAAATAATAAAGCCTAATTATATCATATAATAAATGCTTTGTGAAGTAGCTCGAGGGTACAGCCAAGCTGGAGACGTAGTGCTGGGACTGCCTCACCACTTGTAATACTGATTTATTGCTCGCCCTTGCAGTAGACTTTAATAATATAAATAAAAGGAAAAAAAGTAGTTAAAATATAATATAGAATCTCTTCTGAAGAGAAATGACATCATAAGTTTTCAATTTGTTTCGATAACTTGAAATTGTTATGATATTGTTTTATATACATTTTTGACCAACCTACTACGGGCTCACCATAGCCCGTGCTACTTGGAACTTTTTGTTCCAGGTAGCGAATCTTAAACAACAACAACAACATACGACTAACTTTATTACCAAATATACCCAGATATATTTACCTATAACCCATAAATACGGTTCATTCTGTAAGAGGCATTATCTTACATTATTCACAGATTGGTGGAAATTCAGGACTTGGAGTCGAGGCTGTTTACGGCAGACTTTAACTGACTGAGAGGATAACACATTCCAATAAACTTTTTAACAATATAAATTTGTAACCACAATAAACATTGAAAATGAAAAAATGCAAAACACTAAAATAACCTTTTAAAGTTCATTTAGATTTTTTTTATCTTGTTTAAGAGCTTTAAATACATATAAAAAACACAAGCATAAAGATTTTTTTATACGTATAGTAAAACATTAACAAGTAAATATAATATTTTAGTGGAGCAATATTTACATTAGTTATAATTAGTCTACATAATATTTTTAAAATCAGTTGTAAAGCTTATTATTAATGTTCTGTTTCCACTTTCACGCTAATCCCCGTAATACGTCACAACTGTTACAACTGGGGATTTTTTTATGCACATTAATTACATCAACTGGAGTACCACTTACGTAAGGAGCCTGACAGCTGAGTGGACAGTGCTTCATATTTGTAGTCTTGAGGTTCCGGGTTCGATCCCCGGTGCAGGCAGGAACAAATGGGCAGAGTTTCGTTCACCCTGATGCGCTGTTCACCTAACAGTAAGTAGGTACCTGGGAGTTAGATAGCTGCTACAGGCTGCTTCCTGGGAGGGGGGGGGGGTGTAACACAAGGCCTTGTCGAGGACCGGGCCGCGGGGACGATAAGCCGCGAAATCATCTCAAGATGACCTCAAGACAGGATTTGATTGTTGCCGCCGAAGGCGGCTCGTTTATTGTGCACCCCATACTCATCCTGTGAGCGGTAGCGCAAAAAGCATTACAGAGGGCACAAAAGGTCTTTATCAGACTTCATCTTAGATTATTACATAAACAATTTCATCTATTCTTCACACCTTATAGTTACAATGTCAGCTAGTTACAGAGAAAGTGCTATTTCAAGAGCTATATATTTACAGTAAGTCATCTTACATTAATGGTTCGCTAACACATAATAGTTTGACGAATGGGGATATTACAGAGTCATAGGGGGAGCTTCTGTTTATTATTAGTCCTCACAATACACTGAGTCTGGCCCTAGCTTCGGTAGGGGTGGGACGTTTGCCTCGGCACTCCGGCTGTTGGTGGTGTTTACCAATTTGGCCGGTTGGGGGCAGGTGTGTCTCTGCCTGCCTGTGTTGACGTGGCGTTCACGATGGGGGTCCCCCTCCCACCAATACTGCGGGCTCAGTCTGTGGGATTCGAATTTTCCGGCCGGGCTGGGTACCCAGAGATTGCGCTGGTGTGTGAGTTGCTGCATATTCCTGTGATGAACATTTATGGAGTCGAATTGGTGACGGCACGTCGAGCGATAGTGAAGTTCACTGAGGAATTGGCGTATCGCGACTTTCTCCGTCGATACGAGGGGCGGACATTACCCCTGCCGGATGGTGCGGGCACTGTGTCACTCTCTGATCGGAGTGGTGCACTCACTTACGTCAGTGTGCATGGGGCTCCATTGGAGTTTCCGGAGGGTCTGCTACGGCGGTACTTCAGCCGGTTTGGCGCAGTGGTTAGTGTGCGGGTGAACGTGGTATCTTCGAGCCCACTTAAGGGTGTGAGGACGAACATTCGCACCCTGGGCATGAGGCTCCGGGAGGATATTCCGTCCTCTGTGCGTCTGATGGGTTACAACGTTCGGGTGTTTTACGCCCGCCAGCCTCGGACGTGTTATCGTTGTGGCCTATTGGGCCATCAGGCTGCTGACTGTTCTGCGCCGGCCGTTGCACCCGTGAACCTCTTCAGTGAGGAGGATTTTCCGCCGCTTCATGTGGAGGAGGGTTCTGTGGATGTGGACGGCTCAGCAGCCGCGGATGTCCCCCCTGTGTCGCCTGGTGCGCCTCCAGTTGTGGTCGCCTCTCCTCCAGAAGTTGTGTCGTCGCCTGGTGATTGTCCTGCTCCGACTAGTGTCTCTGGGGTTCTTCAGCCTGCCTTCTGCTCGATTCCCCCGTCTTCCAGTTTGTCCTCTGCTGCATCTGACCCTGTCCCTGCACCCTCGCCGTCTGTTCCGGCTGTGCTGGGTGATGGGGTGGATCCGGCGCTTCCTCCTGTGCCTGGCCTGGTGCCCCATGTGGTTGAGGATGCTGCAGTTCTGCGGCGTGCATCGGTTCGCCCGGCTTGTGTTGAGCGTGTCTCTGAGTCTGCCTCCGGGTCGGATGATGTGCGACCAGAGCCTAAGCGTTCCCGGCGTTCGTCGTCAGCATGGGCAGACGTTGGCGATTTCGACGCTTGTGGGTCTACCGGCGACGGAGGGGTGGCTCCGGGTGCGTTGCGTACTACGGTGACGGCGGAGGTGCATTTTCCTGAGGATGCCAATGCAGGTATTTCGGCCTCCACTTCAGATATGGTGTTTGTGGTTCCTGCTTCGGGTGTGTCGCCTGCCTCGGATGGCTCCGGTTCTTCGTGGGGGGTGGTTCCCCCTGCTGAGGTTCGGGGTGAGCGGGGTGGCCTGGTGATGCTGTTGAAAAAGACTGCTCGCTCTGGAGGTTCTGTAACCCCTTCCTCGGTCCCCATTTCATCGGCTGCGGTCTCGACGCCTATTCCGTCTCCGGCCGTCTCTTCAGCGTTTCCTGCGGTCTCAGTGGAGGCGTACCATCTCGTCGCTTGCCCCCTGCTTCTGTGCGTACAGTGACGCGGCCGTCTCGGCAGCCCTCGTACGCTTCATCGGTGTCGTCTGCTACCTCGAAGGACGTGGCTTGCGCTCCCCAGCCTCGTTATGCGACTTGCGTCGGTGAGCTTCAGGAGTGGCCGTTTCCGCCTGATCTGGAGGTTCCCGAGTTTACGCCGGGCCCACGGCGGCAAGGGGATCGTCCCCCCACCGACATGGAGTATTTGATTTGGGAGGCCTATAAGCGAAGGTATCCTTGGGATTCGTTCCCTGAGAAATATATTCCTGTCTCTGAGATATGTATTCCTCGCCCATGATTCCTTTGTGTATTGTGGGTTGTGGGTTGTTTCCATTTGTGTGCATGGTTGTGTGGTGCGGGTCGGGTGTGTGTGAGTGGGTGGGGTGGGTTTGTTTCCCGGTTCCTGCGTGCTCCGGTTTGTGGTTGTGGGTTTCTTTATGCGCCTTGTGTGTGTGTTTCCGGTTCCTGTGCGGTCCGGGGTTTGGTTAGTGTGTGTGTCTGGTTGTGGATGTCGTGTTCTTACGTTATGTTTTGTAGTTCTATGTTTTTATGATGTTTGTGTGCTTGTTTGTGTGGTGTTGGGTACCCTTCAGGCTGTTGGGGTGCCCGATCTGGGTGTATGCTTTTTGTCGTGTTTTGCCAGTGTGATTTTCTTTTTGTTTGTTGTATACTTGTATTCCTTTCTTGTTATTATTATTATGATTATTCTTATTGTTATTATTATTTTGTTTTGTGTTGGTGCCTCTCCGTGTGTGTTTGCGGTGCTGGTAGCCTTGTTCTGTATATTTCATGTTTTGGTGTGTTATTTATGTATTGTATTCCGCTATGTTTAACTTCCTTGTTGTATTATGTTTGTAATTATTGTTGCTTTTTAGTCGGCCCTTCCGGCCAGCGGTTTTGTGTTTAATACATTTGTTCCTTTATGTTTTTGCATGTTTGTGCTTTGTCATTTTGTTTTGTTTTTTGTTGAATTTGTTTACTTTTATTGTATTTATAAGCATGCTTGCATGTAAAAATAAAAATAAAGAAAAAATAAAAAAAACTTCACCACCATTGAGCTTAAGGTACTCAGTGGCTAGATAAATGCCCAATAGCTCAGTCTGTGTCGTGCTTGCCCAGTTGTTCAATCTCTGTGTACTAGTCATGATCATTTCATTCCCTTTATATACTGCCATGCACAACTTGTTCTACCAGTGCCTAACTGCACAGAGCCATCAGTAAAGGCATATGATTCAGTTGGTTTGAGATTTTGAATATGATTGTCAATAGCTTCTAATGTTATTCATCTCATAGTTTCAGTATTACACATTTGTTTTACACTGATGGGGGTATAATGTAAAGAGACATGCAAATCTTTCCAAGGGGGAATATAGTGAACAGTTTTATCAGGATTAAGAGACATGAGCCACAGGGACGTTAGAAAGAAATTTTTCAGTCAGAGTAGTTAACAGTTGGAATGAATTAGGCAGTGATGTGGTGGAGGCTGACTCATTACACAGTTCCAAATGTAAATTTGATAGAGCCCAGTAGGCTCAGGAATCTGTACACCAGTTGATTGACTGTTGAGAGGCAGGACCAAAGAGCCAGAGCTCAACCCCCGCAAGCACTACTAGGTAAGTACACACACATAGAGAGAAAGATTTGGGGGTTGATATCACACCGAACCTGTCCCCAGAGGCCCACATCAAAAGAATATCGTCAGCGGCATATGCTAGACTGGCCAACATAAGAACTGCCTTTAGAAACTTGTGTAAGGAATCTTTCAGAACCCTGTATACCACTTATATAAGACCAATCCTGGAGTATGCAGCTCCAGCCTGGAGTCCATACCTAGTTAAACACAAGACAAAGCTAGAGAAGATTCAACGGTATGCCACGAGGCTCATCCCGGAACTGAGAGGAATGAGCAGCTACGAGGAAAGGCTAAGGGAGCTGAACCTCACATCCCTGGAAAACAGAAGAGTAAGGGGAGACATGATAACTACGTACAAAATTCTCAGGGGAACTGATAGGGTGGACAAAGACAAACTCTTCAGCACGGGTGGAACACAAACAAGGGGACACAGGTGGAAACTTAGTACCCAGATGAGCTACAGAGACGTTAGAAAGAATTTTTTCAGTGTCAGAGTTGTTACGGAATACTTTAGGCAGTGATGTGGTGGAGCATGACTCCATACACAGTTTCAAATGTAGATATGATAGAGCCCAGTAGGCTCAGGAATCTGTACACCAGTTGATTGACAGTTTAGAGGCGGGACCAAAGAGCCAAAGCTCAACCCCCGCAAGCACAATTAGGTAAGTACAATTAGGTAAGTGCACAGCCACGTCCAGCTCTACCACACACCCGAGCGAGAGTGAGCTCGTGACCTTGATGCCGGCTGGTAAAACTGATCGTCTGGTAAACACTTACTCAACTCTCATATATAAAACCTAATACCCACCATTCAGTTCTTAACATAAATGTAACACCGTAGTTTTACAATATACTAGACAACCTATCAAAATAGTGTGATTTACTTGCTAGGAACACTAAATAATCTTACGTCTGGCAGGGACTAAACAACCCACTATTTTCGATCTAGGGAAGGGGTGGGGGGGGGGGGGGGGTAGGGGTGTGGAACTCACCTGTTTGTGCTTGCGGGGGTTCAGCTCTGGCTCTTTGGGTAACTGACATAAAAAGATACAAACACTCCTTTCTTATCTCAAACCTATATAACTAGCCTCATCCCACACTAGTTACAGTCTCATAACATTCAGGGACCATCACAATAACCTATTGGGCCTCTTACCTTCTCTAAACACTCACGTTGGACTACACGTAATCTCTGTGGCACAGTGGTAAAGCACTCGCCCAGCCCTTCACGAGCACTTTGGCCTTGGTTCGTATCCTGGCCGGGGAGGAATCCTTACCAACCCTTAACTGTAGCCTCTGTTCACCCAACATGGGAACCTGCTTGTTAAACGATTTGGCGGTCGTATTCCTGGGAATATTAGGATTAAGGACTTGCCCGCCTGTAGCGTGGTAGTGGCTGTACAAGAATGTATCAACTCGTATTACGTTGAATTCATATAAAAAATAAATAAATAAATAAAAACATACTGCACTCCTGCCTGACGGCTGAGTGGATAGCACTCGGGATTCGTAGTCCTAAGGTTCCAGGTTCTATTCCCGGCGGAGGCGGAAACATATTGAATGAGTTTATTTCACCCTGATGCTTCTGTTCCCTGTTCTAGCAGTAAATAAGTACCTGGGAGTTAGACAGTTGCTACGGGCTGCTTCCTGGGGATGTGTAGCAAAAAGGAGGCCTCGTCGAGGACCGGGCCGCGGGGACGCTGAGCCCCGAAATGATCTCAAGATATCCTCAAGATGATAAAGTCCATAAGATCCTGTCTCCTACATGTGACCAATAGGACCCAGATATATAACCAACAGCAATTGTTATGATGCCAACACACAGACATGCAGACCAGAAGTACCACAGAGTAACAACCTACAACCCCACTCACAACCCCCAGTCATAACCAGCAGTCACAACAACAACAGGGTGTAGGTGGAGCCAGCCGGCCAAGACAACAACAGGGTGTAGGTGGAGCCAGCCGGCCAAGACAACAACAGGGTGTAGGTGGGGCCAGCCAGCCAAGACAACAACAGGGTGTAGGTGGGGCCAGCCAGCCAAGACAACAACAGGGTGTAGGTGGAGCCAGCCGGCCAAGACAACAACAGGGTGTAGGTGGAGCCAGCCGGCCAAGACAACAACAGGGTGTAGGTGGAGCCAGCCGGCCAAGACAACAACAGGGTGTAGGTGGAGCCAGCCGGCCAAGACAACAACAGGGTGTAGGTGGAGCCAGCCGGCCAAGACAACAACAGGGTGTAGGTGGGGCCAGCCGGCCAAGACAACAACAGGGTGTAGGTGGGGCCAGCCAGCCAAGACAACAACAGGGTGTATGTGGAGCCAGCCGGCCAAGACAACAACAGGGTGTAGGTGGAGCCAGCCGGCCAAGACAACAACAGGGTGTAGGTGGGGCCAGCCAGCCAAGACAACAACAGGGTGTAGGTGGGGCCAGCCAGCCAAGACAACAACAGGGTGTAGGTGGAGCCAGCCGGCCAAGACAACAATAGGGTGTAGGTGGGGCAGCCGGCCAAGACAACAATAGGGTGTAGGTGGGGCCAGCCGGCCAAGACAACAATAGGGTGTAGGTGGGGCCAGCCGGCCAAGACAACAACAGGGTGTAGGTGGGGCCAGCCAGCCAAGACAACAACAGGGTGTAGGTGGAGCCAGCCGGCCAAGACAACAACAGGGTGTAGGTGGAGCCAGCCGGCCAAGACAACATAGGGTGTAGGTGGAGCCAGCCGGCCAAGACAACAATAGGGTGTAGGTGGAACCAGCCGGGCAAGACAACAACAGGGTGTAGGTGGAGCCAGCCGGTAAAGACAACAACAGGGTGTAGGTGGAGCCAGCCGGCCAAGACAACAACAGGGTGTAGGTGGAGCCAGCCGGCCAAGACAACAATAGGGTGTAGGTGGAGCCAGCCGGCCAAGACAACAATAGGGTGTAGGTGGAACCAGCCGGCCAAGACAACAATAGGGTGTAGGTGGAGCCAGCCGGTAAAGACAACAATAGGGTGTAGGTGGAGCCAGCCGGCCAAGACAACAACAGGGTGTAGGTGGAGCCAGCCGGCCAAGACAACAACAGGGTGTAGGTGGGGCCAGCCGGCCAAGACAACAACAGGGTGTAGGTGGAGCCAGCCGGCCAAGACAACAACAGGGTGTAGGTGGAGCCAGCCGGCCAAGACAACAACAGGTGTAGGTGGAGCCAGCCGGCCAAGACAACAACAGGGTGTAGGTGGAGCCAGCTGGTTGATGGCAACATTCTCGCTCGTGGTCGATATTTCGTGTTCCTAAGCTGAGGAAAGCTTTAGTATGATCAGTTACTCAAGGGAGGTACACCTGAGGACTGGTTTATTCTCACCAATAAGCTTAAATCTTTACCATTCGATCAGGCCTGTTTGAGGTATATAAAATATATACAGGTGACGGATATATTTTATCCGCAACTTTCATAATGGTGTTGTTATTGTTGATTTAGGAGCGACGACGATCGTGGGATCGGATGCGCCCCGGCGTACCCGTTAAGGGTGAATCGCGAAGCCAGGAAAGGTGAAACGCCAAGCTAAAACGCGAAACGAGTGACGTCAAACACTATAAACAATATGCCATACGGCAAATAAACGCACAGTCAGGCAGATGATTGGGGAGCCCCAGGAGTCCCTCAGGGTGACAAGCACCGGCCCCGCCCCACACAGAGAACAGTTGTGTCCGGACCACGGTCACAGGCGGTCACGGGGTTGGGGCTCTTGGTGGGAGGTGGAGTCTTGCCCCACACTCTTCGTTTTTGCACGTGGTAATACAGGATATTGTGAATTTGTTCTCGATTGTTGACAGTGTCGAAGAAATGGCTGAGGCGGCATGCCTAAGTGGTAGTGAGGAGGATAGACAAGATGATAACAGACCGTTTGAAGTAGCAATTAACAGAAAGAAACGGAGAAATATGAACAGACAGCGAGACAGTGAGAGTGACGATGAAATTACAAAGAGGCCGAAGAATGAGACCCTACTCAGCAGGACTCAAGACAAGCCAGTTAATAGAAGGAAGAGGCTGTTGTTCCCTACAACATGCCAATTGAATTTCCACCAAAAGCTGGCGTGGACGGTAAGTCTGGCTAAAGAAGTTTGGATTACGAACCACTCTTCAAGGAGGGTCTTCACCGGCCGTACATAACAGTTGGGACTGAACAGGCCGTGGAACGCCTCACGACGGTTGGTTTTGAAAATGTAGTGATGGTTCCCCCAGAAGAAGGTATGTTGCACACAAAGATCATAGTTTTCAAGTTTCCAACTTATTTAGATCCTGACTGTCTTCTTCTTAACAATGATAATGTTGTCTGGGCAAAGAGAAACATTGTCCGTGGTGACAAACAAAGCCAGGTTGTTGCCTTGGTAAAGGGTGAGGCGCCAGAGAAAATTTTTGTGCAAGGACTAGGCTATAGGAACGTTGCAAAATACGTTGAGGAGCCCATACTGTGCATGAAGTGCTCACGTTGGAGACATATGGCATGGAAATGCCAGTTTGACCCCAGGTGTTGGTATTGTGGGAAAAAACACGACTCGCGAGAATGTAGAGTCAAGATTGACAGAAGTGAAAAAATCGTACCATTTTGTTGCAACTGTCGAGGCAGCCACAATGCTGGTTCCTCTCTATGCCCCATGAAGCCTCATCTGAAAGAGACTAGGACGGGTCCTGCAAGCAGGATAGATGTGTCCTCGCAGCAAGGAAAGATTGTGCAAGAGGAACTTGGCGGAAACAGCTGGAAGCCAACGACAGCCCCTGTGATCAATGTGGGGGAGAAAAGGACGGAGGAAATAAAGGCGAGCCTAGGGAAAGTAAATCAGGCAGTGGAAAAACTGAAACCTTGTGAGGACAAGGTTCAGGACAATATGGTCACCTCTGAGT
>WNGS01004946.1:35761926-35775026 GCA_020271785.1 Procambarus virginalis
AATACGCACATGATTTTATATACCTACTACATAGATGCCACACCTGTGACAAGTAAAAAAAATGTTTTTTTTTAACAGCGCCATCTGTTGCACATAACAGCAATACACTCTATACTAAGTATGTTACAGTTCCATTGCAATGTTTCTGTTTGCATTAATAAATTGAATTTTCATATATTTCGATTTATTTTCATTTTGATTTAATTTTTGTGTGTGACATTGTGTTGGAATTGAGCTGTGTTGGTTACCAAACTGTTAATTTCATGAGCATAGTTTATTTTGTAATTTTTTTCATTATTTTAAAATTCGTTTTTTATCTGTTCTACTTAATTTTCAGTGATGGCAACATCACATCATTTGATACTCCCATTTTCTAATGGCAACATCAGATCATTTGGGAACGCATGGGACTAGGGAGTGGGGAATGGTGGGGAGAACGAGAGTGCAGGATGGTGGGGAGGACGAGGGGAGGGGGGCAGGGGGAATGGTGGGCAGAACGAGAGTGCAGGATGGTGGGGAGGACGAGGGGAGGGAGGCAGGGGTAATGGTGGGGAGGACGAGGGGAGGGAGGCAGGGGTAATGGTGGGGAGGAAGAGAGGACGGGGGAGTGGGGGAAGTTGGGGACGAGGTGATGGGGGGGAGTCGAGAATGGTGGGGAGGACAAGGGAACAGGGACGTGGGGGATAGTGGTGTGGATGATAGGACGGAGGAAGTGTGGCATGATAAGGAGGACGAGGGGACGGGAAGTGGAGAAGGGTGGTCAGAACAAGGGATAGGGGATTTTTGGTATGGTGGGGAGGATGAAGGGACAAAGGAGTCGGGAATGGTGGAGAGGATGAGGGAATGGGAGAATGGGGGATTTTGGGGAGGAAGAGGGGAGGGGGGAATGTGGGAAATATGAGGGGATGGGGAGGTGGGAAATGGTTGGGAGGACGAGGTGACGAAGGTATGGTACGTAGGACATAGGGACAGGAGAGGCTTGTTGTGCCTCAGAAACACCCATGCGTTCCTCAGTCAAAGCAATGCGTGGCCGGGTACAGCTAGTATATATATATATATATATATATATATATATATATATATATATAATATATATATATATATATATATATATATATATATATATATATATATATATTAGTATATTTTGGTAGCAGTCTTTCCTGTAGACATATGTTATTAAATATGACCGAAAAAGTAAGATTAATAATTCTAACACGAATTTTCTCAATTTTCCTTATGTTTGTTTTTACTGATGACGGTAAATTAAAAATCAATTCTCCAAAATTCATTCTTTATTTCTTAGTCTGACGCGACACTTGAGCGCGTTTCGTAAAACTTATTACATTTTCAAAGACTTTAGTTACACACACACAGAACAACTATAACTGAACAGAGTTTAAATACCTGCATTTGGGTGAGGTGACATGTTACAATGGTTTGGGGTGAGGTGAGAACAACCACAGAACACGAAACAATGGGTATAAGGGAAGAATAGATCTGTAACTGCAGAAGGCCTATTGGCCCGTATTTCTTGATGTTTCTATATTGGAGCGGAGTCTTGAAGTGGGTAGAATATAGTAGTGCGTTAATTGGCTGTTGATTGCTGGTGTTGACTTCTTGATGTGTAGTGCCTCGCAGATGTCAAGCCGCCTGTTGTCGCTGTATCTATCAATGATTTCTGTGTTGTTTGTTAAGATTTCTCTGGTGATGGTTTGGTTGTGGGAAGAGATTATATGTTCCTTGATAGAGCCCTGTTGCTTATGCATCGTTAATCGCCTGGAAAGAGATGTTGTTGTCTTGCCTATATATTGAGTTCTTTGGGGCTTACAGTCCCCAAGTGGGCATTTGAAGGCATAGACGACATTGGTCTCTTTCAAAGCGTTCTGCTTTGTGTCTGGAGAGTTTCTCATGAGTAGGTTGGCAGTTTTCTTGGTTTTATAGTAAATCGTCAATTGTATCTTCTGATTTTTGTCTGTAGGGATAACGTTTCTATTAACAATATCTTTCAGGACCCTTTCCTCCGTTTTATGAGCTGTGGAGAAGAAGTTCCTGTAAAATAGTCTAATAGGGGGTATAGGTGTTGTGTTAGTTGTATCTTCAGAGGTTGCATGGTTGATTTTTAATTTACCGTCATCAGTAAAAACAAACATAAGGAAAATTGAGAAAATTCGTGTTAGAATTATTAATCTTACTTTTTCGGTCATATTTAATAACATATATATATATATATATATATATATATATATATATATATATATATATATATATATATATATATATATATATATATATATTTATTCGCACTGTCTTATGATGGAAATTAAGTTCCTTGGCCTATACCTAGACAAGAGACTGAACTTCAGTACCCACATTCAACACATAAGCCAGGGAGGATTTACTGGGCGCAAATCCTTAACTGTAGCCTCTGCTTAACTCAACAGTAAAATGTGTACTTGGTTGTAACAACGATTCTTCGCGGCTGGGGATCGTATTCCAGGGACCTGCCCGAAACGCTACGCGTACTAGTGGCGGTACAAGAATGTAACAACTCTTGTATATATCTCAAAAAAAAGTTTCTAAAACTGTTGGTATACTCTCTAAGATCAGATATTATGTACCCTACTCTCCTCTCCTCTCACTCTTCACTCTATTATGCACTTATCTATCCCTATCTTACTTAAGGTATCTGTGCTTCGGGTTCAACCTCTGCAAACTACCTCAAGCCCATCATAACCCAGCAGAAATTTGCTATCAGGATAATAACAAACTCTGCTACTAGCGAGTCTAAATGGATTCAAAGAACAGCCACTCATATTAAAATGATGGGACTGCACGCTGTATATACAGATGAAAGAGTACAGCACTTCCTTCCACCTTGGCAGATAGTACCTTTTGACATCCTGACCCCTGCATACCCCACCAAGAAACTAATCACAAACAACCCTCATGCTCAGCTTGCTGCTAAATTAAGCACCATAGAACACATTCACAATATACAAGCTGAAAACAACATTGCACAGACCATATACACTGACGGATCACTCAATACAGCTACACGAAGGGCAGGAAGTGCTGTTATTGCTCATCAGCCCGATGGCAGCACAATTGAAAGGAATATCCGAATTAGTAACTGGGCGTCCACTATGCAAGCCGAGTTGGTAGCGATACTGGTAGCACTCGAAATTATTGACAACACTGAAGTAGACAGCTTAATTATTTCTGACTCCCTTTCCTCACTACGAGCAATAAACAGTTTGCAATCAAGTAATAACGTGCTTGTCTTGGAAGCTAGACGTAGATATATAAGAATACTTAGCAAGAGGGTAAATATAAAAATGTTGTGGATTCCTTCTCACATTGGCCTGCAGGAACATGACAAAGTTGACGCCCTTGCTAAGGCTGCAGTAAATAAAGACAGTATTGAACGGAATCTTGAGTTATCAAATAGGTCCCTTAAAAATGTCATTAGACGAGAACTCCTGGATGAATTTGAAGAAAGTAGAACTGTGCAAACTGGAATTAGCAGGTCCATTGTTCATCACAATGAAATGTGTGAAGTAAAACATGTGTATGGAGCAAGTAACAAAGTCAGTAGACTAACAGATGTTGTCACAGCTCGTATAAGACTTGGCTACAAGTATCTCTGGCAGTTCGGCTTGTATAGGGATCTAGATGAAGTAAAGTGTAAAGTGTGTGGACAAAGACAGGGACACACACTCGAACACTATATCTTGGATTGTAGTAAAATTGAGCCATTTAGAGATAAATCTAAGCTCACTCTGTATGATATGGCAACCTATCTTATTACCATGGATAAATTACCTGAAATCCTTGCACTGTATCCACATTTCGCTTCCAGTAGATGAACGACATATGAGATTCAGAAACAAGTAGTGTATTGTGAGGACTAATAATAAACAGAAGCTCCCCTATGACTCTGTAATATCCCCATTGGTCAAACTATTATGTATTAGCGATAAGACCTACCATTAATGTATGATGACTTACTGTAAATATGTAGCTCTTGAAATAGCACTTACTCTGTAACTAGCTGACATTGTAACTATAAGGTGTGAATGATAGATGTAATTGTTAATGTAATAATCTAAGATGAGGTCTGATAAAGACCTTTTGTGCCCTCTGTAATGCTTTTGCGCTACCGCTCACAGGATGAGTATGGGGTGCACAATAAACTAGCCGCCTTCGGCGGCAACAATCAATCAAAATCAAATCTGCTTTCAGACAACACACAGCTCCCTTGTTTAAAGCCCTAAACAAGCTAAATAAATTCACTCCCTACATTCTCTTGTGCTAATTACATTTATTAAAGCCTTTTTTTAAATGCAACCCATGTTCTAAAACTCTTTCTGGACAGATGTAATAGAACACATAATCACCACACCAGACATAAATATCTCTTTGATATCCCCAGATTCAAACTAAATTTGCGTAAACACTCTATGCAAATGACGGGACCCAGTCTATGGAACTCACTCCCTAATGAACTCAAAAGCTGTCCAACTTTTGCCTTATAAAAAATAAAACCAAAAGTACCTAATTTCATCTTCATAGTCTTCTTCCTAGAGCTTTATTTTCACACTGTTTCTAATGCTACCTAATCCCCCATTCTTTGTACCTAAGCCATATTCTTCACCGTTGTAATCTTAGATCATTTGTTATCATGGCTGTTGAATTGAGTGCATATTCTATTGCATTACTCAATTCAATTTCTTTCTTTATTATGCACCCCATACCCATCCCGTGGGCAGTGGTGTAAAGGATTACAGAGGCACATAATCGGATCAGGAACTGAACCCTCTAGTTCGTTTAGCTAAGCAAATAAAATTTTTTGACGATAGTTACAAAATTATTAATGTTATATATACATGTACACACTCTCATACATACATGTACATATATATATATACGTATACATATATACATACACATACATATCTAATCACCCACACAAATACACACATCAATAATCTTTTATGTCACAAGTGATCAACAAGAGACTCACAACAGTCACTATACAAGGCACTTTACATTTATGGTGAGTCACACAGTTACTAGTCTTGCTCCACTCCCACCCAACTGGGCGGCAGCTTTACACTCATGTGCTCCACACCCACCCAACTGGGCGGCAGCTTTACAGTCATGTGCTCCACACCCACCCAACTGGGCGGCAGCTTTACAGTCATGTGCTCCACACCCACCCAACTGGGCGGCAGCTTTACAGCCATGTGCTCCACACCCACCCAACTGGGCGGCAGCTTTACAGTCATGTGCTCCACACTCACCCAACTGGGCGGCAGCTTTACAGTCATGTGCTCCACACCCACCCAACTGGGCGGCAGCTGCATTACTCTGGTAATGATCCTCATATTGTGCTTCAGTGATCCAATGTATAACCCTGAGATGTTTTCCTAACTGTACTTAGGATTCCTTGTTCATTGTTGTGTATTGTTCTGATCTGCTTTTGGGTAAAAAATTCTTGCAATATACCTATAATTTTTTTTTTACAATTTTTTTGTAATTATTCTACTTAAAATCATCTGTACTTGTAAAGTAAAGCTGTAAAGTGCCTGTCAAACACTTTTTATCAAATTTACTCTTATTTCTCTAAAACGTTGTTAGTTTAAGGATTTGCTTTAAGGTTATTTTAAAGACTTGCCCGAAACGCTTTGCGTGCTAGTGGCTTTACAAGATTTTAATTTCAACTTGAACTCCATGTTCTCTCTTAACCCCCAACGGGCTTTCTTGTATATATATATAAAAATAAATATATAAATAAATAAAAAAAAAACTTTGCAATGAACTTACTTCAGGCTCCCCTTTTAAACCATTTTCTTTGTTATAACGTTATTTACTGTCTGGACTCTAACTCCATTATTCTCTCTTACTCGTATTGCTCTTCATATCTTTAAACATAGGTTCCGTGAAAGTGTCGCAATATTGCACGAAAAGCAATTGGTCTCAGCCACCTCCATTATGTTCTTAAAATTTCCCGGAGAGCTATTAAATCACATAAATGATAACTAAATTAATACTCCTAGTCCTGAAAATTATTATATTTATTTTGTAATTAACTAAATTAAAAGACTTGTAATGAAATGTTTATAAATTTTTGATTACAAAAATTTAATTAAAATGTCATCATTACTGACACTTCTTCAAGTATTTTAAAGATCTTACATCAGTAAAATTACTACATAGAATTGTATAGATTTTAGATAAAAAATATTTATTTGCTTGGGTACCTGGAAGCCAGTAGCTCTGTTGAAAATATGCCTCTGTTTACCTAGCAGTTATTTTTTAAAATCAGCTAAATAGCTAGCTGATTGTTATTAACTAGATTCTTCTCAATACAAGTGTTGTCTATTGACTTTATGAGCTGACCACCTTAAACTAATCAAGTCACATGAAAATCTTTGTACATTATTGGTAGCACATTTATATTTAGATATGTCAACATAAAAAAATAATTGTTACGAACTGATCAAACATCAGGATCCTATTTATATCCAACCTCATCAACTAGAATATTTGTCTATGGATACCATCACACATAAATATAACCCATCATAATGAGACAGACATTACAGCCAAATTAGCGTGCAATACAGATGAAGTTGAATTAGATCTAGGTATCCCCATCTCTACTGTCAAAACTATATTGTTCCAAACACTCAGGTCTGATAGGAGAGAAATTACAGACTCCCAACGAAAGCACTAGTATAAAAAGCTATGATTTGTTCAGATCTGAAACCTATATCTATGGGCAGCACAAAACGTCCACCAGACTGTGCGACACAGTGGTTGCGAGGATCAGGTTGGGTTACCGTTACCTGTGGCAGGTGGCTGCAGGTGACGGATCTCCCAATCCTGAGCACTCCAGGTGCAAACTCTGTGAGCAGGAACTGCGGCATGATCTCCCACACTACTTCACCGAATGCCCAGTTATTAGACCTTTCAGACCAGTTGGCATGAGGTACCTGGAGTGTTACGAACCTGACTCCATCGTCGGAGCATGGAGCAGCGACGTCAATGCCATCTGTGAGTCTGCTCCCTAAACCCCCACAAAATGGACGACGCCATCTGATGGTGGCAGTATGATACCTGCAAGAGACGCTAGATTCCTGCCCTGGTCCGCTCGAAGAGTCGCTGTTGCTGACCTCTGGTGAGGTGGCGCCTAGAAAATCAGCGCCATCTCTTGTAGGAGGAGTTGTATGTTAATGTCAAAATCCGTAAGTGGTATTTCCTAGTGTCCCCAGTACTGGCCAGTTTACTGATGACGTGTTTGTATCCACAGAGGCGACGTTGGGCTGCAGTGGTACGAGGACAATCAGTATACCCAGGGCAGCTATTATCTCTACTCCATTCTGCTTTACGTGAGCAGTGAGCCGCTGCCGAAGAGGAACTGAGTAGTATCTGCTGTCTGCCTGTGAAGTGGCAGTGACAGAATTCGGCGTATCCCGGGACTGGCTAGAGGAAGAGACGACCGACAGTGAGGTGCTACGGAGGAGTTAGTTTAGTTCATTTATTATACACCCCATACCCATCTTGTGGGCGGTAGTGGCTACGGAGGAGTGTAACTAGCTAGTTGCAAGAAGCAAGAAGCTCCTGCCAGGGGTTTGCTACCCTTGTATTTGTTCGTGTAGAGGCCCAACAGCGCGAGGCTGATGTTCTCTGCCAGCACCAGGCTGGAGAGTGATTGTGGGTGTTCACAAGGAACACCTAGTGTGACTGTAGATTGGCTGGCCATGGCCAGGGTAGACTCGTTGGTGTTTCCCAGTACTGGTTGAGGACGGTACTGTTTGTTGAGGAAACGCGGAAGTTGACAAGGCTGCATCGCATGAGCATCGAGGAGCGCTTAGTGTCCTATGAGAGCGACACTTGTGTATATATCAGTGTAGTAATACTTCGTTTATGATTCTATTTAAGGTGATGGGAAAGTGATAATATGTGAATATATTGATAAAGCATGAAGTGTCGTATTCCTTTCAACTCCCATGTTATTTTACTTGCATTACCAAGCTCACTCCTTGAAAGTCACTACGTACTTGGGGTCGGATACTAGTACTTTGGTTCCTCCAGCAAAGAACCCGGTTGCGACCCATAGTGGCTTTGCAATTACTTTATTCACTCTCGTATTCTTGAAGATATCCTCACAGTGTACCCAAAATTTGCCAGTGCAGGCTACTGAACATATGCCCCTGTATGACTAACCATCCTGCGAGATGGGAACGTTTAGTATCACTACTACCTTATTCACTCTTGAGTTGATTATATCCACATAATGCACTCAGTCTGTCAGTGCAGACTACGTATCACATGCAGGCGATGAGTCACAATAACGTGGCTAAAGTAAGTTGACCAGACCACACACTAGAAGGTGAAGGGACGACGACGTTTCGGTCCGTCCTGGACCATTCTCAATCGACTTGAGAATGGTCCAGGACGGACCGAAACGTCGTCGAAATAGCACTTACTCTGTAACTAGCTGACATTGTAACTATGAGGTGTGAAGGATAGATGTAATTGTTAATGTAATAATCTAAGATGAGGTCTGATAAAGACCTTTTGTGCCCTCTGTAATGCTTTTGCGCTACCGCTCACAGGATGAGTATGGGTGCACAATAAACTAGCCGCCTTCAGCGGCAACAATCAATCAATCGTCGTCCCTTCACCTTCTAGTGTGTGGTCTGGTCTACTTATCACATGCCTCTATGTGACTAACCATCCTGTGTGATGGGGATTTTTTAGCATCACGTAGCTAGCTTTTTGACACAGTGTATTCCCCTTCACATAGTCTAGGGTAGCTGCACAAATGCACATGCACCTAATGTGTTAATAAAAAAAACTGTCCTCCGCTTGAAACAATCCAGCACCCCCCCTCCCCGTCCTGTTTAACATTATGATTTTTTTAAACACAATATTGCATTGGACTATGATTCACAGGATTCATGAAGCGTCACATATTTGCCCTGGTGCCGCGGAGTTACGAAGGTTGTTAAACAGTATATCCGTTAGTGGTAGGTTGGGAGGTAGGGGGGGGGGGGGTCGCCTGAGAGGCGGAAGAGCTGGTTGACTGGGAGGCGTTAGGGGGTATGGGTGATGAGGCAGGAATGGGGTTGTTGGGTGGGGTAGGATTGGGGGTTAGTGAGGGAGATAGGGTTGGGGTTAATGAGTGGGGTAGAGGTACGTGGGTTTGTGAGAGGAATGGGGTCTGGTTGGGCCTATGCGGGATGGTGGTGGGTCACTCCACCACTACCCCAGGCTGTTGTCTGCCTACTGTAGGCTGGACCCTGGTATGTCTGCCTACTGTAGGCTGGACCCTGGCTTGTCTGCCTACTGTAGGCTGGGCCCTGGCTTGTCTGCCTACTGGAGGCTGGGCCCTGGCTTGTCTGCCTACTGGAGGCTGGGCCCTGGCTTGTCTGCCTACTGGAGGCTGGGCCCTGGCTTGTCTGCCTACTGGAGGCTGGGCCCTGGCTTGTCTGCCTACTGGAGGCTGGGCCCTGGCTTGTCTGCCTACTGGAGGATGGGCCCTGGCTTGTCTGCCTACTGGAGGCTGGGCCCTGGCTTGTCTGCCTACTGGAGGCTGGGCCCTGGCTTGTCTGTCTACTGGAGGCTGGACTCTGGCTTGTCTGTCTACTGGAGGCTGGACTCTGGCTTGTCTGTCTACTGGAGGCTGGGCCCTGGCTTGTCTGTCTACTGGAGGCTGGGCCCTGGCTTGTCTGCCTACTGGAGGCTGGGCCCTGGCTTGTCTGTCTACTGGAGGCTGGACTCTGGCTTGTCTGTCTACTGGAGGCTGGGCCCTGGCTTGTCTGTCTACTGGAGGCTGGGCCCTGGCTTGTCTGTCTACTGGAGGCTGGGCCCTGGCTTGTCTGTCTACTGGAGGCTGGGCCCTGGCTTGTCTTCCTACTGGAGGCTGGGCCCTGGCTTGTCTGCCTACTGGAGGCTGGACTCTGGCTTGTCTGTCTACTGGAGGCTGGGCCCTGGCTTGTCTGCCTACTGGAGGCTGGGCCCTGGCTTGTCTGTCTACTGTAGGCTGGACCCTGACTTGTCTGCCTACTGTAGGCTGGACCCTGGCTTGTCTGCCTACTGGAGGCTGGGCCCTGGCTTGTCTGTCTACTGTAAGCTGGACCCTGGCTTGTCTGCCTACTGGAGGCTGGGCCCTGGCTTGTCTGTCAACTGTAGGCTGGACCCTGACTTGTCTGCCTACTGTAGGCTGGACCCTGGCTTGTCTGCCTACTGGAGACTGTACCCTGACTTGCTGTGGTACTGTTCACGGAGCCATTCCCGCCCCCTGTTCACTGGTCCACCTGCTGTCTGCGTCGGCGTCCTTCTCAAGCCCTGCCAGCCAGGCCTCCTGCTGCAATATCTATTCCAGGCATGATGGGGCTGCTTGCAGTTGACACATTTAGGTATTACCCCGCCACCCCCACCCGGTTTAAGCTTGGCCAGACACTGCTTGGTGTCGTGAGAGGCACTGCAACACCCACACCTAATTGGGCGATCACATTGCCACGTTCTGTGATCCCACCGTTGACAGTTGCCACATAATGACGGGCTGCCAATATACCTCTCCACTTTGCACGCCCTCATGCCTGGTATTTTAATGGCTGGGGGCAGGTCTCCCACATAGCAATTGCTTGATTTTTGAGCAGTCCCCCTGGTCCTGTGTTGCGCTCGACCCAAACAATCTGTTCATGGTCCTTGAGAAATTCCACGTCAACATGAATACTATAGTTCTTAATTATAATTTTAGTTTGTCTTGTCTGTGGGTTTGCTTCCAACAATTTAACATTCTTACCTTGGTACTCGAGACTGGTCTCTGTGAAGTACTTCAGGGCACTGTAACCCTGCACCCGTGCACTAACATTGCCGCCTACACACCTGCTCTCTAAGCGATACTCTGCTCTGTGGGCGCGGGCGGCCTCAACAATCCATCTGTACTTCTCTGCTGCTGTCAATCCCATTGCAGGAAAGATTAGGGTGTGCCACTCACGGTCTCCGTCTTGTCGTCGTTGTTGTTGTTGTTGCTGTTGCTGTAACCTGTCCCGTTTCCTGCTGTTTCTGCCTTGGACTGGGCAGAAAGCATCGTCCCCTGTTGTAGAGTCACCTGTACCAGTACTGTTGGAGGGCCCCGGGTAGGGATCCCCACCGGAGGGCCCCGAGTGGGGACCAGCACCCGGGGGGGGGGGGCGTTATGGTTCCCGGGCACACCAGCCATGTCTCGTGAAGAGACTCGTGTCTCGTGAAGAGTCTCGTGTCTCGTGAAGAGTCTCGTGTCTCGTGAAGAGTCTCGTGTCTCGTGAAGAGTCTCGTGTCTCGTGAAGAGTCTCGTGTCTCGTGAAGAGTCTCGTGTCTCGTGAAGAGTCTCGTGTCTCGTGAAGAGTCTCGTGTCTCGTGAAGAGTCTCGTGTCTCGTGAAGAGACTTGCTGAAGAAATTACTGACGACACCCCAGAAAATATTAAAGAAGATATAGAACATAGGAATGAGTGGGCCAAGGTAGAAGAGGTAATCCTCATGCCGAGATTGTCTAGCATGATGAAAATAAGGTTTGAAGAAATCTCCATGGCACAGAAAGCCCTCAGTGTGGGAGTATGTCTCCCAAGATCCTCCCACAGTTGACTTGAATGGCATTGCAGTGCACAGATCTTCGTGCACAAAGCCTATCTCTCTTAATCCTGGATAGTTTTCTGGCATGTTGGGTATCTCCAGAATGCCCACTTAACCAGGAACACTGTTAAAATACGTAGGCCGCCGTATGTCTAGGCAGGAAGTAGATACAGGGAGCTAAGTATACTTGCTACCAAAGGGTCAGTGAGTACATGGCTGGTGCCCGCTGAGACAGAGGGGAAGGCGCCAGCAGCGTCTGACCTCTGGGGTCAACCGGCGCGATGCTGAATAACAGCTATGACGTGTTCATGACGTCACTCCTGCTACTGCTCATCGAACGAGCTAATATGATTGGTTCCCGCTCATTTGCTGCAATGCTATGGTCAAATTGTAACTCCTTTTGTGTTGTGTGCCACGAGATGCCCGGCACCCTTGCAAACTCATTCACGTGAGAGAGACCATACGAAGAGGACGTGTTCTGTTCTACCGGCAATAGACTGATCACCGTCAAGTTAACTCAGCGTCTTTGCGATATACCATACACTCGCCAGAATCACGAGTGGGAATATATTGTTTAGAAGCCTGAAGTGACAAATCTCCAGAGCGAAACAGACTGGTATCAGGTAACCCCTGGTGACAAAGATCGTCGTGAGTGACCTAGAGTGAACTAAGGCAGTGCCGCCGCCTAAGTAATCTGTGTGTGGACATTACCACAGTGTACAGTGTAGTGCATGGTACCGCCACTATCTTGAGCGTGTACCTCAGTACCTCGAGCACCCGCCGCCGCCCTAGCTCCTACGTGACGTCACCACCTCACGCACCGTCAGTGCCAGTGTGTGCGCGTGTGTCTGTCTGTTAAGCATACAGCACGCTTTACTCACGAAATCATCTCAAGATACTGCGAGTACCCTCCGTGTCTACGAGCGAAACCAGCTATCAGGCCACCTACGAGTGCTTGTATAAACGAGTCTGAGTGAGTGCGTAGGAAAGGTACCTTATCTGTAAGTACAAGATCTTGTCATTGTTATTGTGTCTGTGTTGATCTGAGGGGTCAACCACAGTTCTCACCTTCTTATACCTGTCGCAGGTTATAGGTGAACGACGGTGTATGCGTGTTTATCTGTGTGGTATCACAGCATTTCACTCGTCTGTGGATGTGAGCTTCACATACACCACACATTTAGTTATTGTGTGATTATATTTGTGTTTATTGCATATCATCATTACGAGTATCCGGTTGGAACTCTTGTGATCCCTTTGCATACCGGCAGTTAGGTTGCCGGGTTAGTGATGGCTGTCAACTGTGTTAAGTTAGGTGTTCTCCACGAGTGGATACGAGTCGATAGCCAGACGTCAAGAGTCTCGCTAATGCAACCATAGCTTTGCTGACGCCAATCTAAAGTAAATCAACACCCTGTGTATTAGTGGTTAAGTTAGTAAATAAACTACTGTTAAGCTTTATGCGGTG
>WNGS01004946.1:35791552-35802077 GCA_020271785.1 Procambarus virginalis
GTGGTGCCCGTGTTCTGGATCTGCTTCTGGTCTGACGATATCCGGCCGGAGCCCAAACATTCCAGGCGTTCGTCTACTGCCTGGGCTGATGTTGGGGACTTCAGTGACTGGGTCTTCAGGTGTTGACGGCGTGGCTCCGGATGAGTCGTTATCTCCACGGTTTGTGGTGGCAGAGGTACATGTGCCTGCTGGGGGTGGGCCTGTGTCTCGGGTGTGCTCCTGTTCCTTCCCCGCCCGGGGGCTCTCCGCAGTGGGGTGTGGTGGCTTCCGGTTCCAGGGGTGGGAGGATGCTGGTGCTGGGCGTGGCCTGGTGGTGACTTTTAGAAAGGATGCGCGCCGCCAGGTTCCCTGCAGTCGTCTGGTGGTGTGCCCGTGGCCGCTGGTGCCCTGTGGTGGTGCCCTCTGTCCGGCCCCTTACTGTGGAGGACCTGGAGGCCTGGGTTGCCGAGTTCCTGATGTCTGAGAAGCCGGAGGACTTTTNTATGTGACCGGCAGCTTATTGAACTCTCCTAATTATGCATGCGGGGTTGAGCTCTGGCTCTTCGGTCTCGACTTTTAACTGTCAATCAACTAGTGTACAGTCTCCTGAGCCTAATCGACTGTTTCATATCAGATTTGAAACTGTGTATGAAGTCTGCCTCACTACATCACTTATTTTATTTATTATTTATTTATTTATATATTTATTTATTTATTTATTTATTTATATACAAGAAGGTACATTGGGTTTATGAGAATACATTGAATAGGACAGTATTTCCAATCTTGTAAAGCCACTAGTACGCGCAGCGTTTCGGCAGGTCCTTAATCTAACAGATAATTTTAAGTAGGTAATTTCTATCATAATTGATAAATGATAACAAATACATTACAACGAGAAAATGAGATGAGAGAGCTTAGTAAGTATATTAAAGCACATTGTTATATTAAAGCTCTAATTGATTACATTGACAGCTTGATTGGTAATTTAACAAGATTAATAGACACCATACAGCAGATTGCCAGCACATATAAGACAGCAATGAACACAATGGTAAAGATGTTCAGATTGGGTACATAAAGATTGGGAGACTGGGTAGCATAGATACAGATAACACGAATAATAACACCATACAGCAGATTAGCAGCACATAAGAAGACAGCAATGATCACAATGGTAAAGATGTTCAAATTGGAACATAAAGGTTGGAGATTGGGTAGCAATAGATACAGTGCAATTTTAAGGCAAAAGGTGAAAAAACTATGAAGATGAAATTAGGTACTTTTAGTATTGATTTTGAATGATGTAAAAGTTGGACAGCTTTTCAATTCAATAGGGAGTGAGTTCCATAAACTGGGTCCCTTATTTGCATAGAGTGTTTACACAGATAAGTTTAACTCTGGGATATCAAAGAGATATTTTATCTGTTCTGTGGGTGATAATGGGTCCTATTACATCTGTCCAGGAAGAGTTTCAGAGCAGGATTTGCATTTAAGAACAGGGTTTTGTAAATGTAGTTTGACACAAGAGAATTTATGGAGTGAGATTATATTTAGCATGTTTAGGGAGTTAAACAAGGGGGCTGAGTGTTGTCTGAAAGCAGAATTTGATATTATTCTGATAGCAGATTTTTGCTGGGTGATGATGGACTTGAGATGGTTTGCAGTGTTGAACCCCATGCACAGATACCATAGTTGAGATAGGGATAGATTAGTGCATAATATAGAGAGATGAGAGCAGAGTTAGGTACATAGTATCTGATTTTGGAGAGTATACCAACTGTTTTAGAGACTTTCTTAGTTATGTGTTGTATGTGAGTACTGAAGTTGAGTCTCTTGTCTAAGAATAGGCCAAGAAATTTTCCATCATTTTTATTGCTAATGTTTACATTGTCTATCTGAAGCTGAATTGCATTTGTAGATTTGCTTCCAAATAAGATGTAGTAGGTCTTTTCTATATTAAGTGTTAGTTTGTTGGTTGACATCCATAAGTGGACTTTTTTTAGTTCATTATTAACAACATTATTTAGTGTATGTGGGTTGGTGTTAGAGTAGATGAGGGTAGTATCATGAGCAAACAAAATAGGTTTCAGAATGTTAGAGACATTAGGCAGATCATTGATGTATATAAGAAATAGAAGAGGTCCCAAGATGCTGCCCTGTGGCACTCCAACGGTTATTGGTAGAGTGGGAGAGGTTATATTATTGATGGCTACACATTGGTGTCTATCACTAAGATAGGATTGGATATAGTCCAGTGCATGGCCTCGGATTCCATAATGATGGAGTTAACCATAATGATATGGTTAACTGTTATGGCTAGCACCCTCCACAATAATTAAGAGAAGAGTTACTCCTTCTTTCACAACTCTCCATACATCATACATTATACAGCGGGTCCGCGGTTGTAGTTCACTAACTGCAAACCCAACTCAACTCCACAGCTTAACAAATATATCTTCCCAGACCCTTGACTTCTGTCAGAGGTCTGGAAGACCTTATAAAAGAGAAATAATAAGCACCCAGTGGCCCACACCCCTGAAATAGACAACTTTTAACACGAACTATTTTATTTGATTTATACAAGAGTTTTTACATTCTTGTAAAGCCAGTCGTGTCATAGGCAGCGTAGGGGACGGACGTTTGAGGGTCCTCCCCTGCGTTTGCACTAGTTTTCGGGGGTGTAATTGTACCTCCGACAGTTACGAAGCCTAATAACCAATCTGCGAGACACACACATACACACCAGGTGTGTCTGAAACTTGGTTATCACCTGCACTGGTGAATTACAAGTGGCATTTGTAGCTGTGTTGCTGACCAGCGAGGGGAGGCTGTTGACAGGCCTCAGGCGTCCCCTCCTCACTCGCCTATTGGACCTAAACCACACGTGTATCAGGTACACGACAATAGCTCTTGCGTCATTCTACCGCTGAGCCGTGTTTGCCTTGTTCTTCGATCAAAGACGTTAGTGACCACGAAACAATGCAGCCTCAGTTCAGTGGAAATACTTTGAGTCATGCCTTAACTCTCCCACTTCTACATTAGTTGATGAGAAATAGTGCTGTGACGATTGAGTGTGGTTAGAAACTTTAATTACAAAACTGTGTGAATATATACAGTGTAAGGGCACTGGTGTGGCACGCTCTGTTAGGCCTAGAACCTCGACCGGCCAGGGAATGAGTATATTATGCCAGGAACGCCTTCATGATCAACATGCTTCTTGCACATCTCTCCGCCAGCTCTCAAGTACTACGTTTGTTGCCTGTGTATGTCAAGTTTTTGTCGAGTGTTAAGTATCTGTTAAGCAGATACTTATGCATGTACCACCAACTTCAAATTTTTGCGCGCCAACCTGCAAGGTGCGCTGTGACCTTGAAAATAGTGGAGCCTCATATATGCAGGCTGGCCGATTTATTTCTGCTGATCTTGTTTGATGGTTGGCGGCCCCTTCCACCCTGTGAATAGACCATTTGCTGATGTGCTGCTTTGTGGTTCACTGTGGAGCGAGTGTACCGTAATACTCTGCATATAGGTGTTGTGTCTTTAACGCCATGGCAACTAGCCCGGATAAGGTGCCGGGCAGCACATCGCCGTTGCCAGATAGTGACTTTGTAGACCCATCGCACGCTCGTCAATTGTTTTCTAATGACGGTGTCACCTCCTCAGTAGTGCCCCACGATTCATCAGAAGGTGGTGCAGATGATGAGGGATTCACGTTGCAAATGAGTAGAAGTCAGCGCCGTAAGCAGTTGAGAAGGGCACGATCAAACCCACCAAATTCGGCTGCTGCCAGACATGTACGGCTAGATTTTCCTCTGGGAACCACAGTCGAGGGAAAAGTGCAGTGGTTTTGTGAAGCCTCTGGTGCACATTATGATAAGGTCATTAAGTTACCTAGAGATGAAAGTGACTATGTCTTCGTTACAAACGACAGTGCTTTTGTAAATGTGTTGCTAAACACAGAGTATGCAGGCATTAAGATGAAAAATGCAGCACCTAGGTGTCCAAAAGTAAGCATTGTCATATTCAATGTTAATAAACTCATTAAGCCTGAATATCTTTGTGATGAAAATATTGTAAACTCTAAACGTCTGAGAAATGGCCTCATAGCTGCCACATGGAAAGGTGCCACGCCTATACCTGACAGAATTTACTCTAGAGCAGCTTTAGGTCGGCACTATAACATTGCCCTCTACAACCCTCCCCCTCGTAGGTGTTATAAGTGTCAACGATGGGGACGTCACGTAGCCAGGTACTGCACAAGCAAAAACTTTTTTTGTGCCGTGTGTGGTGAACCTCATAAATCTGAGGTGTGTTTTAAACTCATAAAGGAACTGCAGTCAGTAAGTGAAAAATGCATAAACTGTGGCAGGAGCGGTGTTCAAGCCTGGCACCTTGACTGTGTCAAGCGACCAGCTGCTTACGGCCAGGTGCCCGGCCCCGCCCACCCGGGAGGACGGTTGCCAGGTACTGCTGCCGGCTCTAATTCCTGTGCAGAGCCACCTGGACGTAGTGTTCGTAGCAGCTGGATACCAAATACTTCACCATCTGTTCAAGCACCGCGAGTGCACCACGGGGCCAGACGATAGGTGTCTGTTCAACCTGCGCCTGCCCGTCAGGTGCCAGGAACCTGCCTCCCGGAGGTGTTGACACAACACTCGCCATACCCTTCACACCACCATGAGGAGCAGTTGCCAAATGCTGCCATCAGTCCCACTCGCTGTTCAGAGCCATCTGGAGGTGATGTTCGCTCCAGCTGGCTGCCAAACTCACCACCTGATAATTACGATGTGCACAAGGGGACCGGTACCAGACCGCGAAGACTCCTGCCATCATCCCAGCTCCCCCACAAGAACCAGGTGCTGCATCTTCTGCCAGTGGTGGGCCTTCCCCTGATGTAGAGTGGCCACTTCCTGGTTCTGAGATAATGTTACCTACTAAATTTTTTAAATTTAAATTTTGCCCCGAGGGGCGAGTTTATTGGGCAGCGCCACTCATCTTGTGAGTGGACACACCGCCATAGCAGCATGTACAACACTCCCCAATAGGAAGAAAACCCGCTGGGTTGTTCATCCTGTCACTTGTACCCAGACACAGCTGGGACTTGCTTAACTGTCTCAAGTGAACAGCTCCTCAAACAAGAAGATTAACATCTATCAACCCTTAAAAGCTTACGTTATCTTGCGGGTGCAAAATGGGGAAATCTTTTAAGAACAGTATCAATATTTGACAAATAGTGTTTTCCTAACTCAAACAATGTGGGGTTTATTAATCTACACATATTTCTGATGTCTCTCAGGTGTTCACATTCACGTAGATAGTGGTCAAGGCGGTGTCCATCACTCTCACCACAGATTCTGCAACTTCGCTGCTCAACTGTTGTTTCCATTCCATATCTCCATGGATATCTGTATCCAAGACGGATTCTCGCTATTACTGATTCTCTCCCTCGTCCTCCTCCTCTTCGGCCATAATGATTGGGATTGCCAGCTGCAACCATGTTGTACCATCGTACAGATTCACTGGTGTGTGCTTCTATCCTCCTTTCCTCAGTTACCTTGTCACGGTGATGTTGCCTGACAATACCTCTAATTTGTAGTAGAGTCTTGGGTATGAAGTATTCAATATGGTCTCCTTCAGCGCCTTCAGCAGCCAGCACATCTGCTCGTTCATTCCCACATATCCCAACATGGGAGGGGATCCACAGAAACTTGATGACTCTTCCCTGATTGGTAAGAACTCTCACAGCTCTCTTAATTTCAGCGACTTTTGCAAGATTTTCTGCCTGATTTTTACTTAGGCTTTGTAGTGCTGCTTTTGAATCGGTGCAAATCACTGCACCATTGGTGTTCCGTTCAAGAAACCTTAACGCCATAACAATGGCAGTTAGCTCTGCTTGCGTTGAAGAGGCATAGTTCTCAATACGTGCTTTTTCTTCATTTCTGCGTTGGAAAGTATTATCCTTGATTACCGTGTATCCTGCACCAGCCCTGCCATTGACAGGATTAGATGACCCGTCAGTGAAGATTTGATCTAGTTCATCTCCGGCTTCTTTATAAATTTCCTCGAGATACTTGTGCCTCATTTCTTGTGGTAACATGTTGGATTTTTTCATTGCCATTTCATTGATGATGATCTTGCATGAGTCATCCTCTCAGGGAGGTAACCTCTCTACAGGCAGGAGCTCACGGGCTTGCTCAAGCAGGTGAAGCTCTTCGAGGTAGCAGACTGATCTGTGATGCCATTTTTTGCTTCTCCTGTTTCCCCCAGAAAGTAGCACAGAGCTCAGTTTTTTCTTAGCAATATCATTGTAATGGGGATCTCTGGCTATCCTAATTGCAAGCTTAGCATTCAGCTCCTGAATTCTGCTTTTAACACTGGGAAGGGACAACTCCTCTCGTAGATTAGACGTTTTGGCAGTTCTTGGAACTCCAAGAATGATTGTCATGGCTTCATTTTGAATGCTTTCAAGCCTTTTCATATCGCTTTGGGAGTAGGTGCACAGAACTGGTGCGGCATAGTCTATGACGGAGCGCACATAGGCTGTGTACATCATTTTAAGCACGGCAATAGAGGCTCCATGTCCATTCCAGGTCATAGCTTTCAGTGCCCTGAGTCGACTTTTGCATGTTCCTATGAGTTGATTGAGCTCCTCTTTCTTCCCCTTGTTAGAGCCGACAGTGACGCCAAGATACCGATAGTGGTCAACCCATTCAAGTGTTACACCATTAATTTGCAGTTCTTCATTTGCTCTCCGCTTGTGATGGGAGTATGCCTTCGTCTTGTTTGTGGAGAGAGTGAAACCGAGCTCAATACACTTCCTTCCAAGGAGTTCAATGGACTGTTCAATTTTTCCCAAGGTGGGAGCTTGTATTAGGACATCATCTGCATATCCCACTTGTTGTGTTCCTTCCGGAAAATCAATATTTGCAATGGCGTTCATAAGTACATTGAATAGTGTAGGGCTTAAGACTCCGCCTTGGGGGGTCCCGAGTTCCATATTCATTGTTCTGGAGACTGCTCCATTGAAGCAAACCTTGGCTTTCCTTCCTGTGAGGTAGTCTTCAACCCATTTCATGAGTCTCCCCTTGACACCCATGCATGCAAGCTCGTCTAGGATCGCAATCCCCTGTGCTTTGTCGAAGGCTCCTTTGATGTCCACAAATACAGAGTACCTAGCCGTGTCATTAGCCAAGTAATTAACTATACAATTTGCTGTGCTCCGTTCTTTAACAAATCCATTGACCCCTTCCCCTAACCTGCCTATTTTGTGCAACAGTCGGTTTAGGATGATCCTTTCAAGCATCTTGCAAGTGCATGACACGAGACTGATAGGTCTGTAATTACCAGGGTCATTGGGCTTCGGTATGGGAACAATTATTGCGTGTTTCCATTGTGTGGGCAACACTCCGCTTAGGAATGACTTGTTAAACAGGTGGAGTAGTGGATTCTCAGACACTTCACACAGTGCATTGAGTATGTCGTAGGTGACGCCATCTTCACCAGGTGCTGTACTTTTACCCTTTTTCATAGCGCCCCTTACTTCTTGGGCTGTGATTGGGTCCCCATATTCATCATCACTAGACAGTGCCCTTGTTATCCTAATTCTTCTGTCATCATGTCGCAGGAGCTGTTCCCTGCTGATTTCTGCAGGAAGGGAGGAGGAGGATGCTGCATCACTCCACTTGTGAATTAGTTCTTCAGCCTTACCCTGGGGGTCTTTGTGAGCCGCAGGCCGGGCTCTGCCACCCTTAGCTATCTGATTTTTTGCCCACACCTGTCTTGCAGATGTTTCCCGTCCAATAGAGCTAGTGAACTCAAGCCATTGTCTTTCCCGCTCTTTAATCTTCTCTTCCCTGGCTACTTGACACACAGTTTTAAACAGCTCTTGGTTACTCTCAGTGGGATGTCTCCGGTACTCTCTACTCATGTCTCGTACATTTGCGTTAAGCATCTTTATGTAATCATTCTCATACCATTTTATTTTCTTCCTCTGAGGGTTACTTCGCCCAGGCGTACGGCGCGGAACTCTTAGACAGCTCTCAATTTGGTGATTAAGGTCATCAACAAATGTGTCAATGTCTTCTGGGATTTGGTATTCCGTGAACCAGTCACTCATCCTGTTTATGAAGTGCGGCCTCATATCTGGTCCGAGTGATAACCTTTTTCTTTTATTTGTCTCTTTTCTTCTCTTGCTCATGTCGACGGTGGTAATCAGTGCCCAGTGGTCACTACATAAACTGTGCACAATGTGTGTACTGGCACCCGTGTCCTGTGCATTCAGCAGGAGAGCATAGTCTAATCTTCCTCCTCTGAGGTGAGTTGGCTGTTCATCACCCAGGACTCTAAGGTTTTCACTTCCCCTGACAAAGAGTGACAGTTTCCGTCCATTGACATTGGGCTGATGACAGTTGGCACCAAAGTGTGGGTGTCTGGCATTAAGGTCACCGACCAGCAGAGTAGGTTCTTCATTAACAAATTCAGGCAGTGTGTCAAGGTCAAGTTTACTCTGTGGCACATATAGGTTGATTATATGTAAGGCATTATTGTTTAAGTAAAGGGTTACTCCCAGTGACTCAAAACTCATCCCCCATGTGCAGGTCATTGATAATCTGTGCGGGAATGTTGTTATTTACAAAAGTGATGAGACCCGTTTTCTTTCCCCAGAGGGCAGGGAGAACTTGCGATACCTTACCTTGAGGATACCTTGAGGTGCTTCCGGGGCTTATCGTCCCCGCGGCCCGGTCATCGACCAGGCCTCCTGGTTGCTGGACTGATCAACCAGGCTGTTGGACGCGGCTGCTCGCAGCCTGACGTATGAGTCACAGCCTGGTTGATCAGGTATCCTTTGGAGGTGCTTATCCAGTTCTCTCTTGAACACTGTGAGGGGTTTGCCAGTTATGCCCTTATGTGTAGTGGAAGCGTGTTGAACAGTCTCGGGCCTCTGATGTTGATAGAGTTCTCTCTCAGAGTACCAGTTGCACCTCTGCTTTTCAACGGGGGTATTCTGCACATCCTGCCATGTCTTCTGGTCTCATGTGATGTTATTTCTGTGTGCAGGTTTGGGACCAGCCCCTCTAATATTTTCCACGTGTAAATTATTATGTATCTCTCCCGCCTGCGCTCAAGGGAATACAGATTTAGGCTCTTTAGTCGGTCCCAATAGTTTAGATGTTTTACCGAGTGGATTCTAGCAGTAAAGGATCTCTGCACGCTCTCCAGGTCAGCAATTTCACCAGCAGTGAAAGGGGCTGTCATTGTGCAGCAGTACTCCACTCTAGAGAGCACAAGCGTTTTGAAAAGTGTCATCATCGGTATAGCATCTCTAGTGTGAAAAGTTCTTGTTATCCAACCTGTCATTTTTCTTGCAGTTGTGACGGCTACTTTATTGTGTTCTTTAAAGGTAAGGTCTTCCGACATGAGTACACCCAGATCCTTTACATTGCCTTTTCGTTCTATGTTATGATTTGCCTGAGTTTTGTACGTGGTTTCCGTTTTTATATTTTCATTTTTTCCATAGCGCATGAGCTGGAACTTGTCTTCGTTAAACACCATATTATTTTCTGTAGCCCATAGAAAGACCTGATCTACATCTGACTGGAGGTTCGCCGTGTCCTCTATGTTGCCTACTCTCATGAAGATCCTAGTGTCATCTGCAAAGGATGATACAGTGCTATAGGTTGTGTTCTTGTCTATGTCCGATATGAGGATGAGAAAAAGTACTGGAGCAAGCACAGTACCCTGGGGGACTGAGCTCTTAACGGTTGACGGGTTGGATTTTATTTTGTTGACTATTACACATTGGGTTCTGTTGGTCAGGAAATTGTAGATCCATCTGCCTACTTTTCCGGTAATTCCTTTTGAGCGCATTTTATGGGCAATAACACCATGGTCACATTTATCAAAAGCTTTTGCGAAATCTGTGTAAATTACATCAGCGTTTTGTTTGTCTTCCATAGCATCTAATGCCATATCATAGTGGTCCAGCAACTGCGACAGGCAAGAGCGCCCTGTTCTGAAACCATGTTGTCCGGGTTATGGAGATGCTGTGATTCCATGTATTTTGTGATCTTACTTCTTAGCACTCTCTCAAAAATTTTTATGATGTGCGATGTTAGTGCTATCGGTCTGTAATTTTTTGCCTCTGCCTTATTTCCTCCTTTATGAAGTGGTGCTATCTCTGCTGTTTTTAGTATATCAGGAATAACGCCAGTATCTAGGCTTTGTCTCCACAGAATGTGAAGGGCCTGCGATAGTGGTTTTTTACAGTTCTTGATGAATATGGAGTTCCAAGAATCCGGGCCTGGTGCGGAGTGCATAGGCATACTGTTTATGGCTTCTTCAAAATCCAGTGGGGATAGGGTGACGTCTGATATATGATTTGATGTTGGTATCATATCCATGAAAAATTCATTTGGGTTATCGATCTTTAGTGCGTTTAATGGCTCGCTGAAGAGCAGAGTCGTATTGCTTCCTTCGTAGCTCCGGCTGCATTTCTTTGTGTCCAGCAGTGGTGAAAGTTACATCACATCCTTTCGCAGAGGGA
>WNGS01004946.1:35818217-35841272 GCA_020271785.1 Procambarus virginalis
TGGCAAGTCTGTTCTCCCGCAAAACTGTGTGACGTCAGTGGCGCCAGATTGGTCACCGTCAGCGACATGGCACTGGGAGCCAATGAAAACCAAAACTTGGGAAAAGTGACGTCACCATAGGCAGGGGGGTCCAGCCGTGTTGGCGCCAGACGATATCAGTCTTTCACGACACCGGTCCGAGAGTGGTGGGGACGCGCGATCGGCGTCCTGTCGAGTGACGGATTTACCGAACTCCGGTGGATTAAGCGTCTCCAGTTGTTGGCACGCACTCTGTGAGGTCTTCCTGCAACCCAGTAGTGGCTCAGATAAGGAATTGACAGAATATTGAGCAACAAGTGCTCAGGGACAGGTGCGTTGCAAGAAGTGGGCGGGCATCGACGTGTGTCGTCGTTGGCAGTTCACCAGTATAAGAGACAGCTTAGTGGCCGGCCATCCACCGTGAGTGAACCGGGTTGACAGCCTTGTCAACCAGGTTGAACGTGTGATCGACGATCCTGTCAAGTTTGACAGTAACCCCACCTTCGTGGAACCCTACGAGTCAACAGTTGGATGCAAGCACGTCGAGAAGTCTTCCCAAATACCTAGCGATATATCTAGACGACGAGGGAATTGAAGTGTTGTGAGCTTCAAGTGCTCTGAAGTCGGGTGCTGTGCGTGTGTCGTCTGGTACGGCTGTAACTTCAGTGACTTCGTAGTGGTGAGAGGCAGTTACTCTGGGAGTACAGTGACAAGAACTAATTGGGAAACGTGCGACGACCGCCGAGACGTAGGCTGGCTGCCGTAGTTGGGAGGAAAGTTGACGGCCAGGAGACCGACTTCACCCTGCGACGTACTGTAGAGGAAGGAGCACGGACCTGCTGTGTACAGAAGCGGCGAGACGCGACATCCTAAGGCGTGGGGCTTGTGTTTCTGGATGAACGAGGCGAGAGCCTGGACCAGGAGCTACAACCCAACTGTCATCCTAGGATAGGTGAAGTAGGTGTTTACAGTTCCTCCCATTTCCCCTTTAGTTAGCTATATATATTCTTGTCAGGATATTTGTATGTCGTGAGCAAGTCTCACCTGAGTTTAAGTCACAGAGTGCACAGTATGTGGTGAGGCTGCCCAGAGCGCTCACGTATCAATTTACATATATATCTATGTGTGGGTGTGTGCAGCACCAAGATTCATCAGAGAATTTACTGTGACTATTATTATTGATCTGGATTATTATATTATATATATTGGTAGTAAACCAGATATTGTGTATTGATCTCTATAATCTATTGATATAAATGCCTGTTGTGATCTCTATAATCTATTGATATCATGCCGTGTGTTGATTTCTATAATCTATCAATATAATGCCTGTGTGTTGACTCTCGATAATCTATCGATATAAATGCCTGTGTGTTGATCTCTATGATCTATTGATAATATATGCCTGAAGTTTGATTAATGATTTATATATGACATGATTGTGTGCTGAATAATATCATATACGTGAAGTGATTGCCAGTGATATCTCTTGAGAGGAAGTATAAATATAAAGAAAGTTCAGTGATCAAGTGAGTGCATTCACAGTAAATATATTAAGAATAGAGTAATCTTTTGGTACAGTGAAAGGTCACTGTGAGAGTATTGTGAATAAGATGTTGATCGTGAGGCCAGTGAAATCATAAGTAAGCCATGTGAACGTTGAATAGTGTTTTGGAAAAAGTAAATAAACGGTGATCGTGACAATTAGAAAACAAGTTAGTCTTCCCACGATCGCGAGGGCCCGGTCAGCTGGCATTCTGACAGGTGACACGTGCCGATGTTGCCATATGGTGCGCTCTAGAATATTTTGCTATGAATGGAGCAATCGTCATATATTAATTCTGATACATTGATGCATATATATTTCTCTTTGTCTTTTAAGTAAAATACCAAAACTCTTTGTGTTTGATATCATCCCCTCCATTTATCTTGTGACCGTGTTATGATATAAAGTAGAGTGACCTGCCTGATACTATATACTTGATTTGGCTCTTGCCACAATTACACCTGACCACTGCAGTGTTACTGGACACCAAAAACAAAACCAGTTGGCGACCTTGAAGGCTGTGTAAGAGTTCGGTGTCGGGAGGGCCACAGATTGAGGGAACGATCTGTGCACCCACTCATCTCATAATCTAAAGGCCGGTTGTGAGATCGACTGGGATACTCTCCGAGGCCAGCAGTGGAGCCTAAGGATTGAGGGAAGACCCGCCGAACGACGGTGAGTAAGGGTATGGTTGGAGCAACCACCTGGAAAGGAGATCCGGTCTACTGTTGCTTTAACCCTTCTCTTACGAGAACACCGTGAAACCCCGACAATATATATATATATATATATATATATATATATATATATTATATATATATATATATAATATATATAGATATAATATATATATATATATATATATATATATATATATATATGTATATAAATAATCTCCTGGCCAGGGCACCCGGTGAGTGCATTACCACTGGCCAATGAGATTACTACCTGTAAATCCTCGTAAAGTTTCTTTCCTTTGCTTGCTTGAGAGAAAAACTTCTTGAAATGAAAATATCTTCGTTATATCAGAACCCCAATTTAAATTAAAGTTATTTTGGTTATATTGTCTTTGTTTTATTGCAATTATTTCCAGACCAGCGAGATTATGTTATCTGAATTTACTGAAGGCCACTAACACTAGTGGCATCAATGAGAACAGGAAACAGCGGCTTGTCAGAGGTTCCCCAACTTGTAATACTTGTACAAACACTGGTTATCTGTAATAGAAAAGGGTTTAATGCGTTCAAGTTTAGTTAGGTGTTGGACTTAAAACCTGTCAATATTTGGCGAGTTATTAAGGCACCATAGTACCCTACTGACCAAGCAGCAAGTATAACTATTCCTGGTAATAGTCCAGGACTAAAGTAAACTGTGAGTGTATACACCGAGTGGCGGGTACACCTCCTGGTGTAGCCTGAAGCTGTCTGGTGGCTCTTGTGTTACTCTTCTGAAACGCTAATCGATATTTGTTTCCTTATATATACAATAAAAATACAAACTATATAATCATTCTCTCTGTAATTGTTCATAAATAAAACGTTAATACTAATAATACACAGAGAATAATCACGCTAACTTGATTTATAACGTGAAAATCCGTAGGAGCCGTCACCAGTCCTCAACCAAGTCCATTCCATCCAGCGGTTGACCCCAAAGACGAATTCATGAATTTTAACATGCTGTTCATCAACAAGAATTTTCTCAGATATAAACTAATATTATTTATATTACCATATTGTACATAAGTAGGCACTGGTTGAGTTAGGTTAAGTGCTTAGGTTCTGTTGGTTACACGGTTACACACGACTCTTAGGAGTCGTGTGTAAACCGTTTTTCATTCATAAACGTCATGAATAAACGTTTGGCGGATGCATGGAATGAACTTTGGGTCTTTGTTTACAGGACGGGCTGAGAAACCGTGATAAGGACTCGAACCAAGCGGTGGTTGTTGCAACCCATCCTCCAAACAAAGACCCAAAAGTGATTTCAGGCCCTCGCCAAACCCCCTGTTTATAATGAAAAGACGGTTTACACACGACTCACAACTGATGACGTGGGGAGTGGTTATGGATCAAGCAGTCTGTTATAAATTTATGGGATGTTATGGGGGGGATGGAGTATTAAAGAGAAGGGCCAGCAGTTAGAATCAGGCTGTATCAAAATCAGGGGAGATCTGATAGGCCCGGCCCCCAATAAGAACATAAACAATATTAAGTAAGTGGCTTAAGGTCAATACGTCAGCCTAGAGGTTTGATCACTGCTCCCCTACACAGGAAGAATGGATACTCCTTTAAAACTAACTTATTTTTAAACCCTCTTAAAAAAAAACATATACATTAAACAACAATAACAATAACTACTTTACCACACTATCTTACTTTAAAAGCCATGGTCCACATAGGCAGGATACAAGGTTTTACAATTAGGACAAGCTAGGGTAAAGTCTACTAGGCAAGGGACACTAGCAAGGACTCTAGGTAGCTTGGTACCACTTGAGCACACGTGGTTCCACTGAGACCCTTAGAGTAACTTAGCAATATAAACCCTAGAGTCGTCTATATACATTACTACACACTTATGCCAGAAAACGAACATACAGCACGGTACTTAGCTTGGTAAACTAGACACAGGATAAAGTAGGGAGAGGAGGAGGAAGAGGAGATGGATACAAAGCAACACGGGAGACATGTTGACTCAACCACAGCAGTTCAGAGGAGTGAGCCTGCAGTCTCAGCTCTATCCAGCTGAATCACTGCCGGCCGAATACTCAGCTAATCATACAGCAGCCCTCAATCCCAGTTTACTCAGACCTACTTTACTAATACTTTCTACTCATTTGTAATTATTTTGGATACCTATTTTAATAATTAATAATCCACAACAAGCTCAGTCTTATTATGCTCTGCGAGAAACTATATTCATCTTACGTTTGGCAAGGGCGACGGAAATAAGGCATACTCCAAGTTTTAAGGATCCCTGATATAAATGTTATTGTAATTAAATATCCTTCTCACGTGATCCAATTCTAGGAATTAATGTAAGGTAAATATTTTAGAGCTCAATTTGACCTCTGGTTTCCACTGAGGAACCCAGGGTCGTAACACAGTCTGTCAAGGTTGTTGATCTGTTTGTTGTAATGTGGAGGAATGTGACGTAGCTGTGGGTATGGTGCTGTAATTGTGAGTATTGTCTGTTACTTAGCGTCTTCCGGAGTACATTTACCGCTGGTAATTGTCCTTGTAAGGCAGCTTTCACTCTTGGTGTTGTCCGGCCTCGAGTGGATATTTACTGACCAGCGGTGTAATGAGTTCTGGCCACAATGCATAATACTCTTTGGGACTGACTTGGCTGCTTGGGAAAGTAGGATGATACCTCAAGCAGGTCCGTTAAGTTCGTTCTCGAGTCATAATCGGGAATCCAGGGTTCGACATCCGGGCGGTACACTAAGGTTTGGGCACGTTTCCTCTCACCTAATTCCTATGTTCACCTAGCAGTATATAAGTACCTGGAGTTAGTTTACTGGTTGGTTGTTCGACCTTTGCGGTCCTCGATATAAGCCTAACGAATATGTATATCCACGGGCTATCTGTCCCGGACAACAATAAATGGGAGGATGAGAGCCGTGTGATATAAACATAAGAGTCTGAGGCGGGTCTGTAACCTCTGCACTTTTGCTACAAAATCAACAACAAACATTTGTTCAGTTATTATAAAGCAAATTTGGTTGCCGCGACGCTCCCATGACGTACCGGTGAGGCCAGACCTGCCACTGAGACATGCTCCCATGACGTACCGGTGAGCCAGACCTGCCACTGAGACGTGCTCCCATGACGTACCGGTGAGCCAGACCTGCCACTGAGACGTGCTCCCATGACGTACCGGTGAGGCAGACCTGCCACTGAGACGTGCTCCCATGACGTACCAGTGAGCCAGACCTGCCACTGAGACGTGCTCCCATGACGTACCAGTGAGCCAGACCTGCCACTGAGACGTGCTCCCATGACGTACCGTGAGGCCAGACCTGCCACTGAGACGTGCTCCCATGACGTACCAGTGAGCCAGACCTGCCACTGAGACGTGCTCCCATGACGTACCGGTAAGGAAGACCTACAACTGAGTGGTAATTAATATTTGACCCTTTTATAATGTCTGCTTTGTAGCAGACAATGAAAAATTAAATAATAGCAAGATTGTAGTTGTATCTACAAGTAAGTGGACTAAAACATACGAACATTATAAAGAATATTACTTTGTTTAAATACTTTTTAAAATATTATGCTAACATTTTACAATTTTTTAAACAATATTGTTGTCTTTAATATTTCCTGTATGAAGTTATATTTTCTTATTGATTGCTTTTAAACTTTTATTGTATGTCACTAACAATTCCAATAATTTATAAATTATTATTCTGGACAAATTAGAATGCTAAGAGAAAACGTTACCTAATAGGTTTTTGCAGACTATTATAAACATCATATATGGTCGAGCTATAGCTCTGAGGCCAACTTTCCTGCAATGGTATGGCAACCACAATACCTTCCTGCATGTGTGTCATTGTATTGTCTTGTGTAGGTGAGTGTTTTAAGTGCCCTCTAAATAATACAAACCAACACATCACAACACAGCCCAACATCCTTTTGTGTGTGAATGAACGTTGTTAAGGTGTTAACGTACTACTGTTTCTGTGGCTACCTTCTCCACTCACACTCGTGGATCCCGGGTTCGATCTCCAGGCTGGACAGTAAAGGATGGGTACGTTTTCTTTCATGTAAATAACCGCTCACTAAGCAATATATATGTGAGTACCCGGTAGAGGGTTAACTGTTGTGGCTAGCACCCTGTACAATAATTATGGGAAGAGTTCCTCCTTCCTTCACAACTCTCCATACATTATACAGTGTGTCCGCTGTTGTAGTTCACTAACTGGCAACCCAACGCTGCTCCACTGCTTAACAAATATGGGACCTTTGACAAGCCGGCGGCTTGCTCTCTCCGTCAAGACCACTAGAGAGATAGTTACCATCAGGTAAAGTCAGGTTAACATCATAACATTAATTTAAACACAAAATGATGCTATAATACCTAGATGGAATTGTTGAGCTGGTTTGTGATGTGATGGTTTGTGTTATTGGTGTGTTTTGGTCCGTGTTGGGTGTATACATGAGGGGTGGTTGGAGATCAAGGGGACTGTTGTGGTTGTTGTTCTGCTCGGTGTAGTGTTGAGGAATGTGACGAGGTTGGTGTGTTGTGTTATAATTGTGGGCATTTGTCTGTCATTTGGCGTCTTGAAGAACACGTTTACCGCTGGTATAGTTGCCTTAAGGCAGCTCCCGAAGCACACAATTCCTCCATGTACTCAGGCTCTGTCAATCAAATGTTCTACCTCTTCGCCATTACTTCAATACACACAGAAATCACAATAGCATGATATACCATATGACCAAATCCACAAGGGCCGTGATGAGGGTTCGAACCTACACACGGGATGTTCGAGGCAGTAGCACTCCACGTTGCAATTCTTTTAACCATGTCGTGGTACAGTTGGCTAAGGCGCATCTGGGAACATCCCGTGCGAAGGTTCCAACCCTCATCACAGCCCTTGTGGATTTGTTCATATTGTATATTACGCAACTGTGATATATGTGTGTGTTATAATTTCACTGTTTATTGAATCTCTGAAGCATGTTAACTGGAGGTCTGCCAACGGTACGGACTGCCATAAGAGGGTAACTATACCAGCGGTATAATTGCTCTTGAAGACGCCAAGTGACAGACAAATACCCACAATTATAACACAACACACCAACCACGTTACATTCCTCAACACTATACCGAGAAGAACAACAACAACAACAGTCTCTTTGATCTTTCCACCATCCCTCTTGTATACACCCAACACGGATCACAAAAACACCAATAATAAATCTCACAAACCACAGTAAGAGTGGAACGTTAACAACCTTAACAACATCATTCAAACGTATGTTGGGCTGTGTTGTGATTTGTGTTGGTTTGTATGGTTTAGAAGGGAACTTAAAGCACTTTACACTCATCTATACAAGACAATACAATAACACACATGCGTGAAGTCATTGTATTTACCATACTTTTGCAAGAAAGTCGGTGTCAGAGTTAAAGCTCGACCATATATGATGAATATATAATAGTCCGGAAACATATTATTAAGTGTAGTCTCTTTTGATCCGCATTTGAATAAAAGTAAATTTGTAAGTTATTGAAATTATATGTAATATACAAGAAATATTTGTTAGGAAAAATTAAATAAATATAACTATAAATAGTATGTAATAAAAGTATTATTAGTTTTTTCAAATTAGTTAAACGTTAGCATAATGCTTTTTAAAATATACGATTAAAATGAAAATATTTATGATGTTCATGAGTTGTAATATTTAAGCTTATATATGTAACTGTTATTATTTAATTTTTTAAAGTCTGCTACCAAGCAGACAATATTATTTTAACTGAGTGTTATTAATTACTTCTCAGTGAGAGGTTTGCCTCACCGGTACGTCATGGGAGCACGTCTTCGTGGCAGGTCTGCCTCATCGGTACGTCATATGGAAGCGTCGCGGCGACCCACTTTGACGGCATTTACTGCATAACTAACTGAACAAATGTCGTTGATTTTGTAGCAAAAGTGCAGAGGTTACAGCCCCGCCTCAGACTCTTATGTTTATATCGCATGGCTCTCATCCTCACATTCATTGTTGTCGGGACAGGTAGCCCGTGTATATACATATTCGTTAGGTTTATATCGAGGACCACCAAGGTCGAACAACCCAACAAGTTAACTACTCTGGTGTTTATTTTCTGCTAGGTGAACAGAGGCATTAGGTGACAGGAAAGGATCCCAAACATTTGTGTAAAGTCAGGAAGCCGAACCTTGGATTTCCGATTATGACTCGACATCGAACTCAACTGACCTACTTGAGGTATCATCCTACTTTCCCAAGCAATCAAGTCAATCCCAAAGGATATTATGTATTGTGGCCAGAACAGAGTACACCACTGGTCAGTTAATATTCACTCGATGGCCGGACAACACCGAGAGTGAAAGCTTAATATGAAGACAACTATACCAGCGGAAATGTGCTCTGGATGACGCCAAGTGACGGACAAATACTCACAATTACAACACCATGCTACAGCCACGTCACACTCCACACCACAACAAACAGGGCAACAACCAAGATAGACTGCTTGATCGGAGTTGCGTGGTGACCACCGGCCAGGTCGGACGCTCCTGAGGTCTCTCCGCTCCTGGCTCGTGTTTACGTTGGGTGATTGCTGGTTTGCCCTGCTGGTGGTGGTTTGCCACTGACAGGGTGGGAGTCAACTGCTGGCGGCCGTGGAGTGAAGACGTCTTGCCGACCCTCTGTGGCTGTTGGGGTTGTTTGCTATTTTGGTCGCTAGGTGGTGTGGGCGTCTCTGGCCCCCCCCCCCCCAGTTTGTGTTGCTGCTCGGCTGCGTGTTGACGTGGCAAGTTTGACATGGGAGGCCTTCCCGCCGTTGTGGGTGTGAATTCCGTGGGCTTGGAGTTCACTAGTCGGGCTGGATACTCAGACATGGAGCTGGTTTTGTGTGACATGCTTCGTGTCCCGGTGGAGGCTGTCTTTGGTATTGAGCTTGTTACTGCCCACCGGGTTGTTCTCAAGTTCGTGGGGGAGGAGGAGTACCGTGACTTCCTCCGTTGGTACGAGGGGCGTACGTTGTCGTTGCCAGGTGATGCCGGCTCTGTGGCGATCTCGGATCGTAGTGGTGCCCTGACTTATGTCAGTTTGCATGGGACACCCCTGGAGTTTCCCGAGGACCTTCTCCGACGTTACTTACCTACGGCGCTACTTCGGGGGGTTTGGTACTGTCATCAGCGTGCGGATGAATACGCTCTCCTCGGGCCGGTATGCTGGAAGGCGAACGAACATTCGCACATTGGGAATGCGCCTGCGGTCGGATATACCTTCTTCTGTCCGGCTTATGGGATACTACGTCTGGGTGTATTATGCCCGGCAGCCTCGTACCTGTTTTCGGTGTGGCCTGTTGGGGCATCAGGCTGCAGGGTGCTCTGCTACTCCAGCTGCTACTGTCAAATTGTTCCGAGAAGAGGATTTCCCGCCGCTCCCGCTGGAGGCTGCCTTTTGGAGATGTTGTGGAGGTGTGTGTCCCGTTCGCTACTGCAGCTCCCCCAGCGACGCCTGACGTTCCTCCGGTTGTTGCCGGCCCTCCTCCGGGTATTGCGGTACCGTCGGTTGGTCTGCCTGATCCTGTCCCTGTCCTCGCTGCTCCCGTGGGCCTTCCTGGTGCTCCCTGTGTGGCGTTGCCATCTTCTCCCTCGTCTTCTGATGCTGCGCCTGGCCCTGTGTCTGTGTCTCGGGTCCCGGATGTGCTGGGTGCTGGGGTGGTTGTGGAGCCTCCTGCGGTGTGTGTCCCAGTTCCCCCAGTGGTGGAGGCTGTTGCCGTTCTGTCTCGGGCATCGGTTCGCCCGGCTCGTGGTGCCCGTGTTTCTGGGTGCGCTTCTGGCCCTGACGATATCCAACCGGTGCCCGAACGTTCCCGGCATTCGTCTTCTGCCTGGGCCGATGTTGGTGACTTCAGTGACTGTGAGTCTTCGGGTGTTGCCGGTGTCGATACTGATACGTCCATGTCTACACAGCTAGTGGTGGCGGAGGTCCATGTGCCTGCCGGTGCTGGCGCATGTGTCTCGGACGTGCCTTCGGTTCTTTCTCCGCCAGGGGTCTCTCCGCAATGGGGGGTGGTGGCTTCTGCTGCCAGGGATGATGTGGACTCTGGTGCTGGGCGTGGCCTGGTAGTGAAGTTACAGAGAGACGCGCGCCATCCGGATTCCCTGATGTCGTCTGATGGTGTGCCCGGGGCCACGGATGCCCCTGTGGTGGTGCCCTGTGGCCCGTTCGCTCCTGTGAGGATGCGAGTTGGGGTCCTGGAGGACGTGTTGCCAGCGTCTGTGATGCCGCCAGGTCACTGGACGGAGATTGCCAAGTTACCGCTGTCTGATGGGCCTGAGAACTTTCGTGGTGGGCAGGTTCCCTTCCTGTCGAGCCGGGTGGCGTCTACTCGCCTCGTGGGTTCTACCATTTGGGTCCCCTGCTTGCGGGTGTTTGTTGCCCCGGTTCCAGATGTTATGGAGTCCCCAGTGGGTGGACGGGACCCTTGGCGGTGGGTACTCTGGGAAGCATTCAATGTACGGTTCCCGCGGGCCCAGTTCCCTGGCAAGTATGTACCCTGATTTCCTGTGTATTTGCTCTGTGAAATGCTGTGTGCCTCTCTGGCTGCTTGTTTTCCCCTGTTTTCTTTTGTGCTTGTGCCTCTCCCTTTGTGCGTTTCCTTGCCGTGTTGTGTGTTAGTTTCTAGTGCTTGGCGTCTCTCGTTTCGCGTTTTGGTTTGGCGTTTCACCTTTCCTGGCTTCGCGTTTCACCCTTACCGGGTACGCCGGGGCGCATCTGATCCCACGATCGTCGTCGCCCCTACCTCAACAACAGCAACAACACTGACAGGGTGACGTTTGACTTAGCCATAGGGACTTCTCGCCCTCCAGTGAAGAGGAGATTGTCGGCTGGTCTAGTATTTATGGTGCCGGTGGACCATCCATTGGTTGGTGTCGCCCTTGGTGGACGTGCTGCATGTGCAGCTGTCAGACCTGGTGGGCATCCAGCTGCTTCAGGGCAAACGTGCTGTGGTCAAGTTCCGCCTCCAGGCTGCCTTTCAGGCGTTTCTCGAGCGGTGTGAGGGGCGTGTTTACCCTCTCCCTGATACTGCTGGTTCTGTTAAGGTGGTGAATCTTAGTGTCACCTTGACGTCTGTGACGGTGCATGGTGCCCTCTTCGAATTTCAGGACGACTTTTTAACCTCCTGTTTTGAACGATTTGGGACAGTGTTAAGTATTCGTTGGAACGAGGTCGTTGCCAGGCACTGTGTTGGTATGCTTGACGACTCCCGCACCCTGACAATGTCGCTGAGGTGTAGTGTCCCTTCGTCGATGTCCGTGTTGGGTTACACACTCCGCTGCCAGTATCGGGGTCAACCGCACACCTGTTATCGGTGTGGTCACGAGGGTCATCTGGCTGCAGCATGTGACGTGGGAGCGACTGGTAGGGTGCATGTTTTTCGTGCGGAGGATTTTCTGCCCCTGTTGCGTTCGGACGGTTCTGAAGGCGGAGTGGGTGCTGTGCCTGAGGCGCCTGAATGCCTGTCTGCTGCTCCGCCTGTTGAGGCGCGTTCTATGGCCCGTGCGACACGTCTGGTACCTGCTGTGGCCCCTGGAGTTGTTGACCCGGTGTGTGTGGGTGTCGGGCCGTCGCCTGCACTGTGTGTCATGGAGGATGTCCCGGTGGAGGTCCATGTCCCGCCCCCGGCTGTGGATGTGATACCGGCTCCCGGGGATGCCGGTTCTGCTGTTTAGGAGGAGGGGCTTCGGCAGGGGCAGGTGCCTGCCGTGCCTGTGTGTGTTGGCGACTTTAGTTCTGCTCTTTCCATCCCTTTGCAGAAGCGTGCGCATCGGTGTTCTGAGGCTGTTTCCCTGGATGATGTGGACAGTGTGGATGTGAAGATGGTGGCCGTGCCTGCGGAGGGGCCTGCTGGGCGTGGTGTGGTGTGGCCTGTCTTGAAGCGTTCGCGGCGGGCTCGGAGTGTGTCTCCCCTTCGTGGTGTGCCTAGGGAGGAGGCGGGGGAGTATGGTGCTCTGGCGCCCCCCGCCGAAGATGATGGTGCTGTGAGGGGGTCCGAAGTTGCTGCCTGTGCCCCCCCTCCTGCGTCTCCTGCTGTTGGATCTCCGCAGTGGGGGGTTGCCCCTGATGATCGGAACCTCGTTGTGGTGTTGCGGAAAGATGTGCACCGGGGGGCCTCGACTCCTGTGCCCTGTGGTGGGGTCGATGCCGTGCCTGCCTCCCCTGCGGTTCCCCCTCCTCCGTTGCCCCGGTCTGAGAGAAGCCTCGTCCCGCCTGCTGGGGTCGTGCCCTGTGGGGGTCCAGTGTTGGGCCCTTATCGGGATGCCCGGGTGCTTCCAATCCCGTGGTGCTCGCCCACTGTCTGGGTGTCGGGGGTGAAGGCATTTGTCTATAGGTGCCGAATAAGATGTCTCAGCCGAGGGCACTGCCTGGTGGCCGGGTGTCCCCTGACACGTGGGTGATTTGGGATGCGTACTGCTTGCGCTTTCTGATATTCAAGTTCCCGGAGAAGTATTAGTTAACGTCTTGCGCACAACGCTTCACCGTGCGTGGATCCACTGCCGCCATGAACTCGTCACCCCGCCCTGTGGTGCGGCGAGTCTCCCTCTAATGTACACCTCTGTTTTCGTCGCCACTCCTTTCTCTACGGCCCAACACATCTAACGCTTTTGACTTTCTTCTCCTCCTCAACGTCCACACGTCTTCCTACATCTGTCCTGGTGCAGTCATCGGGAGGGTAACCATTCATGCAAACTGCACCTATTCTCAAGAAGAAGAAGAAGACTGCTTGATCCATAACCACACACATATAACACAGATCACAAACACTAACAACACAACCTCGTACAACATGGGAGTGCTCTCTGGGCTGCCATGGGGTAAGGTTGTTTAGTCCGGCCTCTGAAGTTGTTGTCAACCCGGCGTGGTGTGTGGACCTTGGTGTGGCTGCTGACGTGGCCTGCGTCCCGTGTTTCTCCTGAGAGGCCCCTGGGGCCGTGACAGTCTGCAGTATGGAGAGGCCTGTGCCCTCTGTCACCAGACAGGACTCCATTGGCCTGGAGTTTTCCGGGAATGCTTGCTACCACGCAGCAGAGGTCTTGTTACTCGACATGCTTCGTGTTCCTGTAGAGTCTGTGTGTGGTGTGCTTGCTGGGAGGCGGGCGAGTATAAAGTTCGACTCCTCAGTGATTTACCAGGATCTCGTTGCGCGCTATGATGGGCGCCTGCCTGACAATGGTGGGTCAGTGACCTTCTCCGATCGTTGTGGTATCACGATGTATGTGGCGGTGCATGGGATGCCCTTCGAGTTTCCTGAAGACCTTCTACGTTGGTACTTTGCCCGTTTTGGGCGGATCCTTCATGTGAGAATAAATGCCGTCCTCACCGGGAGGTGGAAGCGGGTCCTGTGTGGAACCCGCACTCTTGCTATGCGCCTTATGGTTTCTATACCGTCCTCCATCATACTGATGGTGCTGCCGATTCGTGTTTTTCACGCAGGACAACCTAGGACATGTTTCAGGTGCGGCCTACCAGGTCACCAGGCTGCGGGGTGTGAGAAGTGCCGGGTCACCCCTGTTAACCTCTACCGGGAGGAGAATTTTCCCCCCGATGTCAGCTCCGGACCTGTCTCCAAGTGCTCTAGGCGGGTTCCGAGTGTGTCTCCCCTTCGTAGTGTGCCATGGGTGGAGGTGGGAGAGTATGTCTCCCGCCGTGGTTGGCGGTGCTGTGGGGGGCTGTGTGCTACCTCCTGTGTCGCCCTCTGCGCCTACTACTGTTGGCTCACCACAGTGGCAGGTTGCTCCTGCTGATCGGGACCTCGTCGTGGTCTTAAGGAAAGATGTGCGCCAGGGAGCCTCTGCTCCTGTGCCCGGTGGTGGGGGCCCTGGCGCATCTGCATCCTCTGCGGGACTCCCAGTGCAAAGTCAAATGAAAAGCCCAGTGAGAAGCCTCGTGCACAAACCAGTGCGAAGCCCAGTGCGGTGCCCAGTGCATCCCCCAGTGCGAATCCCAGTGCGGATTCTGGTGCGGAACCCTTTAGTGTGAAACCCTTCCCTGTGGTCACGGCCGCCGGGGGCGTGGTCCCTAAGTTGCAGCATTTGGACCTCACTTGGGATGACAGGGTGCGTCCGGTCCCATTGTGTGCTTCAACTATTTGGGTGCCGCGGATAAAGGGGTTTATTTATGGGGTGCCTGATCTGATGCCTCGGCTTTGTGTGTCTCCTGATCGACAGGTGTCCGAAGACGTCATGCTGATTTGGGAGGCTTACAGCTAGCGCTTTCCAGGAGTTCCCGGAAAAATATGAATAGAACTTGTGTTTGATTTGTGTACTCCCTGTCTTTTGTTTTTGTTGCCATGTCTGCTATATGTAAGTTTGCATCCGTGTCTTGGTTCACCCCGTTTGGGAATTGTGTTTGTTTGCATTTCTGATTGTGCTGTACTGGTTGTTTTATGTGTGTGTTTTATATGTTCTGTCTTTGTGTTGTTTCTAGTGCTGTTTGGTGTGTGTGTGTGTGTGTGTTTCCATGTGTTTGTGTGTGGGTTTTTTTAACGGTTCCTGCATGTTCCGGTGTTTATTATTGTTCTTGATTGAATTTGTGGGTGTCGTTTCATTATGTTTTCCCGGTCCCTGCGTGTTCCGGTTTTGCGTTACTGTCTGTCTCGGCTCCTTGTCCTTTCCATGTGGCTCTTCAGGCTGGATTTCTTCCTCACGTTGTCTAGTGTTCTTTTCCCATGCTTCTTTGCCGCGGGCTGGTTCTGTGTATATGTATATATATATATGTACTTGTTAATAAGTTACAGTATCATTTCAGTATTTCCTGTTATGTGCTTGTTTATTTTTCATTTTTTTGTTTTGCTTTTGTGCTTTACATAAATCACTGCTTGTACTGTTTAGTCAGACTGTTTTATTGTATTTATTGTGCTTTATCAATAAAAAGAAAAAAATCACAGGGCAAACATCCCTTTTAGTGTTTGAGTCAATGTTGTTAAGGTGTTGACGTACAACTGTTACTGTACCAAGGGCTTAATGTGACGCCAAACTGGCCTCCCGCAGCTCAGCCTCCTGAACTGTGACCAAGCTGCCACCAGCTGGGTTAAGCTCTGGCAATATTTCTTATCCATAAAATACCTCGTCTCCACAACCTTGGTGTGTCCCACTTCCTCCTTCCCCCACTTGGGTCACTTTTGTACCAGTCACTTTGTTGCCGCCGAAGGAGGCTAGTTTATTGTGCACCCCATATGCTTCCTGTGAGCGGTAGCACAAAAAGCATTACAGAGGGCACAAAAGGTCCTTATCAGACCTCAACGGAGATTATTACATAAACAATGGCATCTATCCTATGGGAACTGATGTTTATAGAGCTGCTGTTTATTATCAGTCTTCACAATACACTTTTTGTTTCGTAATCTCCTATGTCGTTTATCCACTGGGAGCAAAATATGGATAAAGTGCAAGGTTTTCCGGTATTTTATCTTTAGTAAGGTTGCCATAGGTTGCCATATCATACAACGTGAGTTTAGATTTGTCTCTAATTGGCTCAATTTTACTGCAATCCAAGAAATAGTGTTCGAGTGTATGTCCCTGTCTTTGTCCACACACTTTACTTCATCTAGATCCCTATACAAGCCGAACTGCCAGAAATACTTGTAGCCAAGTCTTATTCGAGCTGTGACAACGTCTGTTAGTCTGCTGACTTTGTTACTTGCCCCATACACATGTTTTACTTCACACATTTCATTGCGATAAACAATGGACCTGCTAGTTCCAGTTTACACTGTTCTACTTTCCTCAAATTCATTCAGGAGTTCTCGCCTAATGACACTTTTAAGGGACCTATTTGATAACTCAAGACTCCGTTCAATACTGTCTTTATTTACTGCAGCCTTAGCAAGGGCGTCAACTTTGTTATGTTCCTGCAGGCCAATGTGAGAAGGAATCCACAACATTTTTATATTAACCCCCTTGTTAAGTATGCTTATATATCTATGTCTGGCTTCAGAGACAAGCACGTTATTTCTTGATTGCAAACTATTTATTGCTAGTAGTGAGGAAAGGGAGTCGGAAATAATTAAGCTGTCTACTTCAGTGTTGTCAATAATTTCGACTGCTTTCTTTATTGCTTCCAACGCAGTTTGGATGCCCAGTTATTAATGCTTATTTTCCTTTGAGTTGTGTTGCTATCGGGCTGATGAGCAATAACAGCACTTCCTGCCCTCCCTGTAGCTGTATTGAGTGATCCATCAGTGTATATGATCTGTGCGATGTTGTTTTTAGTTTATATATTGTTAACGTGTTCAATGGTGCTTTTTTTCATGCAAGCATGCGAGTTAAATTACAATAAAACAACAAATAGAAACATAACAAAACAAAACAAGAAACCGCTGGCCAGAAGGACCGACAGAACAACAATTACCAAAACTGGGAAGGGTACAGGAAATGCAGGACAAAAACACAAAAAGATACAAAACAGAAAACAATCACAAACAAGCATGCAATGCAAGCAAAACAAGAACATAGCAACAATTTAAAACACTTTAGCAGTATGAAACAAAACAGACAGAAGCGCCGGCCTGAAGGACTAACAACAAAGCACAACAGTGTGAACAAAATAAAATACAATAAGAAAGCACACCACACAACAAGCCAATAACAAACAAAAGAAAATAAAAGACAATCACAACACAGAAGCATAAAATAAAACACATAGGGCACGGTAACAACGCAAAACAAATACATGAAGAATAACACACACACCAAACCACCCGCCTCGCCACAAACAAAGGGAGAGGCACGGGCACAAACTACCAGATGGCAAACAAACAGCCAGAAGGGCACACAGTACAAGAGTAAGCACAAAAGTAGATAATCACCTGACATACTTGCCCGGAAACACGTCCCGAGGGAATCGTACATGGAACGCCTCCCATCGCAACCACTGCCAAGGGCCCTGACCGTCCACTGGGGACGCCATATCATCCAGGACATTGGCAAAAAACACTCGCAAACAGGCCACCCAAATAGTATCACTCCTGATCCGAGTGACCGTCACACGCTCCCACACCAGTGGAACTGCCCCACCCTGAAAATCCAGCGCCTCCTCGCAGATCGATAACACAGCAATCTGCAACCAGTGACCCAAAGGCATCACAGACTCCGGTAACACATTCCTCAAATCCCCAACGGACTACCTCAGAGGAGGGAGCCGGACAGAAGGCACCACCACAGGAGCACCAGCGTCCACGGGCACACCACCGAACGGCAGCCAGGAAACCGAACTGCGCACATCCATCCGTAAGGTCACCCCAAGGCCACGCCCAACCCCATCATCCCCACCATCCCTGGCAGCGGAGGCCACCACTCCCCACCGCGGAGAGACCTCCGGTGGAGAAGGAACAGCAGGCACACCCGAGACACAGACACCATCGTCAGCAGGCACATGGACTTCCGCCACCACTAACTGAGGAGCCAGCGACGCATCCGGAACCACTCCATCTGCACCTGAAGACCCACAGTCACTAAATTCCTCAACATCAGCCCAGGCAGACGACGAACGCCGGGAACGTTTGGGCACCAGCCTGAGATCGTCAGAGCCAGAAGCGGTCCCAGAAACATGGGCACCACAAGCAAGACGAACTGATGCCCGCCGCCGAACGGCAGCAGCCTCGACCACAGGGGGAACCGGACCACACACATCAGGAGGCCCCACAGCCACCCCAGCACCCAGCACAGCCGGGACCTGAGGCGAGGATGCAGGGCCAGGCGCAGCAGCTGAAGACGGGTGAGCAGACGGCGATGCCTCACAGGGAGCATCAAGAAGGCCCACGGGAGCAGCAGTGACAGCAGCAGGAGTATCATCCGACGGCATCGCAACATCCGGAGGAGGGTCGGCGACAACCGGGGGAACGTCGGGCGACGCTGGGGGAGCCTCAGCAACTAACGGGATGTTCACCTCCTCGCCCCCGGAGTCCTCGTCCAGAGGGAGCGGCGGGAAATCCTCTTCTCAGAACAAGTTGACTGGAGCAACCGGAGCCGCATCGCACCCGGCAGCCTGATGCCCCAACAGGCCATACCAGAAACAGGTACGAGGTTGCCGGGCATAGTACACCCGGACGTAGTACCCCAGAAGCCGGACCGAAGATGGAATATCCGACTGCAGGCGCATCCCCAAGGTGCGAACGTTCATCCGCCTACCTGCATACCTCCCTGAGGAGAGCGTGTTTACCCGAACACTGACGACCTCTCCAAACCGCTGAAAGTAACGTCGGAGAAGGTCCTCAGGAAACTCCAGGGGCGCCCCATGCAAACTGACATAAGTCAGGGCACCACTACGGTCCGAGATGGACACAGAGCCAGCACCACCTGGCAACGGCAACGAACGTCCCTCGTAACGATGGAGGAAGACACGGTACTCCTCCTCCTTCATGAACTTGATAACAACCCAGTGGGCAGTTACAAGCTCAATACCGTAAATGGCCATCACAGGGATACAGAGCATGTCGCACATAACCATTTCTATAGCCGCATATCCAGCATGCCCAGTGAACTCCAGGCCCACAGAGTTCACGCGCTTAACAGGAGGAAGGGGGTCACCCATGGCAAGCTCGCCACGTCAACACGCAGCCAGGCAGCAACAGCAGGGGGGAGGGCAAAGACGCCCACACCCCCTGGTGACGAAATCGGCAAACATCCCAAACTACCAGAGGCCAGACGACATGTCTGTACCACACGGCAGCTCCAGGTGGACTCATGGTGCTTAATTTAGCAGCCAGCTAAGCATGAGGGTTCTTTGAGGTTAGTTTCTTGGTGGGGTATGCAGGCGTCAAGATGTCAAAAGATACTATCTGTTAGGTGGAAAGAAGTGCTGTACTCTTTCATCTGTATATACATCGTGCAGTCCCATCATTTTAATATGAATGACTGTTCTTTGAATCCATTTAGACTCGCTGGTTCCATTACGTATGTGTTCTAAGAGTTAACTGACACAGCGTTGTTTTTGTTATCACGCAGAAGTTTAGTTCCATCATAAGATTGATTTCAAATATCCTATCTCGAATCTTAGTATATTTATTGTTTCCGCATATTGAGAACTTTGGTAGTTATAGGAGGTTATCTTGAGATGATTTCGGGGCTTTAGTTCCCCACGGCCCGGTCCTCGACCAGGCCTCCACCCCCAGGAAGCAGCCCGTGATAGCTGACTAACACCCAGTACCTATTCTGCTAGGTAACAGGGGCATAGGGTGAAAGAAACTCAGCCAATTGTTTCTCGCCGGCGGCCGGATCGAACCCGGGACCACAGGATCACAGTCCAGTGTGTTGCCCGCTCGGCCGACCGGCTCCCTGACAGCAAAGGACAGCAAAATATAATTCTGAGTGCTTCATTTTGCCTTTGTCCAGTCTATCAAAATTTTTGCCATTTTGCGGGACTAAAGCTGGTGCATGAGTCTATCAGAGACCTCATATATTGTAAGTACATCATTTTGCTCTTCAAATATTAACACCGTATTTAGGGCTGTAACCCACTACAGTTCTGAGAGCCTTGAGTCTGTCTCTACATTGTTGATGTAACTTATTGACTGCAGTTAAGGTACAGGGACAGAGACACCAAGGTATTGAAAGAATAGACGTAGTCAATGGTATGTTATCTGTCTTAAGTTGCCGTGGTCCAGTTTTGCGATTACCAATTGTCTGTTAAATACCTTAGTTTTTAGCAGCGTTGATTACAAGACCAAGACTCTCACAAGCTGTATGTATAAATTTAAGATTGTTTGAATTTCGCGATGGGTTTTAGTATATACAAGACATCTGGCATAGCTGATAGTGATTTTTGCCGGACTAGTTTGGACTGTTTTTTAGTAAGGCATTAATTAGAACATTAAACAAGTATGACTTAGTACTCCTCCTTTTGGGGGTCTAGTTGCTTAATTTAGTTTATCTCTTGTACTCACCTAATTGTGCTTGCGGGGGATGAGCTCTGGCTCTTTGGTCCCGCCTCTCAACTGTCAATCAACTGATGTACAGATTCCTGAGCCTACTGGCTCTATCATATCTACATTTGACACTGTGTATGGAGTCACCACATCACTGCCTAATACATTCCATCTGTTAATTACTCTGACACTGAAAATTCTTTCTAACGTCCCTGTGGCTCATGTGGGTACTCAGTTTCCACCTGTGTCCCCTTGTTCGCGTACCACCCATGTTAAACAATTTATCTTTATCTACCCTGTCTTCCTCTGAGAATTTTGTAGATAGTGATCATGTCTCCCTTACTTTTCTGTCTTCTAGTGTCGTGAGTGCATTTCTCGCTGTCTTTCTTCGTAACTCATGCCTCTTAGTTCTGGGACTAGCCTAGTGCATATCTCTAACTTTTTCAAGTTTCGCCTTTTGCTTGACAAGATACGGGCTCCATGCTGGGGCCGCATACTCCAGGATTGGTCTTACATATGTGGTATACAAGGTTCTGAATGATTCCTTACACATGTTCCTGAAGGCAGTTCTGATGTTAGCCAGCCTCGCGTATGCCGCAGATGTTATTCTTTTGATGTGGGCTTCAGGAGGCAGGGTTGGTGTGATATCGACTCCTAGATCCTTCTCTCTGTCCTTTTCATGAAGGACTTCATCTCCCATTCTGTATCTTGTGTCCGCCTCCCGTTTCCACTGCCTAGTTTCATTACCTTACATTTGCTCGGGCTGAACTTTAGTAGCCATTTGTTGGACCATTCATGCAGTCTGTCTAGGTCATCTTGTAGTCTCATACTGTCTTCCTCCATCTTAATCCTCCTTATATTTTTTGCATAATCAGCAACAATGAGAGGAATGTTCTATACCATCTGTAAGATCATTTGCACACACACACACACACACACACACACACACACACACACACACACACGCGAATTGAGACCACTGACAAAAGTTTCCCAGTCTGTCTGCCTAGCTCTACCATACGTTCCCTGGCCTCAGCCAGAGCCGTTTGAAAGAGCTTAAGCATTCAGCAGTGCGGGGTCCTTCTATAAGCTAGTCCAATTAATTCTTCTGGCAGTGCGTTTTAGTGCTTGCAATTTAGAATCATTATAAATAAATAAATAAATATGTTTATTCAGGTAAGGTACATACATCAATGAGTTACATTAATGGATCGAATTATAGAAAGCTAATACATACAATGCCCAAAGCCACTATTACGAAGCTTTCGGGAGGAAGAAATTAATATCTAGAACTTAATAGCTAATTGAGCATAAAGAATAAAATGTGTTGAGACAAAACAGAATTAGATAAAAAAAAGGGGGGAACATGACTGAAAAGCAGCAAATACAAAAGGTTGACAAACAGCGTTGTTAAAAAAATAACAGACATGGGTTGACAATAGAGGGGTAAGGTAGGTTACAGGGAATTTATTAGGTAGTGTTTAGGTTTAATCTTAAACTGGTTGAGAGAGGTACAGTCCTTTAACATGGTTGGGGAGGTCATTCCACATTTGGTCCCTTGATTTGTAGAGCATTTCTAGTTTGATTAAGCCGTACTCTGGAATATCAAAACTGTATTTATTTTCTGGTGTGGTGCTCATGGGTTCTGTTACAACCTTCAATGAAGCTTTGAGTTCAGGATTGGCATTACAGTTCAGCGTTTTATATATGTATGATACACATGAGAGAATGTGCAGTGACTTATATCAACATATCAGAGATTGAGTGGGGGTACCGTATGTGATGTCTGGGCCAGAGTTGGATATTGTCCTAATAGCAGTTTTGTGTAGTAATTAGAGGACTAAATGATTTTGGGTAGTAGAAACCCCAAGCACAAATACCATAGTTGAGATATGGATAGATGAGGGAGTAATAGAGAGTCACCAGGCAGGTCGGGGTACATAATATCTGATCTTAGAAAGAATGCAACAGTTTTTGAAACTTTTTTGTATATATTTAGAATGTGTCCCTGGAAATTCAGCTTGTGTCAATGAGAACGCCAAGGAACTTGCCATCTAATTTGTTACAAATTTGGGTATTGTTTATTTGAATTTTTGATTAGAGGATTTATTGCCAAACAGATATAAAAGTTTTGTCAATGTTAAGGGTGAGTTGTTGGCAGTTAGCCAAAGATGGACTTTATTAGCTCAGTATTTACTGTGGCATTTAGAGCAAGGGGGTAAGGACGGAGTAAATGAAGGTTGTGTCGTCAGCAAATAGAATTGGTTGAAGTGTTGGGAGGCATTTGGAAGGTCATTAATGTAGATGAGCAAGAGAGGAGAGCGGCACAGTATGCTGCTCCTGAGAACACCAATGTTGAGGGTAGGGTGGAGAAATTGAATTATTCACAGAAACATACTGGAACCTGTCAGTAAGGTAAGATTTGAGGTATTGCAGGGAGTGTCCTCTGACTCATAATATGTAATTTAAGAAGAAGGTTTTGGTGGTTGACAGTGTCAAAAGCCTTATGCAGGTCCACAAATAACCCAACAGGGAACTCATTTTTATCAAGAGCTGCATGAATCAAGTTAATCATACTAATAAGTGCATTGTTAGTGCTTTTTTGGGTCTGAAGCCATATTGACTGAGCTAAGTATATTGAGTTTGGCTAGATAAGAGTAGAGCTGCTTGTAGATTAGTTTTTCAAATATTTTTGACAAGTTAGGCAGGATTGATATAGGTCTTTTAGTTGTTAACATCGTGAGATCACCACATTTGTGGACAGGGGTTACTCTTGCTTTCTTTAGAATATCTGGAAGGTTTGGAGTTCAAGTGACTTGTTGAAGAGCAATGCAATGCAGGGGCTAAAGATCTGGAGG
>WNGS01004946.1:35870109-35883947 GCA_020271785.1 Procambarus virginalis
ACACGCCGATCGATTTGGAGATACTATGAACATGTTTGCCATAAAATTTTCGTTTTCTCTAATAGTCACATAGCCTATTTGAGAAAACGACATTGAATTGGATCTTCGTGGTAATACTATTGTATTATTGACACGACGAGTGTAATTAATCGACGTAGGTTTTTTTGTTTGTTGCCGGTCTAACGCATCCTTGTGTGACATTTTATACATATGGCATTGTAGAACATTTTATTGCGAACACATTGGCACAAAAATGAAATACGTACTTTGAAAATTAAGGTCAGGACAGTGAAAAGAATAAACTTTTCAATACTAATTTCGTCGATGTGTGGTAACGGGTAACACTTCACCCACTTTTCACGCTCTTGAGGATGGGCGCGATCATGAATCTACATTTATATGCATATGTACGTGTAGGGAATTTTATTGCGATTTCAGTGATACCAAATTTACGCTGTAGAATAAGTGTGGAGTTTACAACCCTGAAAAGAATAGAAACATTTCGTCGCTGTTTGGAGCTCACGGCTAGTGATCTATGTATAGTTGTTTATTTGCGGCCAGTCTAACGCATCCTTGTGTGACATTTTATACATATGTTCTTGTAGAACATTCTATTGCGAACACATTGGGCGCTGCCCAATAAACTCGACACTCGGGGCGAAATTTAAAAAAACTAAATTTTAATCTTGGCGTAACATAAAATGGCCGCCTGTGTTTATGCTGTTGTCAGATGGCGCTGTGACGTTACAGGTGAGGGAAGCACGTACTGCGCATTAATGCCTCGATCCCTAGTTATTTATTTATTTTATTTATTTATATATATACAAGAACGTACATTGGGGGTTAAGAAACAACATAGAGTTTAAGTTGGAATTATAATCTTGTAAAGCCACTACCTATATATAGCGTTTCGGGCAAGTCCTTAAACTAACCTTTGAGCAAATCCTTAAACAAACAAAGTTTTAGAGAAATAATTAAGAGTAAAATTGATAAAAAGTGTTTAACAGGTACATTACAGCTTTACTTTACAAGTACAGATGATTTTAAGCAGGATAATTACAGTAAAATTGTCAAATTTATTTTTACAGGTACGATGCAAGAATTTTCGACACAAAAGCAGATCAGAACAATACACAATAATAACAATACACAATACAATAATGAACAAGGAATCCTAAATACAATTAGGAAAACATCTCAGGGTTATACATTGGATTACTGAAGCACAATATGAGGATCATTACAAGGAGTAATGCAGTACAATATATGCACTCATATTCTATTATTAAGTTAATATTAAGTTCCTTCCTCATGTTAAGTATCTTTGTGGTACGAGGGCATCCAAGGATTATCTTCAAGGCTTCGTTCAGCAAGTTTTCAAGCCCTTTAAGCTTTCTTTCAGTCATCAAGGCAAGCAGAGGTGCAGCATAATCCACTAAAGATCTGATGTATGCAAGGTACATCATTTTGACAATTGTGACAATGGCACCATAGCCTGAGTGATAACCTGCAACATCTCCAAGAGGGCTTATAGAGCCTCTCATTATACTGACGATCTGTGTCGGGGAACAGGACTTATTACACATAGTATTAAATCGTACTGTCAATTCGGAGGATGGGTTGCTTTTAATTCACTGTGCCGGGGGACAGGAAGCCCGCGAGTATTCATACACGTTATGCTTATAACGAGGTCCTCCCCACCCCAGAGGTTCAAACTACTGACCCCGCCTAGGATGCAACCCCACCACAAACTGATTAACAACCTTCTTACTGTTAGGTGAACAGTGCCATTAGGTGAAAGGAAATGTGCCCAACCATTTCTGTCACGCCAGGCATTCGAACCCAGAATTCTCAATTGTATGTTGAGAATATATTTATATATACAAGGGTTCTTACATTCTTGTAAAGCCACTATCACACATAGCGTGTCGGGCAGGTTCTTTTTTCTAATTTTCCCAGATTGCCACATGCCAAATAGTTTAACAACCAGGACCTAGATTCACGAAGCTGCATGTATTTCTGCGTAAGTATGTTTGCTACGAAGGTTCCTAAGTGCCGGCTCAGAACGCGCCAAAGGGCGATTCAGAAAAGTAAACTTACGAAGATTTTCAAGTAGTTCACTTAGGTCTCGCTAGATGTCACTTGGCTTTTGAAATTGAAATTGAAATTGAAATAAGTTTATTGAGGTAAAATACACACAAAGGGATGAGGTAGCTCAAGCTATTCTCACCCCGTTCAATACATCGTGTTAATACATACATAGACACACATCACAAACAAGCTAGGCTTTTAGTTTGGCTAATCGGAGAGAAGGTAACATTTTTCATCTTGCAGCTGCAGCCAATCACGACGCAAACATATCGGAGCTTATGCGTGACCACTTGCCACTTATTTACGTCGAATTTTCTCATAAAATTAGTATATTTCGAAGTAAAACTATGTTTTTTCAACTTGTACAGTCAGTCTGTTGACTGTACACTTGTACACTCAACATTGTAGTATACAAATATGTTACATTTTTTGTTTACCTACGTAATTCTAAGAGATAGTGTATGGCTTCCCTTGTCGCTTCCAAGATTTGAGAAGCGATGGTATTTATTTACGTATATATTTAACTAAATTTACCCAAGGGCCACTATCTAGTGGCCTCGACGAGAACAAAAAACCGTGGGCTTGTTAAGTCCCGCAAATTGTCCTAATGATATTTTCTAGCTGGATTTTGGCATTTACGGCTTCAGCAGGTAAGCGGTTCCTTGGGTTAATAACCCTCTGGGTGAAAAAACATCTGTTTTCAGTCCTACTTGAGAGGACATACTCTCCAACACTATATCTGTGATTGCCCTGTTAGCAGTGACTTCAGACCAAATGGTATGAGGTACTTTGAGCTCTGTAATTACTTCATACACTCAGGAATATTGGAAGATATTCTTGTGCTGTACCCAGATTTTGCCAGTGAAGGCTAATAGATCAACCTTACAATTTTTATTCTCTCCTGATTCCATGTACTACTTGCCGTCCTGTGAGGTGGAGATGTTGGATGAGCTTGTAACTAGTTTATGATCTACACTGCAGCCTTTCATATAGAACAGGGTAGCAGCACATTGTTCTGTATACCTAAGCATGTTAAAAAAATACATTGTTTGAGAGGAGTCTTGTAGAAACTGGTAGGAGTAATTATAATATAATGTTTCCATGATTCAATGTTTACCTCTTGTGAAAATCGTGAAGTTGTTTAGTCAGAGTTGACTAGTTTTTTTTTTATTGAGGCTGGTATTTTCTCCCTTGATTCCATGTATGTCTAACCATCCTGTGAGATGGGAGTATTAGATAAACTTATAGCTAGTTTTTTATCTACACTGTGTAATCTTCCATATAGAATAGGGTAGCAGCACATTGCTGTATATACTTAAGCTTCTTAATAAAAAAAATCAGTAATAAAGATTTTAAATTATAGTTGTATTATTACAAGAATTATCCTTATTAAATCTCTATTAAATTTTAGTTTCCGTGGTGTAGTGGTAAGACACTCGCCTGGCGTTCCGCGAGCGCTTTGTCATGGGTTCGTATCCTGGCCGGGGAGGATTTACTGGGCGCAAATCCTTAACTGTAGTCTCTGTTTAACTCAACAGTAAAATGTGTACTTGGTTGTAACAACGATTCTTCGCGGCAGGGGATCGTATTCCAGGGACCTGCCCGAAACGCTACGCGTACTAGTGGCTGTACAAGAATGTAACAACTCTTGTATATATCTCAAAAAAACAAAAAACAAATCATGTTAACCATGGATCATTAAGATCTCATGTTGATATGTTTCAATTTTCAATTTATTTCCTTTATTGTGCACCCCATACCCATCACGTGGGCGGTGGTGTAAAGGATTACAGAGGCACATAATCGGTTCAGGAACTGAACCCTCTAGTTTGTTTAGCTAAGCAAATAACAATCTTTTGACGCTAGTTACAAAATTATGAATGTTATATATACATGTACACATACTCATGCATACATGTACATATACATACGTATACATACATACATACATACACATACATATTTAATCGCCCACACAAATACACACATCAATAATCTTTTGTGTCACAAGTGATCAACAAGAGGCTCACAACAGTCACTATACAAGGCACTTTACATCTATGATGAGTCGCTCAGTTATGTTGATATGTAATAGTGATATTTCTTTTGAATCATTCAATATATTGTGCATTATGTCTCAATTTTTCACTTCCTTGGGTATACTGTACAGTACAAAAAGATAGGATAAAAATAAACCAGTAATATTTCTTTCATTATATTTTTTATTTTAATAACTGCATCAATATTTTTACAGCTGACAGGATTTGTTTTACCATACAGGTGCATTACTTGTTAAAAAAAAATTGGTTTATTATTATACACAATGGTGCTGCCTAGCCTTCCCAGCTTGGTGCCTTCTTTTAATAATTGCTTATTGATTAATAAATAAATAATAATAAACAAATTATATTCGCTTAAAGTACATACATAGTTGATTTACAAACATAATGTTGGATTTATAGACAGAGCTAGTACGTACAATACCTAAAGCCACTAATACTCAAAGCATTTCGGGCAAGGTGTGGAGAATAAAACTTAATAGTAATTGGGATTAGGTGTAAATTGTGTTGAAAGAAGGAATTAAAAATAAAAAGGGGAGTAACATAGCACAAATCAGCAATTGTACACGTAGGTGAACAGCGTTGTTTAAAAAATAGCAAGACATGGGTTGACATTTAGGGGGTAAGGTAGGTTACATGGAGTTAATTAGGTAGTACTTGGTTTTACCCTTAAACTGGTTGAGAGAGGTACAGCCTTTAAACAGGATTCGGGAGGTCATTCCACATTTTGGGTCCATTGATTTGTAGAGCACTTCTAGTTTGGTTACACACAGCCAAATTGTGTAACAGGAAGAGGTCTTGGACACAAATTTGTTCCATGCTAAATGTAGAGGAATCAGCTGAGTATTCCTCAAATAAAATAAGTTGCCTCAGCTTATAAGGTAAATAAAATAAGCATTTCTCAAATAAGTAGCTGCCTCACCTCAGTGCCTTAATGCTACATAGCCTTCCCGGCATGGTGCCTTCTTTTGATAACTACTTGTTCCACACTCAAGATGTGTAACAGGAAGAGGTCTTGGACCCCTACTTCCTTCTCTCTTATTATCCTCTTATTATCCTCTTACTCTCTCTTACTATCCTTCTCTCTCTTAGCCCATATAGTCATAATTATAGCTTTAAGTATTCAATGAGAAAAGTTTTTGAAGTTTTTACCCTTCTCCTTACCTAACATCATTTGTGCAGCATATTTTTTATTTTATGTCTCACCCAGATTTAATTTAAAAATAAACCAAACAAAATAAATTAAAAATAAGACATGTACCTTAGCTATACTTACCCATCTATACTTATTACTAGGTGAACTTGGTGATATATAGTAAATGATCCCATCAGGCAGGGCCCATCACCTTCTCTCATATTTCTTGTTCACCAGTGTTTATTTACTTAATTACTAGTATAATTTCTTGCTATTATAAAACTAATTCTAATATCATAAAAGACATATTTACTGCAAGTTTCAAGCAGAGAATGCATATATAACTAACATGAAGGACTCCTCTTCAGTTTACGTAAAGCTACGAGTGGTCGACAGCACTCTTAGCCTGACGGAACAAACTTACGAAGGTTTTCCTTCTTAGTGTACGTACCTGAATACCGACGTAGTCGCTACAAAGGCGCTAAGAAGGAAAAACATTCGTTAGGTAATTTGGCCATAGCGCGCATACGAGCGAAAAGTGACGTTATTTTTAAGATGACGGGTTGCGTAAGTACCTTCGTGAATCAGGCCCCAGGAACCCATTCATATATAATCCTCCCCGGCCAGGATTTGAACCTGAGCCAGGGCGCCCGGTGAGTGCTTTACCACTGTGCCACGGAGGCTACTACCTGTAAATTCCTCGTAAAGTTTCTTTCCTTTGCTTGCTTGAGAGAAAAACTTCTTTGAAATGAAAATATCTTCGTTATATCAGAAACCCAATTTAAATTAAAGTTATTTTTGGTTATATTGTCTTTGTTTTATTGCAATTATTTCCAGACCAGCGAGATTATGTTATCTGAATTTACCTGAAGGCCACTAACACTAGTGGCATCAATGAGAACAGGAAACCAGCGGCTTGTCAAAAGTTTCCCAACTTGTAATACTTGTACAAACGCTTGTTACCTGTAATACAAAAGGCTTTTATGTGTCCAAGTTTAGTTAGGTGTTGGACTTAAGACCTGTCAATATTTGGCGAGTTATTAAGGCCACCATAGTACGCTACTGACCAAGCAGCAAGTATAAACTATTCCTGGTAATAGTCCAGGACTAAAGTAAACTGTGAGTGTATACACCGAGTGGCGGGTACACCTCCTGGTGTAGCCTGAAGCCGTCTGCTGGCTCTTGTGTTACTCTCTATGAAACGTGATCGAGATTTGTGGCCCAATATATACAATAGAAATACAAACTATATAATCATTATATAGTTTGTTGTATTATTAATCATTGTTTATAAATAAAACGTTAATACTAATAATACACAGAGAATAATCACGCTAACGTGATTTACCAACGTGAAAATCCGTAGGAGCCGTCACTAGTCCTCAACCAGGTCCATTCCATCCAGCGGTTGACCCCAAAGACGAATTCATTAATTTTAACATGCTGTTCATTCAAACAAGAATTTTCTCAGATATAAACTAATATTATTTTATATTACCATATTGTACATAGGTAGGCACTGGTTGAGTTAGGTTAAGTGATTTGGTTCTGTTGGCGATTATTTGTATTTGTAGTACGTAGGTGAAGCATTTACAGCGTTGTGGTTCGAACAAAATTCGTCAGTGAACAACCCATCCTCGACTCAAGTCCATTACATTCAGCGGTCAACCCCACAGACGCATTCATAAATTTTAACATGCTGTTCATTCAAAACGGGAATTTTCTCAAGTATAAGTTGATATTATAATATAGTAGCATATTGTGTATAAATAGGCATAGGTTAGGTTAGGTTAGGTGTTTAGGTTCTGTTGGCGATTATTTGTATTTGTAGTACGTGGGTGAAGCATTTACAGCGTTGTGGTTCGAACAAAATTCGTCAGTGAATCACTTGTTCCGAATATGTTCGAACGTCAGCAGTTGTGACAGCCCGTCCTCCAAACAAAGATCCAAAAGTGATTCCATGCACCCGCCAAACCCCCTGTTTATGAATGAAAAGCGGTTTACACACGACTCACAACTGCTGACGTTCGAACATTTCCGGAACAAGTGCTTCACTGACGAATTTTGTTCGAACCACAACGCTGTAAATGCTTCACCCACGTACTACAAATACAAATAATCGCCAGCAGAACCTAAACACCTGACCTAACCTAACCTATGCCTATTTATACACAATATGCTAATATATCATAATATTAATTTATACTTGAGAAAATTCCCGTTTTGAATGAACAGCATGTTAAAATTTATGAATGCGTCTGTGGGGTTGACCGCTGAATGTAATGGACTTGAGTCGAGGACGGGTTGGTTGTGAGTCGTGTGTAAACCGCTTTTCATTCATAAACAGGGGGTTTGGCGGGTGCATGGAATCACTTTTGGATCTTTGTTTGGAGGACGGGCTGCAGTGAAACACTCGTTCCAGGAGTGTTCGAACGTCATCAGTTGTGAGTCGTGTGTAAACCGTTTTTCATTCATAAACGTCATGAATAAACGTTTGGCGGATGCATGGAATGAACTTTGGGTCTTTGTTTACAGGACGGGCTGAGAAACCGTGATAAGGATTCGAACCAAGCGGTGGTTGTTGCAACCCATCCTCCAAACAAAGACCCAAAAGTGATTCCATGCCCTCGCGAACCCCCTGTTTATAATGAAAAGACGGTTTACACACGACTCACAACTGACTTCGTTCAAACACTTCCGGAACAAGTGCTTCACTGACGACTTTTGTTCGAACCACAACGCTATAAACGTTTCACCCGCGGTCTACAAATACAAATAATCGCCAACAGAACCTAAACACCTAACCTAACCTAACCTATGCCTATATATGTGCACAATGTATTCATATATTACAATATTAATTTGTATTTGAGAAACCTCCCATTTTGAATGAATAGCATGTAAAAAATTATGAATGCGTCTGTGGGGTCGATTGTTGGATGGAACGGACTAGAGTCGAGGACGGGTTGCACACTATAGACAACGATATAGATGTTGTGGCCTAGTTGTCTGGAGCGTGTGCTTGTGAACACCCACCGCATGAGTTCAAATTCTCATCACAGTTTCAACGGATTTTCTCAATATTAATAATGATATTTTCGACAGTGAAGGAGTCCAACATGAGGGAAGACAACACGGAAGCTTCCCCGGGACTGTTCCATCAGTGACTGGTACTGTAACAGTAGTACTGTTAATATAGAAATACCGTAGATGTAACATTGAAAGTTGGTAGTGAGTTGGTGGGTGACCTGACTGGTAGCCTGGGTCATCCCTAGGGATTAGTGTAGAAAACGGTGGCGCCACTCTCCTCCAGTGACAAAACATCAAACTAGGAGAATTATGAATGTATTACAGAATTAGGAGAATTATCAATCATGGCTAAGTTCTTAATGTAAAAACTAACGTCAATTGGGAATAAGGAATAAGTCTTGGATGGTATCAAAGAGACGGATGACGTCAGTAAGATTTGAAATATGTAAGACACATGTGTCATCACTGGAAAATAGATACCTACCAACTTATTTGTTAAATCATGTTAATTAGAGTAATACAAGTGCTACTGATTATTATAATTAGCCTTGCTCGAGGATCTAGAGAATTCCCATTTTGTTTTGGACTTAGAAGTCATCTTTAGTGACGAATACTGGATTTTATATATTAATTTCAAAGATTAATCTGGCAACTAGCCTCGGGTCAGCCTCTGAGAGGTCAGGCAAGGCTTGAGGGAACAAGGAAATTTTAGTGTAGGCTAAGCATCAACTGGGAACATCTCTCCCTGGAGCCGGCAGAACATCAAGGCTAGGCTGTGATATTTTAAGGTATTTGTGTCTAAGTTATTATAGTGTAGAAGTCCACATTAATTGTTGTAGGAATTACCAATTGCCTCAGTTAGTAAAATGTTCAATTAGGGAGTGTTCAGATAGATTTTTATTAATTTTTGTTTTATTTGTCAACCTTTGATTTAATAAATTTTGTTATAGAATACTATGGTGTTAAGTGCAATTTACCCCCCCCCCCCCACGGTTATTTTACATTGGTACTGGACTTATAACCCCCATGCTTAAGACTAGGGCACTCTCTGCCAGTCTATAAGCATTCAGTTAATAACTAAGATAATCTCTTAAATCTTAACCCTCCCTCTCGGATAATTGGGGATATAGTTTCATGGTATGTTTAATTTACGGTACCCTGCTTCCTGTCAATTAAGGGATTTACTCTCTGATAGCAGACGGGAGACATCTCCCGTCACGCAGGGTGCAGTCGCACCTCTACAGATCTCCAGTATCAGCTCTTGATACTGGTAATGGCTCAAAAGGGCCACCACTTACGGGCTATTCATGCCCGTGCCACCTTTTGGGTGGCTTAATCTTCATCAATCAATCAATCATCTAATAGCAGGTGGTGGCGGCGTTTCAGAGTTTTGCAGTGTAACATAGAGGTACAGTGTCCTTGAGTTCGTGATATGTAAACGGTCAAACGTTCAGATCTCTAGGAATTGTACTGAAGGTTACACAGCAGAACTGTGGTTTCTGTAAAAGGACTGTGGCTTAATAACGACCAGCATTTAACCAGTAAGTGAGGTTAAAGGCTGGCCCCCGTTACTGAACAAAGGTGACCCAAGTGGGGGAGAGAGGGAGTGGCACACACCAAGGTAGTGGAGACGAGGTATTTTATGGATAAGAAATATTGCCAGAGCTTAACCCAGCTGGTGGCAGCTTGGTCACAGTTCAGGAGGCTGAGCTGCGGGAGGCCAGTTTGGCGTCACATTAAGCCCTTGGTACAGTAACAGTTGTACGTTAACACCTTAACAACATTCAATCAAACACTAAAAGGGATGTTTGTCTTGTGATTTTTTTTTGTTTATTAAAGAAACTACAAAGTACAAACAGAAAACCACATAAAATTAAAAACAAAAGTACATACAGGATACACAGAATACAGTAATACAGCATTAAAAGAACCTAACCAAAAGTGAAATACACATGATACAAAACATACAACAAACCCCTACACGGGCACAAAATACAGAACATAAATCAGAACAATACACATAACCAGTACAAGAAACACAAAACATCAATAACAGAAAACAGAACCACACAGGGAACTGTAAGTACAAAAAAAAAATACAAAAAGACACATACAAACGACTAGAAGGCCGTAAGGACACAAGCACATAATGTAAACAAACACGACACCAAACACACCAACACAGCAGCACAACAGTACAACCAGCCACGCAAAAGACACAGAGCCAGAAGTATAAAACCACACCCAACGACACAGAACATATGCAGAAAGACACGGACACACAGACACACACGCAAACTCCACACAAGCAAACCCACAAACACAAAATCGGAACACGCAGGAACCGGAAAACAAAACCCGCCCCATCCCAAACACACACATGCAACCCCTCCACAACCACACAACCAGGCGCAAGCAACACCACAACACACAACAATCAATGAGGAGGATATTTCTCAGGGAACTGCCACAACGGATACTTCGCTTATAAGACTCCCATACCAAATACTCCAGTTCGGTAGGGAAACGGCCCTCACGACTCTGCAGGTACGTCATATACTCAGGGACCACCAAATCCGGCGGAAGCGTCCGCCCCCAACCAGAGGACACCGAAGACGAAGAACTAGTCAGGTGAGGCAGAAACACCGCCTCCGAGGAAGCAGGAGATACCAGAATAGTGGGCGGAGGCTGCTGAGGCGGCAACACAGCCCCCGATCAAGCAGAAGACAGAAGAAACGACCGTAGACGATAGGGGCGGCAGAACCGCAGCCGACGAAACAGGGGACGGAGGAGGGGGCACGGAACCCTCAGAGCGAGCAGTTTTCTTCAGTACCACCACGAGGTCGATACGTTTACCCTCAACCTTACATGCAGGAACCACCCCTCACGAGGTACCGGAACCATCCGACGCGGGCGACGCACCCGAATCAAGAGCCACAGGCCCCACACCGGCCCCCAACCCTACAACAGGAGCCACACCAGAGGCCCACACCATCCACCAGAACCACACCAGCACCAGACGCATCATCCTCGCACTCCATAGAGGAACAGCTCGCAGAAGAAACATCAACACTCGCCTCATCCTCACATTCCTCTGCCCACGATCAAGGAGGCGAAGCACCCGTGTCCGTATATGAACGCTTGGGGACAGGATGTTGGTCATTGGAGCTGTCAACCCCTTCTAGTGATGTGTTGATTGTATGAGGTTGTGTTGTTGGTGTGTTTGTGACCAGTGTTGTGCGTGTACATGGGGGGAGTGGTTATGGATCAAGCAGTCTGTCAAGGTTGTTGATCTGTTTGTTGTAGTGTGGAGGAATGTGACGTGGCTGTGGTATGGTGTTGTAATTGTGAGTATTTGTCTGTCACTTAGCGTCTTCCAGAGTACATTTACCGCTGGTAGTTGCCCTCGTATGGAAGCTTTCACTCTCGGTGTTGTCCGGCCTCGAGTGAATATTAACTGGCCAGCGGTGTACTCTGTACTGGCCACAATACATAATACTCTTCGGGTTTGACTTCGCTGCTAGGGAAAGTAGTATGATACCTCAAGTAGGTAGTTCTACTACCTCAAGTAGAACAGTTAGGTTCGTTCTCGAGTCATAATCGGGAATCTTGGGTTCGACATCCGGGCGATACTCAAAGGTTTGGGCATGTTTCGTCTCACCAAATGCCATTTTTTTTGCTTATTTTTGTCCCGAGGGGCGAGTTTATTGGGCAGCGCCACTCATCCTGTGAGTGGACATACCGCCATAGCAGCATGTAAAACACTCCCCAATAGGAAGAAAACCCGCTGGGTTGTTCATCCTGTCACTTGTACCCAGACACAGCTGGGACATGCCTAACTGTCTCAAGTGAACAGCTCCTCAAACAAGAAGATTAACATCTGTCAACCCTTAAAAGCTTACGTTATCTTGCTGGTATAAAATAGGGGAATCTTTTAAGAACAGTATCAATATTTGACAAATAATTTCCTAATTCAAACAATGTGGGGTTTATTTTTCTACACATATTTCTAATGTCCCTCAGGTGATCACATTCACGTAGATAGTCAAGGCGGTGTCCGTCACTCTCACCACAGATTCTGCAACTTCGCTGATCAACTGTTCTTTCCTTCCGAATCTTCGTGGATATTTGTATCCAAGACGGATGCTCGCTTCTACTGATTCTCTCTCGCGTCCTCCTTCTCTTCGGCCATAATGATTGGGCTTACCAGCTGCAACCATGTTGTACCATCGTACAGATTCACTGGTTTGTGCTTCTATCCTCCTTTCCTCAGTTACCTTCTCACGGTGATGTTGCCTGACAATACCTCTAATTTGTAGAAGAGTCTTGGGTATGAAGAATTCAATATGGTCTCCTTCAGCAGCCAGCACATCTGCTCGTTCATTTCCACATATCCCAACATGGGAGGGGATCCACAGAAACTTGACGACTCTTCCCTGGTTGGTAAGTACCCTCTCAACTCTCTTAATTTCAGCGACTATTGCAAAGATTTTCTGCCCGATTTTTACTTAGGCTTGGCAATGCTGCTTTTGAATCAGTGCAAATCACTGCACCATTAGTGTTCCCTTCAAGAAACCTTAACGCCATAACATTACATTTAACTCTGCTTGCGTTGAAGAGGCATAGTTCTCAATACGCGCTTATGTTCACCTAGCAGTAAATAAGTACATGGAGTTAGTTAACTTCTTGTGGGTTGTTCGACCTTTGTGGTCCTTGATTTAAGCCTAATGAATATGTGTATATACACGGGCTACCTGTCCCCGACAACAATGAAGAGAAGGATGAGAGCCATGCGATATAAACATAAGAGTCTGAGGCGGGTCTGTAACCTCTGCACTTTTGTTGCAAAATCAACAACAAACATTTGTTCAGTTAATTATAAAGCAAATGCTGTCAAATTTGGTTGCCGCGACGCTCCCATGACGTACTGGTGAGCCAGACCTGCCACTGAGACGTGCTCCCGTGACGTACTGGTGAGCCAGACCTGCCACTGAGACGTGCTCCCATGATGTACCGGTGAACCAGACCTGCCACTGAGACGTGCTCCCATGACGTACTGGTGAGCCAGACCTGCCACTGAGACGTGCTCCCGTGACGTACCGGTGAGCCGACCTGCCATTGAGACGTGCTCCCATGATGTACCGGTGAAGCAGACCTGCCACTGAGATTTGCGTTAGATAGTAACGGTATTATATTGATCCCTTAATATTGTCTGCTTTGTAACAGACTATAAAATTAAATAATAACAGTTATAATATAAAATAAGTGTGTACACAAACACACGGACATCATAAACATTTTTATAATTTAGATTTTTTGCGGAATATTATGTAAATATTTTGTCAATTTTAGAAAAATATATGTAATCATCAACAAATTTTTTATTAATTTATATTTTGTTATTCTCGAATAATAAAAAAATATTAAATTGCTATTAATTTTATTTACTAATAATTTACCATTATCGGCATATGCGATCAAGAGAGAATACGACCTTAATATGTATTCGCGGACTATTATAA
>WNGS01004946.1:35889513-35904511 GCA_020271785.1 Procambarus virginalis
AGCCTTTACCACTCGAAAAAAAGGCTCCTGAAAGAGCACATAAAGAAGCATGCAAAGGGAACAACCCTGCCGCACAGAAAGGCGCACAGGGAAGGGAGCACTCAAGAACCCATTTATGCAAACCCGACTACAACAATGAGCATACAACATGCGCAAACAAACGAACAAACAAAGGCGGAAGCCCAAGCCGCTCCAACACACGAAAAACAAAGGCCAGCGATACCCAGTCGAAAGCCTTCGACCAATCCAGACAGAGGATCGCCGCCAACAAGCGAAACTCCGACACATAGAAAAGCACATCCCTAAACAACGAATTACACTGCAGCAAAGAGCGGCCAGGAACACCACAAAACTTTTCCGCAGAAACAACAGACAAAACAACACCTCGACATCGACCAGCTAAAACCTAGGACACGACCTTATAGTCCACATTCAACAAAGTAATGGGCCTCAAATTCGAGAAGAATCGTAAATCGCCCGGCTTCGGGAACAGCCGGACGATCCCACCGCACTGGGACAAAGGCAGAACGCACCCCCAAAGGCAAGATCGCACCACCTCCAAGAGAACGCCCCCCAGCACATCCCAAAAAGCAGCATAAAACTCCACAGGAAGGTCATCCGAGCCTGGCACCTTCCCGGAACAAAACGACCAGACCACACCAAAAAGCTCTTCCAACGAAACATCACTCACTAAACGATCACAATCCACAGCAGACAACCCCGGAACGCATCTACTCAAGAATACATCCACAAGCGCGTCGTCCCCCCTCCACCTCCCAATAGAGCGCTGCCAACTCTTGCCGAACATAATGCACCAACCCAATGGTGTCCGAAACGACGGACCCATCCGGCGGCTGCAGAGCCGTAAAAAGAACAGAATCCCACGCAGCCTTCTCCTTCCCTTAGAGAAAGGGAGAAAGCCATTCCCCATCAACATGCTCACTCACACGAGCACGCACACGAACACCCTCATCCCACTCACCCCGCAAACCACATATACACTTCGCAATCTCCCCAAAACAGTCAATCCCAGAATTCAACCGCACATACAACCGCAAAAGCCACGCCTGCAGCAACCGCAGCAACCCAAACCTCCCAGCAGCCTCTCGCTTGGCAACCACCCGAAAAAACGACCGACACTGCACCTTACACCACTCCCACCAATCCAAAATAGAAGGAAAATCAGGTCGCCGGGCAAGAATCCCGACCCACTAGACCCGAAACTGACCACAAACCCGCGGACTGCGCAGCAAACCACAACTGAGTTTCCACCACCCCACACCGACTCGCACCTGACTGCGCACACCAACCCGGACCACCACCAAACAATGGTCCGAGAAGGCTACCGGGACAGTGTAGAAAGCAAACACGGAACACTCCCCACCAGTAACATACACCCGATCAATCCGAGAACGAGCCCCAGTAAAAGTAAAAGCAGCAAAAGTAAAATCCAACGTGCCACCACAGAGCACAGCAGCATCCCGGAAACTGCAAGAACGCACCACCTCCAACAGCGCACCCGAAACATTTTGCGGGTGGGTGCTATTATAGTCTCGCGCACTCGTCACACAACTGAAATCCCCCAAAAAACCATACCCCACGTAATATGACGCAGGAAGGGGAGAAGCCCACCCGAAAAAACTCCTCCCGCTCCTGACCACATGCCACCCCCGAGGGAGCGTACACAGTCAGGAACGGAACCACGAACTTCAAAAACTCCCCCCCCCCCCCGAACAAACAAAACCCGCCCATCCTCATCCATCTCCATGTGAAGCACGGATATGGAAGCCCTCTTAGAAAACAACATAAGTGTCCCCCCAAAGGACGTCCTCAGCGGATTCAGCGCAACATAATAATGAGCACACAAACTCTGAAGCACAGACACATCACGAACGCTGTGGATGTGGCTCCTGGATAAGAGCCACATCCACACGCTGCTCTTGCAGAACATCCAACAGGCCCAACTGGACCCCAAGATCATTCAAACCCCAGACGTTCAACGACGCACAGACACATCACGAACGCTGTGGATGTGGCTCCTGGATCAGAGCCACATCCACATGCTGCTCTTGCAGAACATCCAACAGGCCCAACTGGATCCCAAGATCATTCAAACCCCAGACGTTCAACGACGCACACACAACAGAGAGCGCCATCGGAAGAACCTCAGGACACCCCCAAACAAAAGCGTCCCTCGGGGAAACACCTGCACCCCCAGCAGGAGCCGCACTTGCACCACCATTCTCAACCACCCGCTGCACCCCGGAAGATGACCTTACAGCAACAGGCGGATGAAGACATCTCTGAAACTTCAAGGGGTGAACACCAAGGGACGAGTTACACCGAGGTTCCGATGTCACCATCCACGCCGCCCCGAGCCCCATGTCACAATCAACGCCCCCCACACCGCCAGACCCTGCGGCCGACGGGGGAGGAGGAGCCGTGGAAGGAGCGGAGGGCGGAGCACCCGCCAAAACCCCGCCACCCGAAGCCTCGACCCTCTTCCCAGGGGGAGCCCCTGCTACGCGACCGATCCCTCGGAGCGCACTTCCGGCGAGGGACAGAAGAACTCAGCGAATCCACGGGAGGCACAGCACCAGCAACAACAGACGGGCGTGCCACCGCACCAGCATCAGGAACACCGCCTGGCGCACAATCATGAGACACGGGGCCCACACCACCTCCAGCCCCGGGAAGCACACCGTCCCCAGCACAAGGCCCACTCCCCGGCCCCACACCAACAGCGGGCAACTCAACGTATACACATCGATTGCGATGCACCTCTGCAGCCACTATCAACTGAGCACATGGAGCAGGAACCTCCAGGCTCGCACAGCCAACCGGCAATGCAGACAAGACAAACACCGGAAGCAGGAGCGAGTCTGGCCCTGGTAGAAAACCCGCATGTAGAAGCCACACACTGTCAGCCGGGAGGGAATAGTCCTAGAAAGCCTCATGCGCAACATACACACACCCATATGCAGCCCCTGCAGTCATCTACCACGAAGAAGGGTAAAACGGTGCCCCAACACCACACCAAATTTACCAAACGCAGCACACAGCTCCTCCTCAGGAAAGTTCAACAGCGCACCATGGACACTCACAAAGGTCAAGGGCCCCCACGGATCCGAGACCTCCACTGTCATAGCAGAACCTGGAAGCACATGCGTCTGTGCATCCCAGCGGCGCACAAAAAGCTGGTAGTCACGTCACCGCCACACGGGTAGGCGAAAGTTTTTCCAAGCCGAGGAGATCAGGGAAACCCATTTCCAGTACGTCCATTAGGGCAACCTCCACTAGGGGCCAGTCAACAGAGGAAGAAAAGTTGAGCCGTACGGCGTCGACACGGCGAATACGGCCACCACTAGCCGTCGCCATATCACCTGCCGGGCCCTGGCCAGCGGCCACACCCAACCCGTCCTCGACTCGAGTCCATTACATTCAGCGGTCGACCCCACAGACGCATTCATAAATTTTAACATGCTGTTCATTCAAAACGGGAATTTTCTCAAGTATAAATTAATATTATAATATATTGGCATATTGTGTATATATAGGCATAGGATAGGTTAGGTTAGGTGTTTAGGTTCTGTTGGCGATTATTTGCATTTGTAGTACGTGGGTGAAGCATTTATAGCGTTGTGATTCGAACAAAATTCGTCAGTGAAGCACTTGTTCCAGATATGTTTGAATGCCAGCAGTTGTGAGTCGTGTGAAAACTGCTTTTCATTCATAAACAGGGGGTTTGGCGGGTGGATGGAATCACTTTTGGATCTTTGTTTGGAGGACGGGCTGCCACACCACACCGTCAACAACGAACCACCACTGAACAGCGACAGGCTAGCGCTGGCAGCTCAAGCCAAACATCAGTGCCCTATGGTAGCTGAGCGGCGAATCCTGCGGGAGGCCAGTTTGGCATCATATTAAGCCCTTGGTACAGTAACAGTTGTACGTCAACACCCTAACAGCATTCATTCAAACACTAAAAGGGATGTTTGTCTTGTGATGTGTTGGTTGTATGAGGTTGTGTTGTTGGTAGTTTTGTGACCAGTGTTGTGTGTGTACATGGGGAATGGTTATGGATCAAGCAGTCTATCATGATTGTTGAACTGTTTATTGTGGCGTGGAGGAATGTGACGTGGCTGTGGTATGGTGTTGTAATTGTGAGTATTTGTCTGTCACTTGGTGTCTTCCAGAGTACATTTACCTCTGGTAGTTGTCCTCGTATGGAAGCTTTCACTCTCGGTGTTGTCCGGCCTCGAGTGACTATTAACTGACCAGTGGTGTACTGAGTTCTGGCCACAGTACATAATACTCTTTGGGATTGACTTGGCTGCTTGGGAGAGTAGGATGATACCTCAAGCAGGTCAGCTGAGTTCGTTCTCGAGTCATAATCAGGAGTCCAGGGTTCGATATCCGGGCGGTACACAAAGGTTTGGGCACATTTCCTCTCACCTAAAGCTTCTGTTCACCTAGCAGTATATAAGCACCTGGAGTTAGTTTACTTGTTGTTGGGTTGTTCGACCTTGGTGGTTTTCCATATAAGCCTAACGAATATGTATGTACACGGGCTGCCTGTCCCCGACAACAATGAATGGGTGGATGAGAGCCATGTGTTAAAAACATAAGAGTCTGAGGCGGGTCTATAACCTCTGCACTTTTCTTACAAAATCAACAACAAACATTTGTTCAGTTAGTTATGCAGTAAATGCTGTCAAAGTGGGTCGCCGCGACGCTCCCATGACGTATCGGTGAGGCAGACCTGCCACCGAGACCTGCTCCCATGACATACCGGTGAGCCAGACCTGCCACTGAGACGTGCGTAACTGACGTTATTCATATAGATCCCTTATTAATATTGTCTGCTATGTAGCAGACTATAAAAAATTAAATAATAAAAGTTATATATATAAATGTAACGGTTTCAACACATGGACATTTCAAATGTTATTATTTAATTTATATATTTGGCAAAATATTATGCTAATGTTAGGTAAATATTTTTAAAATAAATGTTATCATCAGTAAATACTATGTACAACTATATTTTCTTATTCTTTCTTTATTAGGATTTACTAAATTGCTAATAATTTTAATAACTTATAAATTACAATTATGAATATATGCGGATCAAAAGAGAATACGACACTTATGTTTTTGCGGACTATTATAAATCCGTCATATATAGTCGAGCTTTAGCTCTGAGACCGACTTTCCAGCAATGGTATAGTAAACACAATGTCTTCCTGCATGCATGTATGTTATTGTATTGTCTGGTGAAGGTGAATGTAAAGTGCTTCTAATCCATACAAACCAACGCATCACAACACAGCCCAACATCCTTTTTGTTTGAGTGAATGTTTTTACGGTGTTAACGTACAACTGTTACTGTGGCTACCTTCTCGAATCACACTCGCTGATTCCGGGTTCGATTCCCAGGCGTGACAGTGAGTGTTGGGCACGTATTCTTTCCCATAAATGCTTGCACAACTCTGCTGTTGTGCACTTAACTCTGCTAGCACCCTCCACAGTAATTAAGGAAAGAGTTCCTCCTTCCTTCATAACAACTTTATACATCATACATTATGCAGTGTGTCCGCTGTTGTATTTCACTAACTGGAGACCCAACTCTACTCCACAGCTTAACAAATATATGATCTTCCCAGACCCTTGACTTCTGTCAGAGGTCTGGAAGATCTTATAAGAGAGAAACAGTAAGTACCCAGTGGCCTACGCGCCTAAAATAGAGGACGTGTATACCACTTTTAACAAACTATTATATATAATCTTTTAATTCACTAGTATTAGGGGTAGTGGAACCCATAATAACAATATGGGCGGTAGTGGACACTATACAAACACTATTGGCGGTAGTTGAGTTCATAGCGACCCTGTGGGCGGTAGTGGACCCCCTACCGACCCTGTGGGCGGCAGTGGACCCCCTACCGAAACTGTGGGCGGCAGTGGACCCTATTAACTAATCCTGTGGGCAATACTGGACTCTATACTCATCCTGTGGGCGGCAATGGACGCCATACACATCCAGTGGGTGTTATTGGACCCCATACGGGTTAAGAGAGTTAGGTTAAGGGTTAAGAGAGAAAATAGAAATGATGTTGATTTTACATTCTTGTAAAGCCACTAGCATGCATAGCGTTTCGGGCAAGTCCTTAAACTAACAGATTATTTTAAGTAGATAATTTACAGTAAAAGAGACAAAAAATTTACAGGTACTTTACAGCTATTCTTTACAGGTACAGGTACTGGTAATTTTAAGTATGTAAATTATAGTCAAATTTACAAAAAAAATTTACATGTACAGTGTATGAAATTTTGACACAATAAAAGATATCCTCCAAAGGATACCTGATCAATCAGGCTGTGACTCATACGTCAGGCTGCGAGCAGCCGCGTCCAACAGCCTGGTTGATCAGTCCAGCAACCAGGAGGCCTGGTCGATGGCCGGGCCGCGGGGACGATAAGCCCCGGAAGCACCTCAAGGTAAGGTATACTTATTCTGTGGGTGGTTGGAGCCCCATACCCATCCTGTGGGTGATAGTGGACGCCATACTCATCCTGTGGGGGGTATTAGACCCCATACATATCCTGTGGGTGGTTGTGAGCCCCATACCCATCCTGTCGGTGGTAGTGGACGCCATGCACATCCAGTGGATGGTATTGGACCCCATACCCTTCCTGTGGGTGGATGTGATCCCCATATCTATCCTTTTTTTTTTTTTTTTTTTTTTTTTTTTTTTTTTTTTTTTGAGTAAAGAGGAAGGAGAGGCATAGGTGAAGTGAAGTATAGAAGTGGGAAGTACAGTGAGAGGTATGAAAGCAGGCTAAGAAAGAATATCTATCCTGTGGGTGGATGTGACCCCCATACCCATCCTGCGGGTGGTATTGGACCCCTTACCCACCTAACAGGTGGGTAAGGGGTCTCCGTGGTGTAGTGGTAAGACACTCGCCTGGCGTTCCGCGAGCGCTATGTCATGGGTTCGTATCCTGGCCGGGGAGGATTTACTGGGCACAAATCCTTAACTGTAGCCTCTGTTTAACGCAACAGTAAAATGTGTACTTGGATGAAAAAACGATTCTTCGCGGCGGGGATCGTATTCCAGGGACCTGCCCGAAACGCTACGCGTACTAGTGGCTGTACAAGAATGTAACAACTCTTGTATATATCTCAAAAAAAAAAAAAAAAAAAAAAAAAAAGGTGGTAGTGGACCCTATACCCATCCTATAGTTGGTATAGTAGACACCATACCATCCTGTTTGCAGTAGTTTACCCCATAGACAACATAACATCGTTTTCTGTTAGCGTGCCTACAGAACATTCTTTAAATATTTTTAAAGCAAAAAACTATGGTATATAATATTGATTGGTGAAGCACTGTTATTCTATGTAATAATTTATAGTGCTTATTATAATTTACTAAGAACAGCTAATATTTCTCAAAACAAAACTACGAGCCTTTAATAGGATGTAGCTGATCTGTAATATTCTAAGAGCATAGACAATAGTAGGTAAATTTCACAACCCATGTGGGACCTGAAAACTACAATTTTAATTATAATTGAACCAATCACGACTATTCTGCTATCTACGTTGATGGACAGGTACTGTGAAACGTAAATTGGTACGTGAGGAAGAGTTTGGGCCTTGGTAAAAAAGGTAACTGGGAATATATCACATATGAACTAAATCGCATTCAACATATAGACTTTAAGCATTAAGTCATATATGTGCAGTCTTGTGTGAGGACGGGTTGGTTGCTACAATTCAATTTCTTTCTTTATTATGCACCCCATACCCATCCCATGGGCGGTGGTGTAAAGGATTACAGAGGCACATAATCGGTTCAGGAACTGAACCCTCTAGTTCGTTTAGCTAAACAAATAACAATGTTTGACGCTAGTTACAAAATTATCAATGTTGTATACACATGTACACACCCTCATACATATGTACATATGTATATACACATACATATCTAATCACGCACACAAATACTACATTGCTACATGACAGGAAACGTCTCTCGTGTTTTATGCCCATTGGGCATCAAAAATATACTAAGTCAAGTTATTATTACAACAATAGCTGCTTGGACACGAATTTATTTAAAAATATTTATGAATAATAAAGTAATGCAGTCTCATATATTATAAAAAAAATTAAATTATAAGTATATATAAGATTTCCTAACTATTTTTGCACATTTAGATTGTACATTAAGGTATAAGTAAAGTTTGTATCTTTTTTTAACCAGGAGAAAATTACAAATATTTAATTTAAAAAATTTAATTTAAATTTGTCTAAGAAAATGAATTTTCTTTTGTGGTAGACTCAAGCGTACCACGTTAATGATCGCTGACCATCCTTTTCTTTATCTTTTTTTCTTTTTTTTTTTAGATATATACAAGAGTTGTTACATTCTTGTACAGCCACTAGTACGCGTAGCGTTTCAGGCAGGTCCCTGGAATACGATCCCCGCCGCGAAGAATCGTTTTTTCATCCAAGTACACATTTTACTGTTGCGTTAAACAGAGGCTACAGTTAAGGAATTGCGCCCAGTAAATCCTCGCCGGCCAGGATACGAACCCATGACATAGCGCTCGCGGAACGCCAGGCGAGTGTCTTACCACTACACCACGGAGACTGTAAATCCGTGGCGATGCGTGAACGTCCACCGCCAACTATGGTAATCTTCCACCAGACTCACAGTTTATGTTTAAATGCTGGATACGGCGATAGAGAAACACGGGAGACATCTCCTGTCCACGAGGCTAAGCATAGCCCGTGCTTCTTGCCCAGCTCCTGTGCCAGGTAAGTTACGGGCTCACCATAGCCCGTGCTACTTGGAACTTGTTCCGTGTAGCTGAATCTATAACAACAAAACAACGATAGAGAAACGTTATTTCATTTGATGCTGCACAAGCTAGATATGTGCAACGTGCTATTAACTATTGACTATTGACAGTCTCTGTGGTGTAGTGGTAAGACACTCGCCTGGCGTTCCGCGAGCGCTATGTCATGGGTTCGTATCCTGGCCGGGGAGGATTTACTGGGCGCAATTCCTTAACTGTAGCCTCTGTTTAACGTAACAGTAAAATGTGTACTTGGATGAAAAAACGATTCTTCGCGGCAGGGGATCGTATTCCAGGGACCTGCCCGAAACGCTACGCGTACTAGTGGCTGTACAAGAATGTAACAACTCTTGTATATATCTCCAAAAAAAAAAACTGAGACTGAGTTACTCTCGGCCCTGAACAAAGGTACAGCAACATCCCCGGTGAGAATGTATTTATTTATTTACTTATTTATATACAATAAGGTGCATTGGTAGGGTTAAGAGAGAACATAGAAATGATGTTGATTTTACATTCTTGTAAAGCCACTAGCACGCATAGCGTTTCGGGCAAGTCCTTAAACTAACAGATTATTTTAAGTAGATAATTTACAGTAAAAGAGACAAAAAATTTACAGGTACTTTACAGCTATTCTTTACAGGTACAGGTACTGGTAATTTTAATTATGTAAATTATAGTCAAATTTACAAAAAAAAATTTACATGTACAGTGTAAGAAATTTTGACACAATAAAAGATATCGATATATATATCGATATCTTTATCACAATAAAAGATTATCTTATCACAATAAAAGATATCGATATTGTGATATCGATCACGATATCACAATATCGTGATCCCTCTGCATCTCTATGCACACTGATATTGATCCTGATCAAAATCTTCTGTCTCATATCTACACCAACCAGCACATTGATCATCATTATTGCAAGTATTTCACAGCACACCAGCCTAAAGACAAACTCCAAAATAGCACCTGTTTATCAGTTTACAACCAAAATGTTAGATCACTTGGTAAACATTTTGACGATTTAAATGCATTACTCACAGCACTAGGTACTAACTTATCGTTCATTATTTTAACAGAAACTTGGCTAAATAAAGACTATACGCAAATCTACAACTTAGCTGGTCATAAAGCCATTCATAACTGTAGGCCTAATAAAAAAGGTGGTGGCACAGCTATATATTACCGAGATACATTTATCTGTAACAGTATTATTAGTGACAGAGATGACTACTGTGAATATACTTTTGCTCAGTTTACAATTAGATCCCTTAAATCCTCTTTGACTATTGGAGCCATCTATAGATTTCCCAATACTAACATAGCTTCTTTCTCAGATAACCTAAGGAATCTTATTATAAACAACAATCTCAACAAAAACAACATCATTCTGGGAGGAGACTTTAATATTGACCTGGGTCAACAAAATTGCCCTCAAGTTGACTATTTCCTTAACAGTATGAACTCCTGTATGCTAATCCCCACAATCACCAAACCCACCCGAGTAACTCAAACATCAGCCACTACCTTGGACCACATATGGACAAACATAACAGCTCCCCTTGTATCTGGTATAATCTACGACAGAACAACTGACCACTATCCTACCTTTCTCATAGCGAACATGGACATAACACCACCAAAAAGCAAGAAACTTTCATTTAGGCTACACAGTGAATCAGCTTTAGGCAATCTTACAGATGCACTTCACAATATTAACTGGGATTCTGAATTCAATAATACCCAGCATATAAATTCATTAGCTAACCTCTTCCTCTCCAAAACTCTAAGCCTCTACAACCTTCATTGTCCCCTTCTTACCTAGCAAGTAACTGACAAAAGATTAAAAAATCCATGGCTCACAAGTGGCATTCTCAACTCAATCAACAAGAAACATTAATATGAAAAGAAACTTAGGATTGGCCTAGTTTCAAAGGAAGTAGCTAAAAGGTACTCATCAATGCTTACCAGTATTATAAGAAAGGCAAAACTTGCATATTATGTGAATAGATATTATCTGTTATCTGTTAGATTAAGGACCTGCCCGAAACGCTGCGCGTACTAGTGGCTTTACAAGAGTGCAATTACTGTACTATGCTATGTATTCTCACAAACCCAATGTACCTTCTTGTATATAAATAAATAAATAGATTCAATGAAGCAAAAGGCAACATGAAAAGCACTTGGAAAACAATCTCTAGTATCCTAGGAACTAAACAATACTCACATAACCAAATAAAACTCTACAAGGATGGGGATATACCGTCAACTGATTTAGAAATGGCAAATGAATTTAATAGTTTTTTTAATCGGTTGGTGCTAATCTTGCCAATAAAATCCCACAGACTCAGACACATATTAACACATATCTCTCAGGCAGTTATCCAAACTCTCGTCTCCTTTCACCAATCAGCCCGGAAGATGTTGTGTCCATCATACACTCTCTAAAAATCAAGGCAGGGAACACCAGTGAAATTCCGTCCATTGTATACAAGAGAGCCTCCCATGCTCTTGCCCCACCCATAGCCCTACTGTTAAACAAATCTATAGAGTGTCACACCTTCCCTGATATCCTCAAAAAAGCAAGAGTAACGCCAGTCCATAAAGGAGGCAAACCGGCGGACATAAACAATTATAGACCAATATCAAATCTACCCATTCTATCAAAAATATTTGAAAAAAATTATTTACAAACAGCTCTATTCCTACCTTGTAAAATTCGACATACTCAGCCCCTGCCAGTTTGGCTTCCGGTCCCAAAAGAGCACCAACGATGCAATCATTTGTCTCCTTGACGTAATCTACTCAGCCCTTGACAAAATGGAAAGGGCTGAGTAGATTATTTAGATAAGTATTTCTTGTGTTTCTTTTCACTTTTGATGGTGGTTGGAAAGACAGTTCTCCAAGGTTTATTTTTGTTTCTAGTTTGACGCGACACTTAGACGAGTTTCGTGGTAACTTATTACATTTTCGGGGAGTTTAGTTTACACACACACAACTATAACCTGCAAACACTAAACAGAGTTCTTACTATGCTATGATTTAAACAGATTTATTGATAAAGATTAAGCCACCCAAGAGGTGGCACGGGCATGAATAGCCCGTAAATTTAAACAGATTGATTGATGAAGATTAAGCCACCCAAAAGGTGGCACGGGCATGAATAGCCCGTAAGTGGTGGTCCTTTCGAGCCATTACCAGTATCAATAGCTGATACTGCAGATCTGTGGAGGTGCGACTGCACCCTGCGTGACGGGAGATGTCTTCCCCGTGTGAAGCTGCAAGATTGATTGATTGATAAAGATTAAGCCACCCAAGAGGTGGCACGGGCATGAATAGCCCGTAAATTTAAACAGCTTTCATTTTTCATTTTATACCCGCATTTTGGGTGAGGTGATATGTTACAACAGTTTTGGATGAGGTGAACAAAACTTTCAACACAGCACAGAACACGAGACAATGGGTATACATATGGGTTTACACAGAACACGAAACAATGGATATAGAGTACATTGGACTCTTCATTGACCTAAGAAAAGCCTTTGATACTGTTACTCACAACTACCTCTTACTTAAACTCCAGCATTATGGAATCCGAGGCCTTGCCCTTGTCTACATCCGATCCTACCTTAGTGACAGACACCAATATGTAACCATCAATGATACAACTTCTTCCACTCTACTAATTACCGTTGGAGTGCCACAGGGCAGTATCTTAGGACCTCTTCTATTTCTTATATATGTAAACGATCTGCCTAATGTCTCTAATATTCTCAAACCTATATTGTTTGCTGACGATACTACCCTTATCTATTCAGACCTCAACCCACATACACTAAATAATGTTGTAAATAATGAATTAAAAAAAAGTCCACTTATGAATGTCAACGAATAAACTAACATTAAACATCAAAAAGACTTACTACATCTTATTTGGAAGCAAATCATCGAATGCTATTCAGCTACAGATAGCCAACATTATCATCAGTAATAAAACTGATGGCAAGTTTCTTTGCCAATTCCTAGACAATAGACTCAACTTCAGCACCCACATTTATTTATTTATTTTATTTATTTATTTATTTATTTATTTATATATATACAAGAAGAAACATTGGGTTTGTGAGAATACATTGAATAGTACAGTATTTACAATCTTGTAAAGCCACTAGTACGCGCAGCGTTTCGGGCAGGTCCTTAATCTAACAGATAATTTTAAGTAGGTAATTTCTATCAGAATTTATAAATGATAAAATACATTGCAAGAGGAAAATGAGATGAGAGAGCTTAGTAAGTATATTAAAGCACATTGTTATATTAAAGCTCTGATTGATTACATTGACAGCTTGATTGGTAATTTAAACAAGATAAATAGACACCATACAGCAGATTAACAGCATATAAGACAGCAATGATCACAATGGTAAAATGTTCAGATTGAGTACATAAAGATTGGGAGACTGGGTAGCAATAGATACAGATAAACAAGAATAATAAACCATACAGCAGATTGGCAGCACATATAGAAGACAGCAATGATCACTATGGTAAAGATGTTCAAATTGGGAACATAAAGGTTGGGAGATTGGGTAGCAATAGATACAGTGCAATTTTAAGGCAAAGGTGAAAAACTATGTAGATGAAATTAGGTACTTTTAGTCTTGTTAGTTTTTAGTCTTTTTAGTCTTTACTCTTGCTTTTTAAGGATATCAGGGAAGGTATGACACTCAAGGGATTTGTTGAACAGCAGAGCTATAGGTGGCGCAAGGGCATGGGAGGCGCTTTGTATACAATGGATGGGATTTCACTGATGTTCCCAGCTTTGGTTTTTAGTGAGTGTATGATGGACACAACATCTGTCGGGCTGACTGGTGAGAGGAGAAGAGAGTTTGGATAGCTGCTGAGAGATATGTGGGTGATATGTGTCTGAGTCTGTGGGATTTACTTGCAAGGTTAGCACCAACCGATGAAAGAAACTATTAAATTCATTCGCCATTTTAAATCAGATGACGGTGTAAGCCATCCTTAGAGAGTGTTATCTGGTTGTGGGAAGTGTTGTTTAGTTCCTAGGATATTAGAGATGGTATTCATGTGTTTTTCATGTTGCCTTTTGCTTCTTTGAATCTAGTCTCATAATATGAAAGTTTAGCTTTTCTTATGATACTGGTAAGCACTGATGAGTACCTCTTAACTACTTCCTTTGTAACTAGGCCACTCCTAAATTTCTTTTCATATCAGTTTTTTTGTTGATGATTTAATTATGCCACTTGTGAGCCACGGGATAATTTTTCTTTTGTCAGTTACTTGTTTGGTAAGGAGGGGACAGTGAGTGTTGTAGAGGCTTAGAGTTTTGGAGAGAAAGAGGTTAGTTAATGAGTTTATATCCTGTGTATTATTAAATTCAGATTCCCAGTTAACATTGTGAAGTGCATTAGATTGCCTAAAGCTGATTATTGTGTGTAGCCTGAATGAGAGTTTCTTGGTTTCTGGTGTGGTTGTGTCCATGTTTGCTATGAGGAAGGTAGGATAGTGGTCAGTTGTTCTGTCATAAATTACCCCAGATGTAAGGGGAGCTGTTATATTAGTCCATATGTGATCCAGGGTAGTGGCAGATGCAAGATGGCAGAAAACTACCAGTTGGCGCAGCCCAATAAAAATAATTTTATCCCCACAAGAGTAGCAAAACTTAGTCCCACAGCCAGTCCAGACCAGGTCATTCTAACCCTTTACCTAATGCACCTTCTGTTTCAGACATAACTAGCCCTGTTAAATGTTTAGCCCCACGACACTAAAGAGTGAACCGAAGGGTAATTCGGTTAGTAATGTCTCGATCTTCTCCCCGACGTTTCTGTGGTCATTGTAAAAGTTCAACCCACAATATTAGCCGTTGTTGGCAACTGTACCCGGAAAAAAGACCCAATGCTCTCGATGTGACTCAGGGCTTGAGGCCTTCTGAAGGGTTAGGGAGTAAGACTTCCAACCACAGTGGTTGGACCTGTTTACCCCATTCTTATCGAAAGGGAGACTACTTTTGTCTGAGGGTTCCTCCTGGAGGGACGTGGTGATCTTCCGAGACACCGGTGCCATCCAGACTTTAATTTTAGAGAGTGCTTTG
>WNGS01004946.1:35914052-35924086 GCA_020271785.1 Procambarus virginalis
GCCAAATCCCCTATTTTAGAATTTAACTCTACCCTCCTCTTAAGTACTGAGCTACCAGTCTGGCATACTATCTATAAATTGTTCTTTAAGACTAGGTCTTTCAATGCCTCGTATGTTTCGGCTTTAGCCGAACGAATCCATTTATCAAACAGCCTACTTTGATCAGTCGCGAATTCCGTGAACGGTTGGTTGTTGTAGGCCTAAGGTTGCGATAAGCTTGGCGGTGAGCTTCAGGAGTAATTTCATACGCCCTCAAAATTCGTTCCCTGACTTTATCATATTCAAAACCTCGTCGTCAGGCATATTAATAAAAATATCTTGGGCTTTACCCCTGAGTCTTCCCTGTAGGATTTTCACCCACTCTTCCTTTTGGCCAGGTCATGGACAGGGCCAATCTCTGAAAATGGTTGAAAAACCTTTCAGGATCCGACTCTGAAAATTCAGGCAAGTTATGCTTCTTCTCATAATGCCTGGGGTTTGAATCCCCGGCAGATGGAGGTCTAGGGGCAGTCGCTCTAATTCTAGCCTCCTCGGTTTTGAGTCTTTGCTCCTCTAATTTTATTTTTGCTAACTCTAGAGCTAACTCTCTCTCTGTATGAGCTGCACTTTCTGCTTGGCTAGGCTGGCATAAAGGAGTATCATCTGCCAATAGTCCTTCATCGATACAATGTTGTACTATTTCATTCAACAAGATCCACTTTTATTTGCGGCATTTAATTCTAGACCAAATTCCTGCCTAACAATACTAAATTAGACTTGGTAGTTTCTTTATTTCCACCAATGAAGGCTCCTCTGCCAGTCTCTGCATTTCGGATGACAACACTAAAAATTTTAGCTCCTAGCCACAGAAAAAATTAAAAATTAAAATTGGAAAAAAAAAAAATTTGCACGGCCCCTAACACAAGGCCACACTAACCTTAATCGTGAAGATATCCAGCTGGGTGTCCAGTCAGTGCAATGAATGTCCTACGCCAGGTGAGCTGGACCCTAGGCTAGCACACAACCGTTCTGCGGAAACAAGAGTTTTTTAGTTTTGGCATTCAAAGATCTATTTTTTACAATAATACAGTTCTTCCCGGACTGGCCACCACTTGTTATAAAGGTAGTGGGCTTGCTATGGGGGAACTGGTACTATTAAGGGGTAAGGGTAAGTAGAATACAGAGGTAACAAAAAATGGGAGAACTAAAAGGCCTTGCCCCCAAAGTAAAATATCCACAGTAATAAATGCTTGCTACTAAACCTGCTTAGTCTAGGAATAGATTATTGTACTCCCACACAGGAAAAAGGGATACTCTGTTCAAACTTACTTATTTATTAACCCCTTAACACCCCCCATACACAATCACACCAATAACAATATAATACTAACTTTACCACACAATCTTACGTTATTCAGCCTTGGTCCACTTTAGACAGGATACAAGGTTTTACACTGAAAGCAAGCTAGGGTAAGGCGCTACTATAAAACACTTGAGGTAGAGTCAGCTTAGGGTAGGGGACCACGTGTTTACACTGGGACCCCCGTTAGCATAACAGGTAAGATAAACACTTAAAAACACTTACTACACCCCAGGTATACTACTATACACATAGAACGATGGGTATGCCAGACAAATACAAAAATGAGTTATGGAGTACTTAACCAAACTAAGTCACAGAAATAAAGAATTAAGAGGAAGGAGGAGCACGTCCAAGCACCACAATCAGCCAGCAGAGAAGGCCGCCTCAGTCTCGAGCAGCCTGCAGCATGCGTGTGGTGCCGGGAAGAGCCCAATTGATCATACAGCTATACACATTAAAACATCTTCCCCTTTTGCCTCATATTGCTACTTTCCTCGTTCTACGGGTAGTTAAACTTATAACAATGTTACTTAATCCACAACAAGTTCAAGAGTCTAAATGCTTTGTGAGCAACAAGAATAGTCTTACGTCTGGCAGGGAAGATTACAAACAACTTCAGCTCTCAATGCGTCCCATGCCATATTGTAATTTAATAAGCTCAATTTTGACCTCTGGTTTCCATCTAAAGAACCCAGAGTCGTAACAAAGACACATCGAACACTTTATGTAGGGCATACGTAAATCTGTGTATCTATGTCTTTACGTATGTAGGTTAGCTTAGCATTTTAAAAGCTCTGAATCACCTTCTGCGGTTGATTGTTCAATAACCCTTGAACTATATGTTTAAAACATCTCTAACCCTCTCCATGGAGGACAGAAGAAAATGTATATGTGGTGGTTAGCATTGTAAATGTGCGGCCACGTCTGTGGTAGAAAAAAAAAACACTGATCTAAGTATGCAGAAAAACCACATGTGAAAAATAGAGAATGCTTAACGAGTTTTCGGCTAATTCGCCTTCATCACATTCTAGATGTGATGAAGGCCTTCATTAGAGCAGATTCTAGTCTGTTCTGATGAGGGCGATTTAACCGCAAACACATTAAGCATTATCTATTTTTTTCACATGTGTTTTTTCTGATAATAATATATATATATATATATATATATATATATATATATATATATATATATATATATATATATATATATATATATATAATATATATAACTATTTTCTTAGCATCAGGGCTTAACTGAAATAGGAGTTCTCCAAAACTCATTTTCGTAATTTCCGGGTGAAGAAAAGATGTGAATTACTATAGAATGTATTACACTTATTTAAACAATTTGCACAACGTTTCGAACCTCCATGGTTCATTCTCAAGTGAATGAATTTTACAATGTGATTTGATTTTATACCCGCACTGGGTCAGGTGATAAGATAATAAATGTGAAAACAAAAGGGGATACAAAGGGGATATAAGTGGGGTCACACATATGAACATAAGAATAGAGGTAACCGCAGAAGGCCTATTGGCCCATACGAGGCAGCTGGCATCTACATACAAAGATTAATCCATTGTAATTGGCCTGTTATGTTGAACATTGTCTTTTGTGTTGGCATCGTTATGTTCTGGTCTTGTCCTTACTCTCATTGTGGGAAGAGTAAATAGTTCCGTGATTTGGGTGTTCATGGTAGGTTGTTCTGTTCTTATGTGAATTGCTTCAAGAATTTGTAATCTTCTTGAATCTTGGGTTCTGTCTATTATGCATGTATTTTTGTTCAACATATTTAGGGATAGAAGCCCTAAATCAGAAGATAGTAAATACAGAATATGCGGTCATATTCAATGAGACATGTTTAAAAGAAAACCTGCTGCCAGTATACACCAATATATATATATATATATATATATATATAATATATATATATATATATATATATATATATATATATATATATATATATATATATATATATATATATATATATATATATACATATATAATATATATATATATATATATATATATATATATATATATATATATATATATATATATATATATATATATATATATATATATATATATATATAATATATATATATATATATATATATATATATATATATATATATATATATATATATATATATATTAGTATATTTTGGTAGCAGTCTTTCCTGTAGACATATATTATTAAATATGACCGAAAAAGTAAGATTAATAATTCTAACACGAATTTTCTCTATATTTCTTATGTTTCTTTTTACTGTCGATGGTAATTGAAAAATCAGTTCTCCAAAATTCATTTTTATTTCTAGTCTGATGCGACACTTGAGCGCGTTTCGTAAAACTTATCACATTTTCAAAGACTTTAGTTTACACACACACAACTATAACTGAACAGAGTTAAACAGCTTCGATTTTATACCTGCATTTGGGTGAGGTGATATGTTACAATAGTTTTGGATGAGACGAAAACAAACTTTCAACACAACACAGAACACGAAACAATGGGTATAAGCTAAAGGGAAGAATAGAAGTAACTGCAGAGGGCCTATTGGCCCATATTTCTTGATGCTTCTATATTGGAGCGGAGTCTTGAAGTGGGTAGAATATAACTGTGCGTTAATTGGCTGTTAATTGCTGGTGTTGACTTCTTAATGTGTAGTGCCTCGCAGATATCAAGCCGCCTGCTATCGCTGTATCTATCGATGATTTCCGTGTTTTTTGTTAAGACTTCTCTGGTGATGGTCTGGTTGTGGGAAGAGATTATATGTTCCTTGATAGAGCCCTGTTGCTTATGCATCATTAATTGCCTGGAAAGAGATGTTGTTGTCTTGCCTATATACTGAGTTCTTTGAGGCTGACAGTCCCCAAGTGGGCATTTGAAGGCATAGACGACACTGGTTTCTTTCAAAGCGTTCTGCTTTGTGTCTGGAGAGTTTCTCATGAGTAGGTTGGCAGTTTTCTTGGTTTTATAGTAAATCGTCAATTGTATCTTCTGATTTTTGTCTGTAGGGATAACGTTTCTATTAACAATATCTTTCAGGACCCTTTTCTCCGTTTTATGAGCTGTGGAAAAGAAGTTCCTGTAAAATAGTCTAATAGGGGGTACAGGTGTTGTGTTAGTTGTTTCTTCAGAGGTTGCATGGCGTTTCACCTTCCTTCTTACGATGTCTTCAACGAAACCATTGGAGAAGCCGTTGTTGACTAAGACCTGTCTTATCCTACAGAGTTCTTCATCGACTTGCTTCCATCCTGAGCTGTGGCTGAGAACACGGTCGACATAAGCGTTAACAACACTCCTCTTGTACCTGTCTGGGCAGTCACTGCTGGCATTGAGGCACATTCCTATGTTTGTTTCCTTAGTGTAGACTGCAGTGTGGAAACCTCCGCTCCTTTCCATGACTGTTACATCTAGAAAGGGTAGTTTCCTATCCTTCTCCATCTCGTAAGTGAAACGCAACACGAAATTCTGCTCAAACGCCTCCTTCAGCTCCTACAGATGTCTGACATCAGGTACCTGTGTAATAATGTCGTCAACATACCTGCAGTATATGGCCGGTTTCAAGTTCATATCGACTAAGACCTATTGTTCGATGGTACCCATGTAGAAGTTCGCAAACAGGACACCTAGGGGAGAACCCATGGCAACATGCAGGTATGACGACGCCAAAATTATGAGAAGGATTAAGACAGAGGAGGACAGCTTGAGGCTTCAAAAAGACCTTTTTTATTATTATTATTATTTTTACATGCAAGCATGCGTATAAATACAATAAAAGCAAACAAAAACTAGAACCAAATAGTGCACAAAAGTACAAAATGACAAGGCACAAACTCGCAAAAGTACAAAAATATCAAAATTACTAAACCACAAAACACCGGCCGGAAGGGCCGACCACAAAACACAACAATAATTACAAACGCAATGGAATACAGTACAGAAATGACAACATTACAACACATGGCACTCAAACCCACACCCCAACAACCCAAACACCAGAACATAATTATATAGAGTAAGCCTACAGGCACCGTAACCACACGCGGAGAGGCACCAATACAAAATGATAATAATATACAACAATAAAGGAAATACAGATAAATAACCGATACAAAAAGAAAAGCACAATCGCAATACATGATAATGAGAACAGACACCAGGCCGGGCCATTCTCGCAGCCTGAAGGGCACTCAACACTACACAAACAAGCGCACAATCAGTAACATAATAACAGGACATCCACAGCCAGACACACACACACTAACGAACACCGGAACGTACAAAAACCGGACACACACACAAGTCACAAATAAACCCACAACCACAAACTGGAGCACGCAGGAACCGGGAAAATAAACTCACTCCACCCACACACACATACGCAACCCGCACCCCACAACCATGCACACAAATGAAAACAACACACAACATATAGCAAACAAAGGAATCACGAGTTAGGAATACATTTCTCAGAGATAGGAACATATTTCTCAGGAACACACCCGGAGGATACTTGTTCTTATAGGCCTCCCAAATCAAATACTCCATGTCGGTAGGGGCACGATCCCCCTTCCGCCGTGGGCCCCTCATAAACTCTGGAATCACCAAATCAGGCGGAAACGGCCACTCCCAAAGCACTACGACGCACGTCGCATAACGAGGCAGGGGAGCACGAAACACCCATCCCAGGAAGCAGAAGACACCTAAGAAGCATACGTAGGCTGCCGAGACGGCCTCGCCGCCGAACGCACAGGAGAAGAAGGTGACGGTTGACGAGACGGTAACACCTCCTACGATACCGCAGGAGATACAGAAGAGACGGCCGGAGACGGAAGAGGCGTCAAGACCGCCGCCGATGAAACATGGAATGAGGAAGGGGGCACGGAACCCCCAGAGCGAGCAGCCTTTTCAACACCACCACTAGGTCACCACGCTCACTACGAATCTCAGCAGGGGGAACCACCCCCCACGAAGAACCGGAACCATTCAACGCAGGCGACGCACCCAAAGCAAAATCCATCACACCAGAAGGGGAGGCCGAAACACCGGCACCGGCATCCGCAGGCAAATGCACCTCCGCCACCACCATAGAATGCAACGCAACCGGAGCCACCCTGCCGTCGCCGGAAGATCCACGGTCGTCGAAATCGCCAACATCAGCCCAGGAAGAAGAAGAACGCTGGGAACGCTTAGGCTCCGGCTGCACATCATCAGATCTGGAGGCAGACTCAGAGACACACGCACCACAAGCCGGGCGAACCTACACTCGTCGTAAAACGGCAGCATCCTCAACCACATGGAATACCAGGCCATGTACAGGAGACGGCGCCGTATCCACCCCAGCACTCAGCACAGCCGGGACAGACGGCGAGGGTGCGGGGACAGGGACAGACGCAGCATATGAAGAACTTGAAGACGGGGGAGCCGAGCTGAAGGCAGACGGAAGATATACAGGAACGCCAGGGACACCAACCGGAGCAGGACGGGCACCAGACGGCGACACAACCACCGGAGGAGAGGCGACAACAACAGGAGGTGCAACAGTCGATACAGGGGGCACAGAAACGGCCAAAGAGACGTCCACATCCACACCCACCGAAGCCTCCTCCACAGGAAGCTGTGAAAAATCCTCCTCACTGAAGAGATCCACAGGTGCAACGGCAGGCGCAGAACACCCAGTAGCCTGATGGCCCAAAAGGCCACAACAATAACACGTCCGTGACTGGCGGGCGTAAAACACCCGTACATGGTATCCCATGAGTTTCATGGAGGACGGAATGTCCAACCGGAGCCTCATTCCCAGGGTGCGAATGTTCAACCGCACACCCTTAACCGTTCCCGAGAAGAATAGGTGCAACCTCACACTAACAACGGCGTCAAACCGGCCGAAGTACCGCCGCAGCATTCCCTCCGGAAAGTCCAAGGGCGCCCTATGAACACTGTCATAAGTGAGGGCACCACTATGATCTGAGAGGGTCACAGTGCCCGTACCGTACAGCAGGGGTAAGGTCCGCCCCTCTTAGCGACGGAGAAACTCCCGATACGCCACCTCTTCTGTGAACTTGATAATAGTCCGATGTGCAGTCACCAACTCGACGCCATACACGTCCATCACAGGGATACGAAGCATCTCACATAACACCAGCGCCACCTCAGGATAACCGACCCGGCCGGAAAACTTGAGGCCCACGGATTGAGCCCTCACTACAGGGGGAAGAGGTACCCCCATTCTGCAAGCCACATCAGCACTGACCAGGCGGGCAGAGACACGCACACCCCTTGCCGGCCAAAATGGCAAACTTCCACCAACTACCTGAAAAGCCAGGCAACACGTCCTCACCCCCGTGTGGTTGGCGTGTCACTTCTCCTTCAAGAAGACCTGGACAAGCTACAGGAATGGTCGAACAAATGGTTGTTAGAGTTTAACCCAAGCAAATGCAATGTAATGAAGATAGGTGTAGGGAGAATTTGATCAGATGCAAGATATCATTTGGGAGATGAAGTACTTCAAGAGTCAGAGAGAGAGAAAGACCTGGGGGTTAATATCACGCCAGGCCTGTCCCCTGAAGCTCATATCAAGAGGATAACATCAGCTGCATATGCCAGGTTGGCTAACATAAGAACGGCCTTTAGAAACTTGTGTAAGGAATCTTTCAGAACTTTGTATACCACATATGTCAGACCAATCCTGGAGTATGCGGCTCCAGCATGGAGTCCATATCTAGTCAAGCATAAGACTAAACTGGAAAAGGTTTAAAAGTTTGCCATCAGACTAGTACCAGAACTGAGGGGTATGAGCTACGAGGAGAGACTACTGGAATTAAACCTCATCTCACTGGGAGACAGAAGAGTTAGAGTGGACATGATCACCACATACAAGATTCTCAGAGGAATTGATAGGGTAGATAAAGACAGACTATTTACCACAAGGGGCACATGCACTAGGGGAAACATATGGAAATTGAGTGCTCAAATGAGACATAGAGACGTTAGAAAGAATTTTTTTAGTGTCAGAGTAGTAGACAAATGGAATGCATTAGGAAGTAGTGTGGTGGAGGCTGACTCCACACACAGTTTCAAGTGCAGATATGATAAGAGCCAAATAGGCTCAGGAACCTGTACATTAGTTGATTGACAGTTGAGAGGCGGGACCAAAGAGCCAGAGCTCATCCTCCACAAGCACAATTAGGTAAGTACAATTAGGTAAATACATTCTTGTAAAACTACTATAACGCATAGCAATTTGGGCATATTCCTAATACTAGTTTTCGCTGAATTACGAAGCGAATTACAACCAAGGCCCAGATTCACGGAACAGTTACGCAAGCAATTACGAACGTGTTCATCTTTCCTCAATATATGACGGTTTTGAATAAATTTATTAAACAGTTTACAAGCATGATAACATCCCAATCAATTGTTGTCATTGCCATAAACAGCCTCCTGGTGCTTCGGAGCTCATTAACTGTTTAATAATTGTAAACAAGCCGCCAAAGATTGAGAAAAGATGTACAGGTTAGTAAGTGATTGCGTAACTACTTGGTGAATCTGGCCCTAGGTCCTCATTCATTTACGTCCAGTCTACCCGTCCTCGACTCAAGTCCATTACATCCAGCGGTCGACCCCCACAGACGCATTCATAAATTTTTACATGCTGTTCATTCAAAACAGGAATTTACTCAAATATAAATTAATACTATAATATATTAGCATATTGTATTTAGGCATAGGTTAGGTTAGGTTAGGTTAGATATTAAGGTTCTGTTTGCGATAATTTGTATTTGTAATACGTGGGTGAAGCATTTACTGCGTTGTGGTTCAAACAAAATTCGTCAGTGAAGCACGTGTTCCAGAAGTGTTCGAACGAAATCAGTTGTGAGTCGTGTGTAAACTGTTTTTTATTCATAATCAGGGGGTTTGGCGGGTGCATGAAATGGACTTTGGGTCTTTGTTTGGAGGACGGGTTGAGGAGCAATGATTAGGATTCGAACCTATGCGGTGGTTGTTCACAAGCACACACTGTAGACAACGATATAGATGTCGATGCATAGTTGTCTAGTGCGAATGCTTGGGAACACCCACAACATGGGTTCGAATCATCGTCACGGATGCAAAGGATTTTCTCAATATTAATAATGATATTTTTGACACAGAAGGAGTCCACCATGAGGGAAGACAACATGGAAGCTGCCCCGGAACTGTTCCATCAGTGACTGGTACAAAGGTGACCCAAGTGGGGGAGGGAGGAAGTGGGACACACCAAGGTTGTGGAGACGAGGTATTTTATGGATAAAAAATATTGCCAGAGCTTAACCCAGCTGGTGGCAGCTTGGTCACAGTTCAGGAGGCCGAGCTGCGGGAGGCCAGTTTTTTTTTTTATCGATATAAAAATCAAAAGTATAAACCACATAACAAGGAAAGAACAAGCTAATTGATACAAAAAAAAGCTGCCAACATAGAAAATAATACAAAATCGGCATATGACATAACACATGGCACAGGAAATAGACAAAATGCATCATGGAAAAGGCAAAAGGAACAACAACAAATAGGAACACAAAGACAAAACACCCCTATGACATAAAAGGGTGGAAAGCAAAATACAATCCCGGGCTCCCCAAACAGAGGAGCACAATAATACACAAAAGGCATGCGCCAGATACATAGGAGCAATA
>WNGS01004946.1:35928274-35948800 GCA_020271785.1 Procambarus virginalis
TCGTCCTCTCCACCATTCCCCCCCCTCCCCCATTCCTTTGTCCTCCCTACCATTCCCCATTCCACCGTCCCCTTGTCCTCTTAACCATTCCCCACTCTACCGTCCCATCATCCACCCCACCATCTCCCACTCCCCCTGTCTTCTTGTCCTCCCTACCATTCTCCATTCCCCTGTCCTTCGTTCCCACCATCCCAACTCCCCCGTCCCCACATTCTCGCAACCATTAACCCCTCACCCTGTCCGCTCGTCCTCCCCACCATTCCCCACTACATCGTCTGAGGCATTCCCAAATGATCTGATGTTCCCATCAGAAAATTGGGAACATCGAATGATCTGATGTTCCATACTGATATATAAGAAAAACAGTTAAGAGTCAAAATAACAAAAAAGAGAAACTATACTCGCAAAAATAAACGGTACGGTAAACAACAAAGCCAATTCCAGGCAATGCCACACAAAATAATTAAATCAAAATGAATATAAATCGAAATGTATGATAATTCAACTTATCAATGAAATCAGAAACATTGAAATGGAATCGAAACATATTTATTATAGCGCGTGTTGCTCTGAAATATTTGAGAGATAGTGTTCCATGTTTTCTAAATGTTGCCCTTAAATTAATTTGCCCTTGGTCATATGTTTATCACGTTGATTAGTTGCTGCTCTACATCATGATTTTAATGTTTTAACACCTGTTATGTTGAAGTGCCAATAAAATAAATATGCTAAATAATACTGTTCATTTACTTTTTATTCCTGCCAGTGACTGTCGTAGGGGCCCCTGCACACTAGCGTAGGGGCCCCTGCACACTAGTTGGCCCAGAGACCCATAATGCAGGTAAGACGGCTCTGAGTAGGTCAGTTGCGTTCCTTCTCGAGTAATATCGTGAATCGAAGGTTCGACTTCCGGCTGTATACAAATGTTTGGTCACGTTTCCTGTCTCCTAATGTCTCTGTTCACCTAACAGTAATAAGCACTGGGAGTTAGTTAACTTGTTGTTGGGTTGTTCGACCTTGGTGGTCCTTGATATAAGCCTAACTTATACGTATATTCACGGGCTGCCTGTCCCGACAACAATGAAGAGAAGGATGAGAGCCGTGCGGTATAAACATAAGAGTCTGAGGCGGGTCTGTAACTTCTGCACTTTTGCTGCAAAATCAACAACAAACATTTGTTCAGTTAATTATGTAGTAATGCTGTCAAAGTGGGTCGCCGCGACGCTCCCTTGACGTACTGGTGAGCCAGACCTGCCACTGAGACGTGCTCCCATGACGTACCGGTGAGCCAGACCTGCCACTAAGACGTGCTCCCATGACGTACCAGTGAGCCAGACCTGCCACTGAGACGTGCTCCCATTACGTGCCGGTGAGGCAGACCTGCCACTGAGACGTGCTCCCATGACGTACCGGTGAGCCAGACCGGACACTGAGACGTCGCTTTTTTGTTATTAGCAGTGTTGATATTTTGCTATTGTCTGCTTTTTTGCAGACTTAAAAAATTAACAATTTATTAAAACATACAAATTAATTAACTGAAACACGAATGCAACATATATATTAATATTTTATTAGTATGCTTTGCAGATTTGTATGCAAGTATTTTTCTCATTTATATTTTTTTATTGTGTTTATTAAACACGAAAAACAATAATTTTATATTTATGATTTTAATAACTGTTTTAATTTAGTCACTAATATTTTATTTGGTTTTATATTATTAATGTTTACAAATGAGGATATAAAAATATTGCGGCGCATAATATATTTTCGAGGACTATTATTTGTACATAACACATGGTCGAGCTTCAGCTCTAAGCCCTGACTTTCCAGGAATGGTATGGTAATCACAATGAATTCTTGCATGTGTGTGTTATTGTAATGTCTTGCAAAGGTGTGTGTAAAATGCCTTAAGTTCCCCTTCTAAACCATACAAACTAACACATCACAACACAGCCCAACATCAATTTGTGTTTGAGTGAATGTTGCTAAGGTGTTAGCGTACAATTGTTATTGTGGCTTCTTCCTCCACTTACACACGTGGATCCTAAGGTCAATCCCCTGGAGGGACAGAAAAGGTTGGGAACGTTTTCTTTTACGTAATGACGGCTAACTTAGCAATATATGAGTGTGTAACCGGTAGATGGTTAACTGTTGTACACCCTCCTTTATTGTACACTTTACTCTGTTAGCACCCTCCACAATAATTAGGAGAAGAGTTCCTCCTTCCTTCACAACAACTCAATACATCATACATTATACAGTGTGTCCGCTGTTGTAGTTCACTTACGGTTGAGAGGCGGGACCAAAAAGCCAGAGCTGAACCCCTTGCAAGCACAACTAGGTGAGTACTAACTGGAAACCCCAACTCCAATCCATAGTTTAACAAATATATGATCTTCCCAGACCCTTCACTTCTGTCAATGGTCTGGTAGACCTTATAAGAAAAAAACAGCAAGTACCCAGTGGCCCACTCGCCTGAAATATAGGATATGTATACAACTTTTAACACTCGACCTACTTTATTTATTTTAATTCACTTTGTCGGGAGGGTGGGGGTTCGGAAGCCAGAGTGTATTCATACACGTTATGCTTTTATCGATGTACCTTGTAATACAAGCCCTGTACCGTACCGTACAGGCCCTGTACCGGTACAGGGCTTAGACATTCAGGCTACACAGTGAAGCAGCTATAGGCAGCCTCACAAATGCATTTCACTATATTAACTGGGAATCTGAATTCAATAATACACAGGATATAAACTCATTACCTAACCTCTTCCTCTCCAGAACTCTAAGCCTCTACAACACTCATTGTCCCCTCCTTACCACGCAAGTAACTGACAAAAGAATAAACAATCCGTGGCTCACAAGTGGCATATGCAAATCAATCGACAAGAAAAAATAATATGAAAAGACACTTAGGATTGACCTAGTTACAAAGGAAGTAGTTAAAAGATACTCATCAATGCTTACCAGTATCATAAGAAAAGCGAAACTTTCCTATTATGAAAATAGATTTAAAGAAGCAAGAGGCAACGTGAAAAGCATGTGGAAAACCATCTCTAATATCCTAGGAACTAAACAGCAATCACATAGTTTTAGTTAGTTTAGTTCATTTATTATGCACCCCATACCCATCTTGTGGGCGGTAGTGGAAAGGGTTACAGAGGCACATAATGGGCTCAGGGACTGAACCCCACAATTCATTTAGCTAAGCAAGTTACAATCTTGATGAGCTAGTTACAAAATTCAATATAAGTCGTCACATCAACAATGGGTTCGAGATCGACCTCAAGTACAGGTTCTAAATTAAGCAACTGACATATGTGGAGAGCTAGTGTCAAAATTTATATGTTTGTCCTGCACACCGCCTCCCATCCAGTGGACAGCGGTGGATAGGTTACAATCACTCAGTTACTACCTACAGTTAGCAAACTGGGGATATTTGGCTAAAATTTCTGGTAGCAGATCATTTTGAATGAAATATTTACACATCGCTGGAACATTGGTTATAGAATTGTCTCTAAATTCACGTATCTTTTCGCACTCCATCACATAGTGACGGAGGGTGTGCGAATAATTTTGTTGACACAGTTTACATTTTGTCAGGTCTACATCGGCAGTTAATGAGAATTCCCAGAGATACTTGTAACCGAGTCTAAGCCGAGCAGCAGTAACATCTAGAAGTCTGCTGATTTTATTGGATGATCCATAGATGTGTGGCTCCTCTTGCATGATAGTATGATGATAGATGGAATTACTGGTGTCAATTTCACTTTGCCTCAGATCTACAAGATCTTGTTGAAGTTCTCGGTGTACTGCTGCTCTCAGATTGCTCATTGACAATCCAAGGTTACACTCAACGGCTCCTTTAAAGGCAGATTCTTTGAAGGCAGAATCACATAGCAAGCAGAATCCCCCATTCTTTGTACCTAAGCCATATTCTTCACAATTGTAATCTTGGATCATCTGATAACATGGTTGTTTAATTGAGTGCATATTCTGCTGCATTACTCGCATTACTCCTTGTAATGATCCTCATATTGTGCTTCAGTGAATCTGAGACATCTCAGGGTATAACCCTGATATGTTTTCCTAATTGTACCTAGTTATCCTTGTTCACTATTGTGTATTGTTATTATTGTGTATTATTCTAATCTGCTTTGTGTCAACAATTCTTGCAATGTACCTGTAATTTTTTTTACAATTTACTGTAATTGTTCTACTTAAAATCATCTGTACTTGTAAATTAAAGCTGTAAAGTACCTGTTAAACATTTTTTGTCAATTTTGCTTTTAATTCTCTAAAATTATATGTTAGTTTAAGGATTTTCTCTAAGGTTAGTTTAAGGACCTGCCCGAAACGCTATGGGTAATAGTGGCTTTACAAGAATGTTATTTCAACTTGAACTCTATGTTCTCTGTTAACCCCCAATGTACCTTCTTGTATATATATATAAATAAATAAATAAATAAATGAAAGATAAAACTCTCCAAAGATGGCTATACACCTGCAACTTATTTAGAAACGGCAAATGAATTTAATTGCTTCTTTTCATCGGTTGGTGCTAACCTTGCCAGAAAAATCCCACAGAATAAGACACATATTAATACAATGAACAAATCCACAAGGACCGTAACGAGGATTCGAACCTGCGTCCGAGAGCATCCCAGACGCTGCCTTAATCGACTATTTGATTTTGGCCCCATGTGGATTTGTTCATTTGATGCATACGCTATTGTGATTTCTGTGTTCATATATATGCCTGACATATCTGTCAGGCAGTTATCCAAACTCTCTTCTCCATTCACCAGTCAGCCCGATAGATGTTGTGTCGGGTTGACACAACATCTGTCGGGTTTTCCACCATGCTTTGATTTTCTAAACACCAAAGCGCTGAACATCAGTGAAATCCCATCCATTGTATACAAGAGCGCCTCCCATGCCCTTGCGCCACCTATAGCTCTGCTGTTCAACAAATCCCTTGAGTGTCATAACTTCCCTGATATCCTTAAAAAAGCTAGAGTAACGCCAGTTCATAAAGGAGGTAATCCGGCAGACATAAACAATTATAGACCAATATTAAACCTTCCCATACTATCAAAAATATTTAAAAAAAAAATATCTACAAACAGCTTTACTCCTAACTCGTAAAATTCTACATACTCAGCCCCAGTCAGTTTGGCTTCCGCTCCCAAAAGAGTACCAACGATGCAATTGTTAGTCTGTTTAACTTAATCTACTCAGCCCTTGACAAAAAGGAGTTTCCGATTGGAATCTTCATTGACCTGACAAAGGCCTTTGACACTGTTAACCATAACTACCTCTTACTTAAACTCCACTATTATGGAATCCCAGGCCTTGCCCTGGATTATATCCGATCCTATCTTAGCGACAGACACCAATATGTAGCCATCAATGATACAACCTCTCTTACTCTACCAATAACCGTTGGAGTGCCACAGGGCAGCATCTTGGGACCTCTCCTATTTCTTATATACATCAATGATCTGCCTAATGTATCTAGCATTCTTAAGCCTATATTGTTTGCTGATTATACTACCTTCATCTACTCATACCCCAACCTACACACATTAAATAATGTTGTAAATAATGAATTAAAAAACTCCACTTATGGATGTCAGCCAACAATTAACAATGCATAAACAATAGGGCACCATCAAGGAACATATAATCTCTTCTCACAACCAGACCATCACCAGAGAAATCTTAACAAACAACACAGAAATCATCGATAGGTACAGCGATAGCAGGCGGCTCGACATCAGCGAGGCACTACACATCAAAAAGTCAACACCAGCAATCAACAGCCAATTAATGCACAACTATATTCTACCCACTTCAAGACCCAATATGGAAGCAGCAAGAGGAAGTGTGGGGCCAATAGGACGTTTGCAGTTACTTCCATTCTTATGTTCTCATATCCAAGTTATACCCATTGTTTCGTGTTCTATCTTGTCTTTGTCAGAAATTTGTTTGCCTCACCCAAAACGTTTGTACCATATCACCTCACCCAATAGAGTATAAGTAAGATGAATTTGTGTGTAAATTAAGTCTTTGAAAATGTAATAAGCCATTACGAAACAGGTTCAGGCGTCAGACCACAAATGAAAATGAATTTTTGGAGAATTGATATTTCCATTACCACCGACAGTGAAGAAAAACATAAGAAATATTGAGAAAATTTGTGTTAGAATTATTAATCTTACCTTTTCGGTCATATTCAACAACATATATGCCCACACATGCACATTTAATCACCTACACAAATACACACATCAATAATCTTTTGTAGCGCAAGTGATTCAGCAAGAAGCTCACAACAGTCACTATACAAGGCACTTTACATCTATGGTGAGTCACACAGTTACTAGTCTTGCTCCACACCCACCCAACTGGGCGGCAGCTTTACAGTCATGTGCATGCTGCACCTACAGTAAGCAAATTTGGGATACTTCGCTAAGATTTCGGGCAGCACATCATTATGAATGAAGTACTTACACATTTCTTGGACACCATTGATGGTGTTATCTCTAAATTCCGCGATTTTTTCACATTCCATTATATAATGACGCAAATTATGCGAACAGTTCTGCTGACAGAGTTTACATTTAGTCAAATCTACATCAGCAGATGTTACAAACTCCCAGAGGTACTTGTAGCCGAGCCTAAGCCTAGCAGTGGTAACATCTAGAAGTCTGCTAACATTATTGGATGACCCATAGACGTGCGGTTCTTCATGCATAATAGAATGATGATAGATGGAGTAACTGGTGTGAATTTCACTTTGCCTCAAGTCTCCGAAATTTAGTTGTTGTTCCCGGAATATTACTGCCCTCAGGCTGTTCAAAGGCAGTCCAAGTTGGTAATCAATTCCCTCTTTACGAGCAAAAGTCTTGGCTAACTCATCAGTTCTATCATGCATTTGGAGACCAATATGGGAAGGAATCCACAGGACTTTGACTCATCATTGATTTTTCATTATATCTGTGTCTAGTTTCAGAGATATAAGTACGTCACAGTTATGCTTTGGGGAGCTGAGAGCAGTCAAGGATGACAAGGAGTCACTTACAATTAGCGTGTCAACTTTGGATCCATATACGCGCTCGAGTGCAAGGATTATGGCAACCAATTCTGTTTGAAGAGTGGAGGCCCAGTTACTGAGTCGCGCTCCACACTCATGGGAGAACTCTTTGGTCTAATATCCCGCCCCCAGTTAGCAATTTTAGCGTTCCCTCCAGAGTCCCTACTGCAGCCTCTCTAGTTCAACACCTTGTTACCTAGGTATTTGATTACCTAGGTATCACGACTACAAGGCGCAGTAACTTGATCAGCAACCCGCGACTCTAGAGAACTGTAGAACATTTCACTGCCATGAACATATAAGAGAAAATGAAAGGAAAGAGATGAATAATGAAGTAATTAGTGAGGGTTTGGGGCGAGGGAGGTAGAGAGGAGGGGAAGGTGGGAGGAGTAAGGAGAGTAGTCAGGTGAAAGAGAAAGTGGGAGAGAGTCGGAGGGAGAGGAGAGGGAGTAATTAGGACGTAGTGGTAGGGGTGGAGGTAGAAGGGTAGATAAGTAGAAGTAGAAAGTGGAAGCTGCTGCCACCATCCATTCTAGTCAGTGCATAGAAGACAAGGAATGGAACTTGTCTGTATCACAAGGTTATTAATGATGTTATCAAAAGGTCATTATTAATATGTTTCATCTGTATCATGTATCTTGTTCCATGCAGGACTCTTTAATGTATATAATCTCAAGAGTACTCTCCACTCTTGTTTGCATATTATATCCAAAAATCCCAGTTATAGGAACAGAATTAAAATCAGATTAAAAAGTAAGTGAATCAACTATATATTAAACATGATAAGTATCATCATTCAAACAATTCAAACCTATTGTTCATGATTAATTCACAAAGTGAGTCATTGAGACAAGAATTTGAGAACCATTACAGCCGTCTGCCCCAAGATAATCACACCACTCTTTTAGTTGGGAAACACAAGTCACCTTAATGTTCAACTCACGAGGACTGAGCCTAATTTGGAATGAGAGGGGGTGGATGGGGTTGACTGGCAGAGACCCCATCCAGCCGGACAGCCTGGACTGGCTGTTCACTGTTCTGCTCTGCTTTACTCCTGTTGTGCTGTGCTGTCTCTGTCTCTGTCTCTGTCTCCCTCTTTTGAATATGTGCGCGCCTCTCCGCTGGCTCCAACCAGGGAATGAACATAAAGGCAACAATATCCGTGCTCCAACATGTTGTGTGATCCTGCAAATGTGATAAGGTTCACACAGTCCAGACATAATGCTCTCCTCTTGACAACAAATCTACAATTTTAATAACTAATACTGGAACTAACTTGGTGGAACATAAAACAGTACCAGAATAAAGTTGGGAAGAGAGAATAAGGTCGTTACTGCTTTCAACTTGCCACAAAATAAAGCAATCTCCACAATAAAATATCGACGTCCCTCTAGACATCAACACTAGCCCGACTCTTAAAGTACTTAATTAGCTGGTACTCTCACACTTCCACAAAAACTGGTGTACCACACGACAACAATACACTTATTCTAGTAAAAATATCCTAGGAACATAAAACTTAATTAGGGGAAAAATTAGAAATTACAATTGGAACTTAATTTATTACTTAAGAAAAAACTCGATTTAAACCTATAACCGTCCCGTCCCGGTCCACCCTGTAACGGGGGGGGGGGGGGAAATACCTCTCTTTAGTCCATTATCCCGCCCCTAGTTCACGCTTCTAGAGTTCCCCCAGAGTTCCTACTGCGCCTTGTAGTCGTGATACCTAGGTAATCAAATGCTTAGGTTACAAGGTGTTGAACTAGAGAGGCTGTAGTAGGAACTCTGGGGGAACTCTAGAAGAGTGAACTAGGGGCGGGATAATGGACTAAAGAGAGGTATTTCCCCCCCCCCCCCGTTACAGAACCATATTTCTCTGTCACAACAACTGCACTTCCAGCTGCACCACAGGACTGATGCAAGGATTCATCAGTGTAAATAATCTGGGAAAGGGAGCGCTCTCTGACTAAAGCATTAATGATGCAAGGACTCTCTGACTAAAGCATTAATTTGGCTTAAGGCATTGTACTTTGCTTCTTGTCGAAGCAAGGCTTGTTCTTTAATCAGCTTCTTGGGTGGGAATGGGGGGACAGTAATTTGGAAAGGAGTGATCTCCCATGGGGCAGGAAAGTGTCGTTGTTGTGACAATCATCACCTCTTGGTAGAGGTGATGAATGTTATACATTCTGAGCACAATGGCAGTTTTGGTAATCCATTCGGAGGGATGCTGACCTTCAAGGAAGAAGGCTTGGAGGGCTTCAGTGCAGGGGTTAGGGTGGGTTAGCCTAAGCATCTTGATACCAATTAAAGCATTAATTTCAGTGATACGATCACTTACACAGGAAATATTCAGTTCCTTCCTCATGTTTAGTAATTTAGTTGTACGGGGACATCCGAGGATAATCCTCATGGCTTTGTTTTGCATCTTTTCCAGCACTCCAAGCATTCTCTCAGGCACTAGAGCAAGCATGGGCGCAGCATAATCAATCAGAGAACTAATATATGAGAGATATATCATTTTGCCAATTCTCACATTTGCACCATAGCTTGGATGGTAGCCTGCCACAGCCTTGAGAGCACGGAGCCTCTCTCTACATTGGCGACCCAGTCTGGCTACAACATTGCGGTACAGTGGAACTTCAAGACCAAGGTATTTGTATCTGGTTACATAGTGGGTGGGCGTCGGTTCAGGATCTTTGTTTTCTCTACTGAGATGACTAAGCATAGTTCCTGACATGTGTACAATACAGAGTTCAGAAAATTTTGGGTGTTGGTATACCCATTGGTGTGGATCAGTATATCATCCGCATATATAATGATGTGTTCGCTGGGCCTTCTGGTTACTGAGTTTAAAAGTGCATTGATTAACACATTGAACAGAGTAGGACTGAGGACACCTCCCTGTGGAGTGCCAAGTTCAAAATCTCTCGTTACACTCCTATGCCCTTGGAACAGTACAGATGACTTCCTGTTGGATAGACAGCCTCTTATCCACCGTAGAAGCCATCCTCCAACATTCATTTTAGCAAGTTCGCTCAGAATGACGTGTGGGTTAACAATGTCAAAGGCTGACTTAAGATCTAGGAAAGTGGTGTATGACCTATCAGTATGCAGGGTGAGGAATGTGGTAATACAGTGATGTACACTCTCTCCATGCGTAAAGCCATATATCTGGGGAGACAACATGTTACTAATTCTGTTAAGGAGACGGTTGAGAACCATCCTCTCAAGACACTTATAGAGACAACTAGTGAGGGAGACTGGGCGAAAAGCACTCTGCTGGTTTGGTTTAGGAATGGGAATAATAAGACTGTTGGTCCATGACTTTGGAAGCTCCCCAGTTACATAGCTCATATTATACAATTCAAGCAAGGGATTCCCTGGAACTAGCAGAAGCATACGCAGTATGCCGTAAGTAACTCCATCCTCCCCGGGTGATGTAGCTTTGCCTTTATGTAGAGTTAGTTAGTTAGTTTAGTTCATTTATTATGCACCCCATACCCATCTTGTGGGCGGTAGTGGAAAGGGTTACAGAGGCACATAATGGGCTCAGGGACTGAACCCCACAATTCATTTAGCTAAGCAAGTTACAATCTTGATGAGCTACTTACAAAATTCAATATAAGTCGTCACATCAACAATGGGTTCGAGATCGACCTCAAGTACAGGTTCTAAATTAAGCAACTGACATATGTGGAGAGATAGTGTCAAAATTTATATGTTTGTCCTGCACACCGCCTCCCATCCAGTGGGCAGCGGTGGATAGGTTACAATCACTCAGTTACTACCTACAGTTAGCAAACTGGGGATATTTGGCTAAAATTTCTGGTAGCAGATCATTTTGAATGAAATATTTACACATTGCTGGAACATTGGTTATAGAATTGTCTCTAAATTCACGTATGTTTTCGCACTCCATCACATAGTGACGGAGGGTGTGCGAATAATTTTGTTGACACAGTTTACATTTGGTCAGGTCTACATCGGCAGATAATGAGAATTCCCAGAGATACTTGTAACCAAGTCTAAGCCGAGCAGTAGTAACATCTAGAAGTCTGCTGATTTTATTGGATGATCCATAGATGTGTGGCTCCTCTTGCATGATAGTATGATGATAGATGGAATTACTGGTGTCAATTTCACTTTGCCTCAGATCTACAAGATCTTGTTGAAGTTCTCGGTGTACTGCTGCTCTCAGATTGCTCATTGACAATCCAAGGTTACACTCAACGGCTCCTTTAAAGGCAGATTCTTTGGCTAACTTATCAGCTCTATCATGCATTCGGAGGCCAACATGAGATGGAGACCACATGAAATGGACTCTGTTACCATCCTTAATAATTTTGTTGTATTTGTGTCTAGCTTCGGACACGAGCATGTTACAGTTACGTCTTAAAGAGTTGAGAGCATTTAAGGATGATAAGGAGTCACTTACAATTAATGTATCAAGTTTGGAGACTTGTACACATTTCAGTGCAAGGATCAAGGCAAATAGTTCGGTCTGAAGGGTAGAGGCCCAATTGTTTATACGGACTCCCCACTCAAAGTACAAGCCATCGCCCATTGTCAGAACAACTGCACTTCCAGCTGCACCCGTGGTGCGGTGTAGGGAACCATCAGTGTATATGATTTGAGAGAGAGAATGCTCTGTGGACAGAGCATCAATATGGCTTAAGGCGTTGAGCTTTGCCTCAAGACGAAGCTTGTTTATGTAGAGCAGAGTCTAGTTCGTATTCAGTAAAAAGCATGTCACAGTTATCCTCTTGATGAAGCCTGAAGTCAAGGAGCCTTGCTCCATCAGCATATCTATTATTAAATTTATTCTGTGTGAGTAGAGGAAGAATCAAAGCTTGAAGTCGTGACCCAAGCATCAACAAGCTCATTTGCTCTGTGCAGAGGATTAGGGTGCGAGATCTCTGCAGCATTTTCCCCTTTGATCTTGTTAATATCCTTCCATGCCCGACTTAGTGGCGTGTGAGAATTGAGACCACTGACAAAAGTTTCCCAGTCTGTCTGCCTCAGCTCTACCATACGTTCCCTGGCCTCAGCCAGAGCCGTTTGAAAGAGCTTAAGCATTTCAGCAGTGCGGGTCCTTCTATAAGCTAGTCCAATTCTTCTGGCAGTGCGTTTTAGTGCATGCAATTTAGAATCATTATAATAAGCATAGGTGCTATGACCAGTGTAATTTGAGTTACGTGGCCTGGACGATGGATCAAGAGATTCTATAAACTGCTCGATAGTACCTGTGAGCCCATTGTTAAAATCTTCAACTGATGAAGGCTCAGATGAACTGTACCATTATGACACATGAGCAACAAAATTGTCTCGTTGATCGACAGCCAGCCTCTTCCGCTTGAACATATAGGTAACTGGAAACTGAGTGCCCAAATGAACCACAGAGATGTTAGAAAGAACTTTTTTAGTGTCAGAGTGGTTGAGAAATGGAATGCATTAGGAAGTAATGTGAAAATTGTCTCGTTGATCGACAGCCAGCCCTTCCGTTTGAACATATAGGTAACTGGAAACTGAGTGCCCAATGAACCACAGAGATGTTAGAAAGAACTTTTTTAGTGTCAGAGTGGTTGAGAAATGGAATGCATTAGGAAGTAATGTGGTGGAGGCTGACTCCATACACAGTTTCAAGTGTAGATATGATAGAGCCCAATAGGCTCAGGAACCTGTACACCTGTTGATTGACGGTTGAGAGGCGGGACCAAAGAGCCAGAGCTCAACCCCCGCAAACAAAACTAGGTGAGCACAACTAGGTGAGTACAGGTCTAGTGGTTAACGCTGGGGCCAAGCATCTGCAGGTCCATGGTTCTCTCATAAGGGGAAGTGTTCTGATATATATAATATATATATATATATATATATTATATATATATATATATATATATATATATATATATATATATATATATATATATATATATATAATGTCGTACCTAGTAGCCAGAACGCACTCTTCAGCCTACTATGCAAGGCCCGATTTGCCCAATAAGCCAAGTTTTCATGAATTAATATATTTTCCCTAATTTTTTCCTTATGAAATGATAACCTACCCATTTCATTATGTATGAGGTCAATTTTTTTTTTATTGGACTTAAAATTAACGTAGTTATATGACCGAACCTAACCAACCCTACCTAACCTAACCTAACCTATCTTTATAGGTTAGGTTAGGTTAGGTAGCCGAAAAAGTTAGGTTAGGTTAGGTAGGTTAGGTAGTCGAAAATTTATTCATGAAAACTTGGCTTATTAGGAAAATCGGGCCTTGCATAGTAGGCTGAGAAGTGCGTTCTGGCTACTAGGTACGACATATATGTATATATATTATAATATATATGTATATTATATATATATATATATATATATATATATATATATATATATATTATATATATATATATATATATATATATATATATATATATATATGCGAACAAGCCTGAATGGTCCCCAGGACAATATGCAACTGAAAAACTCACACCCCAGAAGTGACTCGAACTCATACTGCCAGGAGCAACACCACTGGTATGTACAGGATGCCTTAATCCGCTTGACCATCACGACCGGACATAAGGAAGTGATAGCCGAAGCTATTTGAACCACTTCCCCGCCGGCACTCGGATGGTAATCTTTAGCATAGCATTTTATCAAATCACCTCATTCTTTGGGACACACATGAGAAACACAAATGCGAACAAGCCTGAATGGTCCCCAGGACTATATGCAACTGAAAACTCACACCCCAGAAGTGACTCGAACCCATACTGCCAGGAACAACGCCACTGGTATGTAGCATTTTATCAAATCACCTCATTCTTTGGGGCACACGTGAGGAACATAAATGCGAACAAGCCTGAATGGTTGATACTATGCCCAAGATTACCATCCGAGTGCCGGTGGGAAGTGGTTCAAATAGCTTTGGCTATCACTTCGTTATGTCCGGTCGTGATAGTCAAGTGGATTAAGGCGTCCTGTACATACCAGTTGCGTTGCTCCTGGCAGTATGAGTTCGAGCCATTTCTGGGATGTGAGTTTTCAGTTGCATATAGTCCTGGGGACCATTCAGGCTTGTTCGCATATATATATATATATATATATATATATTGTGACGGGAAAATGTAGGAGTGTAGATGTTCGGCAGTCTTCCTAATGGCTGATGTCAATGCCTGTCACATTTACAAAAAATAAAAAGAGACTGCTTGGCTGTTGTCTGTGGTAAATTAAGGGAAGACACGCAAAACACATAGTATGAACATTGAAACTTTAATTAATTGGAAAGCAAATTTAAACAAAGACAATCCCTTGGCTATGTACAGTGCAAACAAACAAGTCAAAAAATATAACAAAAAATGAAGAATAGGGATAATTTACTCATGGAATAATATAAAGACAAAAATGCATTAATGGTTCTGAGAATATGAGCGCTGAGAACCTCCAGCTAATAAACAGGACGTGTATCAGTTGGTTGTTCACAGCTTGAGAGCACAAGGATATTCTGACTTCAATGGCTGGATCAAGCCCAGACATCGACTCAGGTAGAGGGCGCTGAGGTGCAGAGGTGCAGGTGTGCAGTCGGCAGGTCACCAATCAGAAGCAGGCAGGCTGGGAATGGTAGTTTTCTGGTTGACGACGAGCCGGCGTGGAAGGAGAGTGGAGTAGGGGGTACGTTTTGCCTCCTGGTCAAAACGTTTTGTGCTACTGGTAGACGTATCTTGAAGGTAGCATCTTATCTTGTATATATGTAAGTAACTTTATGTAGGGAAGAGCAGGCTCAATCTCTCTTGAAAGAGATTATTGTCACAATATATATATATATATATATATATATATATATATATATATATATATATATATATATATATATATATATATATATATATATATATATATATATATATAATGACAATGTGACAATGATCACAAAAACACTGATAAAGCACCTTCACTTCACAAAACGCTTGTAAAAGCTCTTTAATCACCTTCAGTGATTAAGTGCTTAATTGCACACTAGTTTCTCTATCAGCTATCTCACCCTGTCAGAGTAAAAGAGACAAATGCATGTGAATGCATGTGTGTGTATATATGTATGTACCTTACCTTACCTTACCTTGAGGATACCTTGAGGTGCTTCCGGGGCTTATCGTCCCCGCGGCCCGGTCATCGACCAGGCCTCCTGGTTGCTGGACTGATCAACCAGGCTGTTGGACGCGGCTGCTCGCAGCCTGACGTATGAGTCACAGCCTGGTTGATCAGGTATCCTTTGGAGGTGCTTATCCAGTTCTCTCTTGAACACTGTGAGGGGTTTGCCAGTTATGTCCCTTATGTGTAGTGGAAGCGTGTTGAACAGTCTCGGGCCTCTGATGTTGATAGAGTTCTCTCTCAGAGTACCAGTTGCACCTCTGCTTTTCAACGGGGGTATTCTGCACATCCTGCCATGTCTTCTGGTCTCATGTGATGTTATTTCTGTGTGCAGGTTTGGGACCAGCCCCTCTAATATTTTCCACGTGTAAATTATTATGTATCTCTCCCGCCTGCGCTCAAGGGAATACAGATTTAGGCTCTTTAGTCGGTCCCAATAGTTTAGATGTTTTACCGAGTGGATTCTAGCAGTAAAGGATCTCTGCACGCTCTCCAGGTCAGCAATTTCACCCGCAGTGAAAGGGGCTGTCATTGTGCAGCAGTACTCCACTCTAGAGAGCACAAGCGTTTTGAAAAGTGTCATCATCGGTATAGCATCTCTAGTGTGAAAAGTTCTTGTTATCCAACCTGTCATTTTTCTTGCAGTTGTGACGGCTACTTTATTGTGTTCTTTAAAGGTAAGGTCTTCCGACATGAGTACACCCAGATCCTTTACATTGCCTTTTCGTTCTATGTTATGATTTGCCTGAGTTTTGTACGTGGTTTCAGTTTTTATATTTTCATTTTTCCATAGCGCATGAGCTGGAACTTGTCTTCGTTAAACACCATATTATTTTCTGTAGCCCATAGAAAGACCTGATCTACATCTGACTGGAGGTTCGCCGTGTCCTCTATGTTGCCTACTCTCATGAAGATCCTAGTGTCATCTGCAAAGGATGATACAGTGCTATAGGTTGTGTTCTTGTCTATGTCCGATATAAGGATGAGAAAAAGTACTGGAGCAAGCACAGTACCCTGGGGGACTGAGCTCTTAACGGTTGACGGGTTGGATTTTATTTTGTTGACTATTACACATTGGGTTCTGTTGGTCAGGAAATTGTAGATCCATCTGCCTACTTTTCCGGTAATTCCTTTTGAGCGCATTTTATGGGTAATAACACCATGGTCACATTTATCAAAAGCTTTTGCAAAATCTGTGTAAATTACATCAGCGTTTTGTTTGTCTTCCATAGCATCTAATGCCATATCATAGTGGTCCAGCAACTGCGACAGGCAAGAGCGCCCTGTTCTGAAACCATGTTGTCCGGGGTTATGGAGATGCTGTGATTCCATGTATTTTGTGATCTTACTTCTTAGCACTCTCTCAAAAATTTTTATGATGTGCGATGTTAGTGATATCGGTCTGTAATTTTTTGCCTCTGCCTTATTTCCTCCTTTATGAAGTGGTGCTATCTCTGCTGTTTTTAGTATATCAGGAATAACGCCAGTATCTAGGCTTTGTCTCCACAGAATGTGAAGGGCCTGCGATAGTGGTTTTTTACAGTTCTTGATGAATATGGAGTTCCAAGAATCCGGGCCTGGTGTGGAGTGCATAGGCATACTGTTTATGGCTTCTTCAAAATCCAGTGGGGATAGGGTGACGTCTGATATATGATTTGATGTTGGTATCATATCCATGAAAAATTCATTTGGGTTATCGATCTTTAGTGCGTTTAATGGCTCGCTGAAGACAGAGTCGTATTGCTTCCTCAGTAGCTCGCTCATTTCTTTGTTGTCATCGGTGAAAGTTCCATCTTCCTTTCGCAGGGGCCCGATACTAGATGTGGTTTTTGATCTTGATTTTGCATAGGAGAAAAAATATTTCGGGTTTCTCTCTATTTCACTGATGGCCTTTTGCTCTCTTTCCCTCTCCTGCGTTTTGTATGATTCTTGTAGCTTGAGTTCAATTTTTCCTATTTCGCTACCTAACCTTCTTCGCCGTTCCTGAGATAGGGTGCGACTCTCAAGTTGTACCGCGATTCGTTTTCTTCGCCTATATAGGGAACGACGTTCTCGTTCCAATCTGCATCTCTACCTCTTTTTTCTTAGGGGATGCGGTTTGTACATATTTCTAGTGCTACTGAGCTTATTTTTTCCAGGCACTGGTTCAGGTTCACATTTCCTAGCTGTTCTTCCCAGTTTATTTCTGTGAAGTCCTGGTTTATTTGCTCCCAGTTTATCTGTTTATTTTTGAAGTTGAATTTGCTGAAATCTCCTCCACCGGGAATCTGGACTGGTTTTGAAGGTCTATTCCCCATGGTTGTCATAACTTCAATTAAGTTGTGATCTGAGTAACAGGTATTTGTAATCATTATGTTCCTGATCAATTCATCATTATTAGTGAAAATGAGGTCCAGCGTGTTCTCCTTCCTGGTTGGTTCTACTATTTGCTGGTTTAAGGCAAACCTGTCGCACATCCGTAGCAGGTCATTTGCATGTGCCTGTTCATTAAGGCTACTTCCTGGTATTCTTTCTGATATTACTGTATTAGCCAGGTGCTTCCATTTCAGGTGCCGTAGGTTGAAGTCCCCAAGCAGAATGATGTTCGGAGCTGGATTTGTGAGGTTTTCCAGCAGTGTTCTACTTTCATTAGTTGGTCTTTAAACTGCTGAGGGTTTGCCTCCGGTGACTTATATACAAGGACAATAACTACATTTATAATCTCTATTTTGATTATCAGCACTTCCACCATATCATTCGAGGTGTTTAGCAGCTCAGTACAGATGAGTGTGTCTTTGATGTATAGGCTGACCCCACCCTGAAGCCGGTGTTTCCTATCACATCTGAAAAGATTGTACTCTGAGATCCATATTTCACCATCATGGTAGTCCTTTGTGTGGGTTTCTGTTAGGGCTGCAAACACTGCATTTGCCTCATGAAGGAGACCATCTATAAAGTGAACTTTGTTGGATTTGCGTGTTTTTATACCTTGAATGTTGGCAAATATAAATGATGTTATCGTGGTAGTGGAAGTGCTGGATGCCTTACTTGGTGTTAATATCTGAGGCTCTGGTAAGGGGCCACTGTGTTTGCGTCCACTGTATGTATATATGTATATGTACGTATATGTGTGTGTGTATGTATATATATTTGTATAAAGTATATATGGAAGCTGATCAGAATTACATTTCACTTTTGTAAATGCACATTAATGACACTATGTAAAAGACTGTTATAAAAATTGTGGGCTTGCTATGGGGAACTGGTACTATTAAGGGGTAAGGGTAAGTAGAATACAGAGGTATCAAAAAATGGGAGAACTAAAAGGCCCGGCCCCCAAAGTAAAATATCCACAGTAATAAATGCTTGCTACTAAATTCGGTTAGTCTAGGAAGATTATTGTACTCCCACACAGGAAAAAGGGATACTCTGTTCAAACTTACTTATTTATTAACCCCTTAACACCCCCCATACACAATCACACCAGTAACATATAATACTAACTTTACCACACAATCTTAAGTTAAACAGCCTTGGTCCACTTAGACAGGATACAAGGTTTTACACTGAAAGCAAGCTAGGGTAAAGCGCTACTATAAAACACTTGAGGTAGAGTCAGCTTAGGGTAGGGGACCACGTGTTTACACTGGGACCCCACATTAGCATAACAGGTAAGATAAACACTTAAAAACACTTACTACACCCCAGGTATACTACTCTACACATAGAACGATGGGTATGCCAGACAAATAAAAAATGAGTTATGGAGTACTTAACCAAACTAAGTCACAGAAATAAAGAATTAAGAGGAAGGAGGAGCACGTCCAAGCACCACAATCAGCCAGCAGAGAAGCCGCCTCAGTCTCGAGCACCTGCGCATGCGTGTGGTGCCGGGAAGAGCCCAATTGATCATACAGCTATACACATTAAAACATCTTCCCCTTATGCCTCATATTGCTACTTTCCTCGTTCTATGGGTAGTTAAACTTATAACTTATATGTTACTTAATCCACAACAAGTTCAGAGTCTAAATGCTTTGTGAGCAACAAGAATAGTCTTACGTCTGGCAGGGAAGATTACAAACAACTTCAGCTCTCAATGCGTCCCTGCCATATTGTAGTTTAATAAGCTCAATTTTGACCTCTGGTTTCCATCTAAGAACCCAGAGTCGTAACACTCCTCCCCCCTTCAGAGAAAAAAAATGTGACTACTAGAGGAGTAGTCATATTTTTTTGTAAGAGTATACAGAGAATAAAAGGAATCCATGACATACAAGAAAATCAATCAAACAACAATTTTCTCTGCAAAAAAAAACTACAAGGAATTCTCTGAAAGAAAAAAACATACACAAAAACAAACAAAAAAACAAAGGAAGTAAATAATTGGACACGGGATATTTAATGTCACAGGAGAACCTAAAAAAAAAATAACTAAGCATGACATTTGGTATGGCTTCCTGCGGCTCAGATGAATGTTACTCAGGCAAGCGGGACAGAGCGTCGGCTATCACGTTGAGCCGGCCCGGTAGGTGGATAATAGATAGATTAAAGTCCTGTAGGTACAATGCCCACCTGAGGATGCGTTTATTTTTCTGCTTCATCTGATTCATGAAAACTAATGGGTTATGGTCCGTGTACACTTCCACTATATTACCTGTGAGGTAACTTCGAACTTTTGCAAGTTAGCACTAGCGCCAACGCCTCTTTTTCTATCACCGAATAATTGCGCTGCGCCTTGTCAAATTTCACAGAGTAATAATATACTGGGTGTTCCACTTTATCATCCCCAGTTTGCAACAACACTGCACCAGCACCCGAGTCAGACGCGTCAACTTGAATTTTAAACGGACGGTCGAACCTTGGACTAGCAAGCACTGGGGCGGAAGCTAAGATCAATTTCAAGTTTTTAAATGCCTCTGCACAGTCCCGATGACCACTTAAATTTAACGGCCTTCGCAACAAATCTGTGAGAGGAGTGGCCACACTGGAAAAGTTCTGACAAAGCGTCGGTAGTACGCACACATACCGATAAATCGTTGAATGTCCTTTTTAGACCTGAGCACTGGATAGTCCAGAATAGCACTGATTTATCTTGCCGAGGTAACACTTTTCCTTGGCCCACTTCATAACCGAGGTACGTCACTGTGCCTTGGCCAAAATGACACTTTTTAGCATTTAAGTTAGATTTGCATGTTTCAACACTGTGAACAACTGGCGTAACCTAGCTATGTGGTCAGCCCAATATATCAAAAAGCACAATATCATCTAAATACGCCCACAATTTGGCACATT
>WNGS01004946.1:35949800-35984800 GCA_020271785.1 Procambarus virginalis
AAACAAACTTTCAACAAAACACAGAACACGGAACAATGGGTATAGTTTTGTAACTGCAGAAGGCCTATTGGCTCATATTTCTTGACGCTTCTATATTGGAGCGGAGTCTTGAAGTGGGTAGAATATAGTTGTGCGTTAATTGGCTGTTGATTGCTGGTGTTGACTTCTTGATGTGTAGTGCCTCGCAGATGTCAAGCCGCCTGCTGTCGCTGTATCTATCAATGATTTCTGTGATGTTTGCTAAGATTTCTCTGGTGATGGTTTGGTTGTGGGAAGAGATTATATGTTCCTTAATGGAGCCCTGTTGCTTATGCATCGTTAAACGCCTGGAAAGAGATGTTGTTGTCTTGCCTATATACTGAGTTTTTTGAGGCTTACAGTCCCCAAGAGGGCATTTGAAGGCATAGACGACGTTGGTCTCTTTTAGAGCGTTCTGCTCCGTGTCTGGAGAGTTTCTCATGAGTAGGCTGGCCGTTTTCTTGGTTTTATAGTAAATCGTCAGTTGTATCTTCTGATTTTTGTCTGTAGGGATAACATTTCTATTAACAATATCTTTCAGGACCCTTTCCTCCGTTTTATGAGCTGTGGAAAAGAAGTTCCTGTAAAATAGTCTAATAGGGGGTATAGGTGTTGTATTAGTTGTCTCTTCAGAGGTTGCATGGCGTTTCACTTTCCTTCTTATGATGTCTTCAATGAAACCATTGGAGAAGCCGTTGTTGACTAGGACCTGCCTTACCCTACAGAGTTCTTCGTCGACTTGCTTCCATTCTGAGCTGTGGCTGAGAGCACGGTCGACATAAGCGTTAACAACACTCCTCTTGTACCTGTCTGGGCAGTCACTGTTGGCATTTAGGCACATTCCTATGTTTGTTTCCTTAGTGTAGACTGCAGTGTGGAAACCTCCGCTCCTTTCCATGACTGTTACATCTAGAAAGGGCAGCTTCCCATCCTTCTCCATCTCGTAAGTGAAACGTAACACAGAATTCTGCTCAAACGCCTCCTTCAGCTCCTGCAGATGTCTGACATCAGGTACCTGTGTAAAAATGTCGTCAACATACCTGCAGTATATGGCCGGTTTCAAGTTCAAGTCGACTAAGACGTTTTTCTCGATAGTACCCATGTAGAAGTTCGCAAACAGGACACCTAGGAGAGAACCCATGGCGACCCCATCTACTTGCTTATACATGTGTCCATCCGGGCTCAAGAAGGGTGCCTCTTTAGTACAAGCTTGGAGTAGTTTCCTCAGGATATTTTCTGGTATGTCAAGAGGAGTACAGGCCGGATCACGATACACTCGGTCCGCTATCATCCCGATTGTTTCATCCACAGGTACGTTGGTAAACAGTGATTCTACGTCCAACGAGGCTCTTATCCCTGTGGCCTGTGTTGCCCGCAGTAAGTCAACAAATTCCTTTGGGGATTTCAGGCTGAAGGCGCAAGGGACATAAGGAGTCAGCAAGCCGTTGAGTTGTTTCGCCAGTCTGTACGTGGGTGTGGGTATCTGGCTGATGATTGGCCGAAGTGGGTTTCCAGGCTTATGTGTCTTGACATTTCCATACGCATATCCAGGTTTATATTCCCAATAATCTTTGGCAGGTGGAGTCCGGATTTCTTGGCATTCACAGTTTCAATCAATTTGTTGACCTTTGCTTTCAATTCGGCTGTAGTGTCCTTTGTTACCCTTTGGAATTTTGTTTGGTCAGAGAGTATGAGGTTCATTTTCGCCAGATATTCGTCTTTCTTAAGGATGACGTATATTGGCGACTTGTCACCTCTCCTGACAACTATCTCCTTGTTCTCACGAAGGCTCTTAGCTGCCGCTTTGAGCTCGGGGATCAGTATGGTGCTTCTGTAGTTGCCTCGATTCTTTCCTCCTTCTGCAATAAGTTCTGCTTGTAAGGTGTCTTTGGTGGTGACCTTCTTTTGTGCTTCGAGGTCAAATATGTCGTCCAACAGGATCTCCAACTCCACTTTCCGGGCCAACTCACTTGGTCTGGACATAACGTGACAGTTTATACCCAGATTTAGGAGAGTGACTTGGTCCTCAGTGAGGTTGATTCCTGCAAGGTTCAGGAAGCCGTCTCTTGGTCGTGGAATTGCCATAGGTCCTCCATATAATGTTGTTAGTTTCTTGATTATCCTTGTTTCCGTGCTGAGGTGATGTCGGTCTGTGAGGATGTCGAGATGTTGTTCGATGCGGGTACGGAGACTTTCGTCGAACATAGACGAAAGTCTCCGTATTTTCCGTACTGCGGAAAACTCTCCGTACTGCGGAAAACTCTCCGTACTGCGGAAAACTCTCCGTACTGCGGAAAACTCTCCGTACTGCGGAAAACAAGAAATTCTTGTTTTCCGCAGAACGGTTGTGTGTTAGCCTAGGGCCCAGCTCATCTAGCAAAGGAGATTCTTGCACTGATTGGACACCCAGCTGGATCCCTTCACGATTGAGGTAAGTGTGGCCTTGTGTTAGGGGCCGTGCAAATTTTTGTTTTTCCAATTTTTAAATTTTATTTATTTTCCCCTTTGCTAGGAGCTAAAATTATTAGTGATGGCATCTTAAATGCAGAAACTGGCAAAGGATCCTTCAGTGGTAGAGATAAAGAAACTTACCAAGTCTAATTTAGTATTGTTAGGCAAGGAATTTGGCCTAGAATTAAATGACGCGGATAAAAAGTGGACTTTGGTGAATGAAATAGTACAATATTGCATTGATCAAGAACTATTGGCATGTGATACACCTTTATGCCAGCCTAGCCAAGCGGAAAGTGCAGCTCATAGGGACAGAGAGTTAGCTCTAGAGTTAGCAAAAATAAAATTAGAGGAGCAAAGACTCAAAACCGAGGAGGCTAGAATTAGAGCAAATACCACTGGACCTTTACCTGCAGGGGATTCAAACCCCAGGCATTATGAGAAAAAGCATAACTTGCCTAAATTTTCAGAGTCGGACCTTGAAAGGTTTTTCAACCATTTTCAGAGATTGGCCATGTCCATGACCTGGCCAAAGGAAGAGTGGGTGAAAATCCTATAGGGAAGACTTAGGGGTAAGGCCCAAGATATTTTTATAAATATGCGTGACACCGAGTGTTTTGAATATGATAAAGTCAGGGAACGAATTTTGAGGGCATATGAAATTACTCCTGAAGCTCACCGCCAAGCTTATCGCAACCTTAGGCCTACTAACAACCAACTGCTCACTGAATTTGCTAATGATCAAATTAGATTGTTTGATAAATGGATTCGCTCGGCTAAAGCCGAAACATACGAGGCACTGATGAATGTAATTTTAATGGAACAGTTTATAGATAATATACCAGAGAATGTAGCACATTACATTAGAGGTAGAGTAGAGGTAGATTCTAAAATAGGGGGATTTGGCCAAGATGGCAGAAAACTACCAGTTGGCGGGCAAAAGGCCCAATAAAAATAATTATACCCCACAGAGTAGCAACACTTATACCCTCAGCCAGTCCAGACCAGCTCATTCTAACCCTTTAACTAATGCACCTTCTGTTTCAGACATAACTAACCCTGTTAAATTGTCTAGCCCCACGACACCTAAGAGTGAACCGAAGGGTAATTCTGTTAGTAATATCTCTTCTCCCCGACGTATCTGTGGTCACTGTAAACGTCCAAACCACGTTATTAGCTGTTGTTGGCAACTGTACCCGGTAAAAAGACCCAATGCTCTAGTTGTGACACAGGGCTTGAGGCCTTCTGAAGGGTTAGGGAGTAAGACCTCTAACCCACAGTGGTTGGACCTGCTTACCCCATTCTTATCAAAAGGAAGACTACTTTTGTCTGAGGGTTCTTCCTGGAAGGACGTGGTGATCTTCCGAGACACCGGTGCCATCCAGACTTTAATTTTAGAGAGTGCTTTGCAAGGTGCCAACACTCTCGACACTGGAGAGGTGGTACTGGTCGAGGGTGTCACTAGTGATACTCGAGCAGTACCCCTCCATAAGGTTACCCTAGAATCTGATTTCCACAAGGGTGTTTGTACAGTCGGAGTCACTTCGTACCTGCCTTTCCCTAATGGGGATGTAATATTGGGTAATGATTTATCAGGGGTAAGGTAGGGGACTCCAGACTGCCTATTATGCTGCCTACCCCTAAGGTTTCCCAGGATCTACCCGCTGCAGAGGATAATGTTGTGTACCCTGCGTGCGCGGTGACTAGGTCTATGGGCCTTAAATGTAAGGGGAGCCCTGTGCTTGCCAAGGTGGTAAATCCCGAGGACACGAGGGACTTTCCGAGTGGTGAAAGCCAAGTGGACCTTGCGGACACATTCATGGCTCGACTCGATGACGGGGCCGAGGACATTGTGGAGAACCTGCCACCGCCGACTACCGAGAGTAGTGAGGAGGTGGAGGAGAACACTGTTGAGCCTTGACCAATGGAATCTGACCAAGGCCTGGACGCCTCCTTGAGTGAGTTACAGAAAGCTGACCCCAGTCTTGCAGATTGTCATGAGACAGCCGTCTCTATGGAGGAAATTGTAGATGCAGCAACTGGGTACTACTACAATGATCGGATTTTGATGAGAAAATGGAGACCACAGAGTGCTCCCTTGTCAAATGAGTGGGAGGTAGTCCACCAGGTTATGTTGCCGACCTGCTATAGAGAAAGAGTTTTGTCAGCTGCCCATGATGATCCTATGGGGGGACATCAAGGCATTAATATTACGTATCACAAAATCTGCAAGTATTTTTTCTGGCCCAAGCTGAAAAGCGATGTGGCAAAATTTTGTAATGCATGTATTGCTTGTCAACTTGTTGGGAAACCAAACCAGACTCCACCTAAAGCTCCTCTTAGGCCTATTGTCGTGCCGGAGGAACCATTTTCTCATGTGGTAATGGACTGTGTTGGTCCATTACCCAGAACTAAGTCTGGTAATATTTACCTAATCACGATGATGTGTATCACGACTCGTTACCCAGAGGCTTTTGCTGTAAGGAACATCCGAGCAAAGACTGTTGTTGCTCGTATGTTGCAATTTTTTTCCACTTTTGGACTGCCTCGGGTCGTGCAAACTGACAATGGTACTAACTTTAAGTCTGGTATTTTTTAAAAATTTTATAAGGACCATGGAATAACTCATAAGGTTTCCAGCCCATACCATCGACAGAGTCAGGGGGTCATTGAACGGTTCCATCTAACTCTGAAGCAGATGTTGAAGACATCGTGCGAGAGTTCCCACACCTTCTGGGATGAGAACTTGCCGTATGTTTTGTTTGCTGCTAGGGAGGGGTTGCAAAGTTCACTGGGTTGTTCTCCTTTTGAGTTAGTCTTTGGCTATAAAGTTCGTGGACCCTTGCAAATGTTACAGGAGAATCTGTTAGGGAACGTAACGTTAACCGAAGGTTCGGCTTTCTTTGCGCAACATCACCAGAGACTCAAGGACTGCAAGGCTGCTGCACTAAAGTATCTTGGGAAGGCCCAAGGAAATATGAAAGAATGAAACGATGCTAAGGCTAAGTTGCGGGTATTTCAGCCTGGTGACCCTGTCCTGGTATTAAAGCCTCGACTAGGGAGCACTATGTCAAGCAAGTACGAAGGCCCCTACATTGTGACAGAGAAGACTGGGGACCTCACATACAAAGTGAGGCGCTCTGACAAGCGTAACCAGGTAATGCTCGTACACTTGAATCGGCTGAAGAAGTTCCAGGGCCCCAGGCCCATTGCACTAACCAATGTTTCCATTTCCAGTGACGGAGGGGATGATTGTTCTGGGGACCCAACTAATCTCATTCTCAATAATTCTAGTTCTGTGAATGCTGTGGAGGAGGGACTGTCCCATTTGCAGATGGCCCAACGTGAAGATGTGCAGTCGTTGCTTGACGAATTCTCCAGTCTGTTCGGGGAGGTCCCGACCCAGACTGATGCCATTTACCATGATGTCAAGTTGACGGACTACACTCCCATTCGCCTTCAACCCTATCGGATGAGTCCGGAAATGAAGGCATCGAACGGAAGGAGGTCGACTTCTTGCTCCAGCACGGCCTCATCAGGCAGAGCCAGGGCTCTTGGTGCTCGCCCTGCCTTTTGGTCCTCAAACCAGACGGCTCCTGGCGATTATGCACCGACTACCAGCAGCTCAACAAGGTGACCATTGTGGATGCCTACCCGCTGCCCCAGCTCGAAGACTGCATCGACGAACTTGGAAACGCCAAGTACATCTCGAAATTTGATCTCTCAAGAGGGGTACTATCAAATCCCGCTCACTGAACGTGCTAAAGAGCTGACTGCGTTCGTGACACCCGAGGGTGTTTTTGAGTATCAAGTGTTACCGTTCGGCTTGCATAATGTCCCTGCCACGTTCCAGAGGCTAATGAACTCTTTGCTCGATAATGTGCCAAATTGTCGGGCGTATTTAGATGACATTGTGCTCTTTGATAGTAATTTGGCTAACCACATAGCTAGGTTACGCCAGTTGTTCACAGTTTTGAAAAATGCAAATCTACCCTTAAATGCAAAAAAGTGTCATTTTGGCCAAGGCACAGTGATGTACTTCGGTTATGAAGTGGGCCAAGGAAAAGTGTTACCTCGGCAAGATAAAATCAGTGCCATTCTGGAGTATCCAGTGCTCCGGTCTAAAAAGGACATTCAAAGGTTTATCGGTATGTGTGCGTACTACCGACGCTTTTGTCAGAACTTTTCCAGTGTTGCCACTCCTCTCACAGACTTGTTGCGGAAGGCCGTTAAATTTAAGTGGTCATCAGACTGTGCAGAGGCATTTAAAAATTAGAAATTGATCTTAGCTTCCGCCCCAGTGCTTGCTAGTCCAAGGTTCGACCGACCATTTAAAATTCATGTTGACGTGTCTGACTTGGGTGCTGGTGCAGTGTTGTTTCAAACTTGGGATGATTAAGTGGAACACCCAGTATATTATTACTCTGTGAAATTTGACAAGGCGCAACACAATTATTCAGTGGTAGAAAAAGAGGCATTGGCGCTAGTGTTAACACGTAAAAAGTTCGAAGTTTACCTCACAGATAATACAGTGGAAGTGTACACGGACCATAACCCACTAGTTTTCATGAATCAGATGATGGGTAAAAATAAACGCATTCTCAGGTGTACCTACAGGACTTCACTCTTTCCATTATCCACCTACCGGGCCGGCTCAACTTGATAGCCGACGCTCTGTCCCGGTTGCCTGAGTAACATTCATCTGAGCCACAGGAAGCCATATACCAACTGTCATGCTTAGCTATTTTTTTTTTTGTAGGTTCTCCTGTGACATTAAATATTCCGTGTCCAATTTATTTACTTCCCTGTTTTTTTGTGTATGTTTTTTTTCAGAGAATTCCTTTGTACTTTTCTTGCAGAGAAATTGTTGTTTTAATTGATTTTCTTTTATGTCATGGCTTTTCATTTTTATTCTCTGTATGCGCTTACAAAAAATATGACTACTATTCTAGTAGTCACATTTTTTTCTCTGAAGGGGGGAGGCGTGTTACGACCCTGGGTTCCTCAGTTGGAAACCAGAGGTCAAATTGAGCTAATTAAACTACCTTATAGTATTTTGACGCATGGCGAGGTGCATTTGTCGTATCTTCCTTGCCAGACGTAAGACGAATCTTGTTGCTCACAAGCATTCAGACTCTTGAGCTTGTTGTGGATTAAGTATAACATTGTTATAAGATTAACTATCCTTAGAACGAGTAAAGTAACAATATGATGCATAGGGGAAGATTTTTAATGTGTATAGCTGCACGATCAATTAGGCTCCTCCCGGCACCACACAATGCGGGAGCCCTGATCTGGTCGCTGGAAGCGTTCTTCTCTGTTGGCGTTCGAGGTGTAAACATCGGGACTCTGTGGCTGCACCTCTCTCCCCTTCTACCTTTCCTCTTACTTATTTCCATTACCTTAAGTTAAGTTATATACTGTGTTTGTAAGTGTGCCTACTCTGGTAGTGAAAGATTGGTGCAGACCTGGGGTAGTATTTGCCAGTGTTTTGGGTACCCCTAAGTGTAGTGTTGTGTTGTGTTGTGTTAGGGTACCACGTGGTCTCACTACCCTAAGCTGCATCAAGCTTCAGTTCTTAACCAGTAGTACTTTACCCTAGCTTGTTCACAGTGTAAACCTTGTATCCTGCCTATGTGGACCAAGGCTTTTAACGTAAGATAGTGTGGTAAAGTAATTATTGTTATTGTTATTGGTGTGAATGTACATGAGGGGTTGTTAAGGGGTTAATAAATAAGTAAGTTAGTTAAAGGAGTATCCATTTTTCCTGTGTAGGAGATCTATGATCAACCTCTAGGCTGATTATTGTTGTAATAAGCCACTACAAGTTTATTTTTTATTTTTTGGGGGGGCCGGGCCATTTAGATCTCCATAACTTGGGTACCTCTGTGTTCTAACTGCCCTTACACCTTAATAGCACTAGATTCCCCATAGTACAAGCCACGATTTATAACAGCGACACACAGAGAAAGAGACAATTCAGCCAAGTACAGGCAATTAGATCATCGGTACAACTTCGATCCAATAGGGTCAGAGACCCTAGGCCCATGAGGAGAGAGTGCAAGAAGGTTTCTTAAGGATCTTGGTTCCAAGCTCATTGACACCACAAGAGACCCCTAGAGTGGCAAGTTTTCTCTTTCAGCACCTCAGTGTCGCGATCCAGACGGGGAATGCTCGCTGCATCCTCGGTTCCTGCCCGACGTCGGAGGAGTTCGAGGAAATCTACAGCCTCTAGGAAGCGAACTTTTTTTCGTGTCCTCTTAATGTTCATTTTTGTATACAATCAGATATGTAACTGTATAACCTTGCATAATAAAGTGTACACCATAAAAAAGGGGGGTGGTAGGAGAAGCGAGCACTCTCATGTATTCAGAGATAAATGGCAAGTTTTTCCCTGAATGCTCTGTGTTCCCTTCTCTGAGGCTGTGGGTCCCTGTAATTGCACCAGAGGTGGTACCCCCCCCATATATATATATATATATATATATATATATATATATATATATATATATATATATATATATATATATATATATATATATATATATATTTATATATATAATTTATATATAGATATATATATATATATATATATAATATATATTAGTATATTTTGGTAGCAGTCTTTCCTGTAGACATATGTTATTAAATATGACCGAAAAAGTAAGATTATTAATTCTAACACGAATTTTCTCAATTTTCCTTATGTTTCTTTTTACTGATGACGGTAAATTAAAAATCAATTCTCCAAAATTCATTCTTTATTTCTAGTCTGACGCGACACTTGAGCGCGTTTCGTAAAACTTATTACATTTTCAAAGACTTTTAGTTTATCTACACAACTTATGCTTTATGATTGATGATTGATTGATGAAGATTAAGCCACCCAAAAGGCGGCACGGGCATGAATAGCCCGTAAGTGGTGGCCCATTTGAGCCATTATCAGTATCAATAGATGATACGGGAGATCTGTGGAGGTGCGACTGCACCCTGCGTGACGGGAGATGTCTCCCGGACCAAATGGTGACCAAATGGTCCGTGCTTTATGAAACAAACATTGGCTCTTATACCTGCATTTGGGTGAGGTGATGTAATACATTAGTGGGGTGAAACACAGAACATGGAAAACGGGGTATAGATTTGTAGAAGTAGAAGTCGGGTCCCAATAGAACTGCAGAAGGCCTATTGGCCCATATTTCTTGATGTTTCTATATTGGAGCGGAGTCTTGAAGTGGGTAGAATATAGTTGTACGTTAATTGGCTGTTGATTGCTGGTGTTGACTTCAATCAACAGCCAATTAACGTACAACTATATTCTACCCACTTCAAGACTCCGCTCCAATACAGAAACATCAAGAAATAGTCTTTCGCCCCTATACCCAGCTCCGACGATCGATTTGCACGTCAGAATCGCTACGGACCTCCACCAGAGTTTCCTCTGGCTTCATCCTGGCCAGGCATAGTTCACCATCTTTCGGGTCCAAGGTCCAGCACACAAGCGACTTGAGAATGGTCCAGGACGGACCGAAACGTCGTCGTCCCTTCAACTTCTAGTGTGTGGTCTGGTCAACATCCTCCAAATTGTTCAGTATTTTAAAGGTTTCGATGAGATCCGTCCTGTCATGCCTAATTTTCAGTGTTGTTAGCCCTGTGGCCCTCAACCCTTCCTGATATGCGAGATGACTTAGCTCTGGAATGACTTTTGTTGCTCGGTGTTGCACCTTCTCCAGAGAAGCTATGTCTTTCTGAAGATGAGGTTTCCATACTTGGATGCAATAATCCAGGTCTCCACCTGGATTATATAACTGAATGACTACCAGACATATAACTGAATGACTACCACATGAGTTCCCACATAAACGCAAGACTATGTACTCACCTAGTTGTGCTTGCGGATGTTGAGCTTTGGTTCTTTGGTCCCACCTCTCAATCGTCAATCAACTGGTGTACAGATTCCTGAGCCTACTGAGCTCTATCATATCTACATTTGAAACTATATATGGAGTCGGCCTCCACCAAATCACTGCCTAGTGCATTCCATCTGTTTACCACTCTGACACTGGACAAAAGAATATTTCTAATGTGTCTGTGGGTCATTTGGGTACTAAGTTTATACCTATGTCCCCTTGTTGGTGTTCCACCCGTGCTAAAGAGTTTGTCTTTGTCCATTAGCCTGTCAATTCCCCTGAGAAATTTGTAGGTGGTTATCATGTCTCCCCCTTACTCTTCTAATTGTTTATCTAATTATACCCTTATAATTAGATAAATAATTGTATAATTATGATGTCCAAATAAATAAGGGTATAATTGTCCAATTATACCCTTATAAAAAGGTATAAAATACCCTTATAAAAGGGTATAAAAGGATATAATATGCAAGCACATATTCTTCTCCAAAAAAGTCCAATAACCCTAGTATACTGGGCAAATACTCCACAATGAATGTGTAAATCAACTTGCACAATCAAGGCACCATACAACTCGCATCACTCATCCCCCTAACCCTCCCCCAATACATCACGAAAAAAAAGAGTTTTTAAAAGTTACCAAAAGCCCAAGATTTTACCACGAAATGGAAAAGTAACGTTCTTCAATATATTACGGAACCATTCAAAAGGCATGGGGAAACTTGTCTTGCATAAAAACGGAAAAATAGACATCTCAATGACCAGACTGGGACGCACCAAACTAGCAACACACAGCTTTAAATGCTGGATAGACATAAAGGAACTTTGCATCCACTGCTGTGTTCTAGAGACATTGAACATTACCTCCTACATTACATATCTCCTAACTACGGGCTCACCATAGCCCGTGCTACTTGGAAATTATTGTTCCAAATAGCGAATCTTAAACCACAACAACAACGTTTCATCTCCGTGTTCCAATGTTGCCAATGGTGACGGGATTCTCAGTATACCCTCATAATGAGTCAATTTCATTTAACAGGCTTCTGGCATGTGTCTAGAAGTCACTTAAACTCCGGAATGTGTTCCGGCCTCACTTCATGCAGGTCGGCATTGTTAATAGGAATTGGATTTAATTGGGTTGTTCTGGTCATTGATTTCCATTACAATTGGGTCACCGTGTACTTACCAGCATCTGGTGTATGCTACACCATCAGTGGGTCGCTCCGAGCTGCGGAATCAACAGAGAAATTAGGAGCGGCGTCAGGCCGGAGCAAGTGGAGTCTGCCAAGGTGAAAGTCATTGTAACAACTTCCAAGGTGAGGATCGTCATAGTAAGTGGATATCGTCACGGGAAGTGGGGATCATGCAACGTAAGCGAGGATTGCCAGAGTGTAGGTGGGGAGTGAGGTATGCTGCAGTAGGTGGGGGATTGATAGTGTACATGGTGACCAACAGAATACGGGGGAATCTTCACTGTCAGTTGCGGAGCGTAACTGAAGAACGGAATCACCAGGCCAAGCCGTCCTCACACTAGGTTGTTTAAAAGCAGCGGCCGCCCTCACACTCCCGGGCACCACTCCTGTGCCAGGTAAGCCCACCATGGGCTCACCATAGCCCGTGCTACTTGGAACTTGTTCCGAGTAGCTGAATCTATAACAACATCATAAAGCATAAGTTGTGTAGATAAACTAAAAGTGTTTGAAAATGTAATAAGTTTTACGAAACGCGCTCAAGTGTCGCGTCAGACTAGAAATAAAGAATGAATTTTGGAGAATTGATTTTTAATTTACCGTCATCGGTAAAAAGAAACATAAGGAAAATTGAGAAAATTCGTGTTAGAATTATTAATCTTACTTTTTCGGTCATATTTAATAACATATATATATATATATACATATTGTGACGAGAAAGTGTTGGAGTGTTGATATTCGGCACTCCTCCAATGGCAGGTGTCAATGCCTGGTCACACTTACAAAAAAAAGATAGACTGCTTGCCTGTTGTCTGTGGTAAGTTAGAGGGAGAAACACGTAAAACACAAAGTATGAACAATGAAACTTTAATATATTTACTTTAAACATAAATGAAAATAAAGACAAATCTCGGGTAAATGACTGGTGCAAAAATGACAAAGATAAATGCAAAAACACAATAGATTAAATATTATAATGTGAAATGGTGCTGAGAATATCGGCTATGGCTGAGACCTCCCTTAGTATACGAAAGCCAGAGAGCTTAGTATGCCAGAGAGAGATGTCAACTCTAAGAGCACAAAGAATGTTCTGAAGTTGATAGCTGGTCAGGCTCAGACGTCGACTCATGTAGATGGTGCTGAGGTGCAGTGTGCAGGTGCGCGGTCGGCGAGTAACCAATCAGGAGCAGACAGGCTGGGATGGGTAGTTTGCTGGTTGACGACGAGCCGGCGTGGAGGGTGTGTGGAGTAGGGGGGGATCTTGGGTACGTTTCGCCTCCTGGTCAAAACATTTTGTGCTACTGGTGACGTCTCTTGAATGTAGCATCTTATACTTGTAAACTTGACGTAACTTTAGGTAGGGAAGAGCAGGCTCAATCTCTCTTGAAAGAGATTATCGTCACAATATATATGCAGAAAAACCACAAAGAAATGGGGAAGAGAGATGAACGTTTCGGCCTGTTAAAGCCGTTGTCAACACCAGTCTGGTGTTGACTGGTAGTCTGGTGTTGACAACGGCTTTAACAGGCCGAAACGTTCATCTCTCTTCCCCATTTCTTTGTGGTTTTTCCGCATACAAATGATCAGTGTTTAGTGATCGTCAGTTGCAAATATATATATATATACATATATATATATATATATATATATATATATATATATATATATATATATATATATATATATATACATATATATATATATATATATATATATGTATATATATATATATATATATATATATATATATATATATATATATATATATATATATATATTGTAGATTTATCTTACAGGCTGTATTACAATATTGCTTTATTTTTCTAGAGTACCAATACTACGTGGTGTTGCTCTACATGGATCAAAAAAATTTATCACCAATGGATGAGGCAGCAACGTATTTGAGGATTGTTTGTTTTATTAACCTTATAAGCTGAGGCAGCTTATTTTATTTGAGAAATGCTCAGCTGATTCCTCTACATTTATCATTGAACTAATGTGTGTCCAAGACCTCTTCCTGTTACACAATTTGGCTATGTAACAATAAGTAAGTAATTATCGAAAGAAGGCACCAAACCGGGAAGGCTATGTAGCACCATTGTGTGTAACAATAAACCTTTGTTTTTTAACAGATAAATGCACCTATGATTATAACAAATCCTGTCAGCTGTGAAAATATTGATCTAGTTATTTATATAAAAAAATATAATGAAAAATATTTATGGGTTGTTTATATTATCATTTCTCCCGTAAATCCAAAGAAGTGAAAAATTGAGACATTCTGCACAGTATGATGAATGACCCAAACGAATTATGACTATTGCATATCAATATGAGATCTTGATGATCCATGGTTAACATGATTTAATAAGGGTAAGACTGTTAATAATACAAACTATAATTAAAAACCTTTATTACTTAATTTTTTTATTAGGAAGCTTAGGTATACACAGCAATGTGCTGCTACCCTATTCTATATGTAAGATTTCACAGTGTAGATAAAAAACTAGCTAAGTTCAACTAATATTTCCACCTCACAGGATGGTTAGTTATACATGGAATCAGGGGAGAAAATACCTGCCTCAAAAAACAAAAACATATCAACTCTGACTAAACAACAGTTTCACGATGTTCATAGGAGGTAGACACTGAATCATGGTAAAATTCTATTATAATTACTATTACCAGTTTCTACAAGACTCCTCTAAAACAATGTATTCTTTTTAACAAGCTTAGGTATACACAGCAATGTGCATCTTCTCTATTCTGATTGAAGGACCACAGTGTAGATAAAAAAAACAGTAACAAGCTCATCCAACATCCCCCACCTCACAGGATGGCTAGTTATACATGGAATCAGGAGAACAAGAATTGTAAGACCCCACTATTAGCCCCCACTAGCAAAATCTGGGTACAGCACAAGAATAACTTCCAATATTCCTGAGTTTTGAAGTAATTACAGAGTTCATAGTACCTCATACCATTTGGTCTGAAGTCATTGATAACAGGCCATTCACAGATATAGTGTTGGAGCGTATATCCTCTCAAATAGGACTGAAAAGAGATTTTTTCACCCAGAGGGCTATAAATCCCATGGAACCGCCTACCCGCTGAAGCCGTACATGTCAAAATCCAGCTATAAAATATCATTAGGACAATTGGGGGGACTTTAACAAGCCGCCGGCTTTTTGTCCTCGTCGAGGCCACTAGGTAGTTAGTAGCCCTTGGGTAAATTTAGGTAAAAATATATACGTAAATAAATACCATCGCTTCTCAACTCTTTTTTTTTCTACCACAGACGTGGCTACACTTCTCAACTCTTGGGAGTTACAAAGAAAGCCACACAATATCTCTTAAAATTACGTAGGTAAACAAAAATGTAATATATTTGTTTACTACAATGTCGGTGCTGGCTGTAGAAGTTGAAAAAAACATAGTTTTACTTCGAAATATACTAATTTTGTAAGAAAATTAGACGTAAATATGTGGCAAGTGACCACGGATGAGCTCCGATATGCCAGCGTCGTGATTGGCTACAGCTGTAAGAAGGAAAATGTTACCTTCTCTATGACTAGCCAAACGAAAAGCCCTAGTGATATCTAGCGAGACTTGAATGAAGTTGCTAAAATCTTTGCAGGAGCACCTTTCTGAATCGCACGTAGGTATGCTCTTAGCCGGTACTTAAGAACCTTCCTAGCACACCTACTTATGAAAAAATACAGGGAGCTTCGTGAATCTAGGTCCAGGTACCTCATTCATTTACGTCCAGTCAATCCTCCCACACCAACATTCGAACCCAGGCCAAATCGCTTGCCGAGTGCTTTACTATTGTGCCACGGTGAATATTAACTTTTTATTCCTCGTTAAGTTTCTTTCCCGTGCTTGCTTGAGAGAAAAACATCGTTGAAATGAAAATATCTTCGTTATAGCAGAGAACCAAATTTAGATTAAAGTCCATTTTCGGTTATATTATCTTTGTTTTAGTGCGATTATTTATAAACCAGCGAGATCATGTTATCTGTAATACAAAAGGCTTTTATGTGTCCAAGTTTAGTTAGGTGTTGGACTTAAGACCTGTCAATATTTGGCGAGTTATTAAGGCCGCCATAGTACCCTACTGACCAAGCGGCAAGTATAGACTATTTCTGGTAATAGTCCAGGACTAAACTAAACTCTGAGTGTATACACCGATTGGCGGGTACACCTCCTGGTGTAGCCTGAAGTCGTCTGGTGGCCAGTGTGTTACTCCTCTGAAACGTGATCGAGATGTGTGGCCTTATATATATAAATAAAAATACAAATTATATAATCATTCCCTCTGTAATTGTTTATAAATTAAACGTTAATACTAATAATACACAGAGAGTAATCACACTAACGTGATATATCAGTGAGAAAATCCGTAGGAGCCGTGATGAGGATTCGAACAAATTCGGTGGTTGTTTACAAGCACACACTCTAGACAACGATATAGATGTTGTGGCCTAGTTGTCTGGAGCGTGTGCTTGGGAACACCCACCACATGGGTTCGAATCTTCATCACGGCTCCAAAGGATTTTCTCAATATTAATAATGATATTTTCGACACAGGAGTCCAACATGAGGGAAGACAACACGGAAGCTGCCCCGGGACTGTTCCATCAGTGACTGGTACAAAGGTGACCCCAAGTGAGGGAGGGAGGAAGTGGCACACCAAGGTTGTGGAGATGTCGAGGTATTTCATGAATAAAAAATATTGCCAGAGCTTAACCCAGCTGGTGGTAGCTTGGTCACAGTTCAGGAGGCTGAGCTGCGGGAGGCCAGTTTGGCGTCACATTAAGCCCTCTGTGTGTGTTTTCTTTTTTTTATAACCTGTGACAGGTATAAGAAGGTGAGAACTGTGGTTGATACCTCAGATCAACACAGACACAATAAAACAATGACAAGATCTTGTACTTACAGATAAGGTACCTTTCCTTACTCATTCACTCACTCAGACACATTTACGCAAGAACTCGTAGGTGGCCTGACAGCTGGTTTCACTCGTAGACACGGAGGGTACTCACAGTAGGGCGTACTGTATGTCTACAGACACACGCACACACTCTTGGCACTGGCGGTGAGTAAAGGTGGTGACGTCACGTGGTACAGTGAGGGCGGCGGCGGCTGGCGGTTATATGGTACCATGCACTACACTGTACACTGTGGTACAGGTACACTGTGGTAAAGTCACACACAGATTACTTAGGCGGCGGCACTGCCTTAGTTCACTCACAATGATCTTTGTCACCAGGGGTTACCTGATACCAGTCTGTTTCGCTCTGGTGATTTTGTCACTATATGCTTCTGAACAATATATTCACAGTCGTGATTCTGGGCGAGTGAGAGTATATCGAAAAGACGCTGAGTTAACTTGACGGTGAGGAATGGACGGTGTTCAGTCTATTGGCCAATAGACAGAACAGCTACACGTCCTCTGGGTAAGGTCTCCCTCACGTGAATACTCTACAAGAGCTGCCGGGCATCTCGTGGCACACAACACAAAAGAGTTACAATTTGTCCAATACCATTGCAGCAAATGGGTGGGAACCAATCATATTGACCGTTCGATGATCAGTAGCAGAGGTGACGTCATGAACACATTACGACCACATTGTAGCTGTTATTCTCCATCGTACCGGTTGACCCCAGAGGTCAGACGGTCGCTGGCGTCTCCCCTCTGTCTCTCATGCTGGCCCTAGCCAATGTACTCACTGACCCTTGGTGGCAAGTATGCTTAACTCCCTGTATCTACTTCCTGCCTGGACATACGGCGGCCTCCGTATTATGAAAGTGTTCCTGGTTAAGTGGGCATTCTGGAGATACCCAACATGCCAGGTCACTATCCAGGGTTAACAGAGATAGGGCCTTGTGCACGAAGTTCGGTGCACTGTGCACTGCAATGGGTCAGAGAGTGCAGAGTGGGGTCAGAGAGAATGGGTGCACTGTGCACCCATTCAAGTCAGCTGTGGGAGAATCTTGAGAGACACTCTCACAACACCCCCCAACAAAGACCGAGCCCACATAGTGGTGCTCGTTCCACCTCTTACACCGCTGACTGCACGTGCACGTACTGAGTGCACGTGGCGTGCCGGGTCGAGCAGACCCCGTTTTCTATACGGCTAGGCGAGGTGGGTCCTCGTATAGACTATTTCCTTCTGTTAAATGAGGAATTTCTTCAGTCACCGGATCACATGTGGCTATCTGTTCAGGTCTTGTGCAGGCACTGTGGTCGGACGTAGCTCCAGCTCTGGGTCGGCTCAACACCTCAAAACCCTGAGTGGCGCTAGTCTGTCCACTGCCTCTCTCCACCCGTGTCATGCCTGAAACATTGGACACACACTGGGAACCAGTGTCCGGCGATGCGCGTTGCATTTCCTCACTCATGTCTCCCTCGTTCGACGTCTCATTAATCACCCCTGACCTACTCAACCAGTCAGCACCTACGTTGTCGGCTCCCTTTATGTAAACCACGCGGAATGTGAACTGTTGAAGGAACAACACCCAGTGCATTATTCTAGGGTTTGCGTTTTTAAGCGTACCGATGTGGCTGAGGGGTTGGTGATCTACTTGAAACGTGAAACACTTACCATAGAGATACTAGTAGAATTTCCTTACTCCCACGACAGCAGCAAGGAGTTCCTTTTCTACAGTGGAGTACTTCTGCTCAGAATCGCTCAATTTACGACTGGAGTACGCAACTGGCCAGATTCCACTGTCGTACTCTTGCATGAGTACAGCACCAATACCTGTATTTGAGGCATCTGTCCGAAGGATGTACTCCCTGGTTGAATCTGGTAGTCTAAGGATGGGTGCTTCAGTCACCTTCTTCTTGAGCGTCGAGAATGCTGAGTTCTCCATTTCTGTCCAACGTACTCTAACAGGTGCATTCTTCTTGGTGAGATTAGTTAGCGGAGTTGCTATGGTCGTGAAATTGAGAATGAAAGTTCTGTAGTACCCTGCAAGTCCCAGGAATGACTTAACCTGTGTCTTGGTGGCGGGTGGAGCAGCTTCACTGATCTTGGTGATCTTCTCAGGCAGCGGCCTGGTGAACCCTCCCCCTATCACGTGACCAAGGTACCTGACCTCCTTGCACCCCAACTCACACTTAGTGGGTTTTGCAACCATTCCTACTTCTTGTAGTCTTGCCAACACCTGCCTTAGCAAGGTCAGAGGTTCTTCCCACGTAGCAGAGTGGATGAGCACATCGTCCACGAACACTTCTATACTGCAGTAATTCCCCCCAAGACCTTGCACATAGTTCTGTTGAACATGGCTGGGGCGTTCACCAGTCCAAACGGAAGAACTGTGAACTGGACCTTCGCTTGTCATGAAGGCAGTGCAGCGCTTACTGTCTTCATTTAATGGAATCTGCCAAAATCCCTTTGTCAGATCAAGCTTGGAGAAATAGCAACTGGAAGCTAACCTCGAGAAGATCTCATTTTGATTGAACATCGGTTCAGCATCAAACTCTATGATGGAGTTCAACTTCCTGAAGTCGAAGCAGATGCGCACACCTCCCCCAGGCTTCTTCACCAACACCATCGGGCTTGAGTATGGTGAGGTCGACTTCTCTATTACTCCCGCATTAATCATAGATGCCAGTTCTTCTCTCACCTGTGGTACAAGGTGATGAGGAACAGGATACGGTTTTGTTCGTACCGCTTGCTGCTCTAGCAAAGGTATGTGGTAACCCTCTACTTGTGCTACTTTAGTGACGTCAGAGAGTACCTCCTTGTACTCTGCTACCAGTCGAGTAACCTGGTCGACTTGATCTTCAGACAGCTGATCATCAACCTTAACATCTCGGTGTGTCTCCTGCTGCTGTTGATTGAAGAGACCTGGCTGACCTACCTCCTCGTCTGCGGTTATCACTGAGACACCGGCGATCGTTGCTGAGAGCAGAGGGTGGTCGATCGGCCCTGTCGATATCGAGGCCCATGGTCCTCTCCTGTTCTTACGTCTTACATGCTTCTTCGGCTTTGTGGATCCATCTACAGGTGGGTCCTCGTAGCGTTGGAGCATGTTGCGCTCTTTTGCTTCTTTCACCTTTGCAGACACTCCTTGAATGTTTCGCAATTTCAAAGGTTTTTCTGGGCGAGTCGGCTTGTTGCTCTCTGACCTCAACCCGTCCTCGCAAATTTAATAAGTCAATATTGACTTATTAAATATGTGCATAGGTGACATACTTAACTTAATAGTTTCCCTGGAAAATCTTCATAGAAAACACCGACCTTACCTAACCTTGTTAGTATGTTAAGACAAGCATCTTATTGCTTCGTAATTACAATTATTACCTAACCTATACCTATAATAGGTTAAGTAACAATTGTAATTACGAAGCTATAAGAAGCTTATTTTAACATACTAACAAGGTTAGGTAAGGTCGGTGTTTTCTATGAAGATTTTCAAGGGAAACTATTATGTTAAGTATGTCACCTATGCACGCAACTAATAAGTCAATATTGACTTATTAAATTTGCGAGGACGGGTTGCTGACCTCATAGTGACAGCTGCCACGAGTGAGTTACCTGTTAATGGAGTTGCTGTTTCTTCAACCAGAGGTTTTGCTTCTTTCTCCATAACTTCACAGCTTGCCTTCTCTCCCTTATTCTTCAGCTGGGTGAGGGTGCGGTCATTCCCTGTGACGTCATCCCCGGGCAAGTCACCCGCTCCAGCTGACTGAGGGCGGCCACACTCAGCTGAGGCAAAAGCTTCCTCACTCTCCCCCGTTTTCTTTGAGGGTGGACTCCGACAATCAGAGACTCCCGGAACATTTCCCGGAACATATACAGCACGTTCCTGTTGAACGGCACGGATTTTACCTTTGTTGTAAGGTGTGTCGACCCACACATACACCCCCACCATCTTTTTGGCATAGCCATTTGGGAATTTGACATAGACATGTCTACCTGTCTCAGATCCTGGTTTTACTAGGCTTTTTCTAAGCATGTGAGTAGTGGTGCCTTTGTCACGGAAGATTTTCCCCGATTTTCCGTTAACATTTCCGTCCACCACCTCAAGGGTCCAAGCTAGTGGATCCTTTCCAACGTTGGGATGTTTCTTACCACTTGAGCTCACACCTGCTATATGTAGCCTGATTTCGGTTTTACCTTGCAATCAACTGCACGATGACCTGGCTTACCACAGGTGTAGCACTTGTGCACATGCTTGTTGGAGGAGTTTCCCTGCTCCCCTGACACACCAGTCTTAGGCTTAGCTTCCTCTCCAGTACCTGTAGCATGATGCTTCTCGTGCGGCTTCACCCCTTTCACCTGTCTCCTGGCCCCAGCCCACAGATCAGCTTGCTTGGCCAAAGACAGATTTGACACAATTTCTTGCACTTTGAGCTTGACACGCAGAGACGATTCGCATGTTTCTAAGAACTGTTCACGAATCATCAGTTGATAGAACTCCATGCTCCCAGGAGCAGTCTCCATGAGTTCACAGTAACAGTTTAGACTCGATTCTAACCGCTGTAACATTACCACATATGTCTCTCCCTTTTGCAATTGAGCCCTACGGAAATTCTCTAGCATTCGGTCTGCAGTGATGCCAAAACCGTTCAGCAGCGCTGTTGTCAATGCCTCGTAATCTCCGCGCTGGTGCGGACCCAGACTGTGGTAGATGGTTAGTGCCCTACCCTTTAACAATGCACTAAGAGCAAGTGCCCACTTTGATCTTTCCCACCCGCAATCAGCGGCGTGACCTTTGAAACGCTTGATGTATGCATCCATCGAGTCGTCCCTCTCATCAAAGTTAGCTAGTTTAGGTAGTTTGACAGTCTTATCTTGTTCAACGTTAGTCTCTGTTGAACGACCACTTGTCTGGTCATCCTGCCTTGCTTGCATCTGCATGCGAGCTATGCGTTCAGTACTTTCTCGGTTCTGCTGATCAATCCAGTGTTTGTTTTCTCTCTCCTGCTGATCAATCCAGAGTTTGCCTTCTCTGTCCTGCTGATCAGTCCAGAGTTTCATAGCTTGCTCTACTACTTTATTCCCTTCGAATCCCAACTCCCTAACTTGGTTGCGGTATTCCTCTAAGGTGAATAATTGCGAGCCTGTAATACCTACTCTTTGAGTTGGCATCGTCCACAAGGACCTTTTGGGCCGAGATTCTTCCCCATAGAATCCCCCCAACGGAGTATTTAAAGGGCTAGATTCCCGCGGGACTCCGTTTTCTTCCGCAGCGCATGATTCTAGTGGCATCATTCTCGGTGACGTCACCCACAGGGGTCTCTACCTCCAAGTTGTCTCTCACTGGGGTCTCTTCCACTGTGATATCTCTCACCGGGGTCTCACCACCAGTATCTTCATCCAGTGTGATGAGACTCGTGCACGCAACCTCAGTACTACCCTGCCCGTGTGCTTGTAGCATCACCTCTTCCACGGCCCTCATGTGCTGTTCCACTCGTTCCTTACACTCTAGCTCAGTAAGAGTGTCGTAGTCGTCAGGTCTACGAGCGGTCAAGGCCAGGTGAAGATGCAGGTAGCGCTGTTTGTACTCTACACACTCAGACATACTGGTGGTGTGTGTACCTAACAGGGTGTTAAACATCCTCTGAATACTGCTCGTCACTTTTGAATTTTCAGGGAAAATTTAAGTGCGAAATTTTACTGTACAACCTAGCTCATAGGTTCCAACTAAGCCAATCACGTTGGGCGCCAGATGTGGGGGTTTTCTTTTTTTGCTTTCACGACTGCAATGTGTACGTCGCCAATGTACATGTGGCAGACGCTTCACAAAACTGTCGGAATTAGCAGAATAGAAAATACGAGAGCAACCGTACAGGGCCTGGGAGCAAGGTCAAGTTAGAGTCCTTGTGGGTCTCTTCTCAGACTAGCCTCACCTGGTCCTGCTCCACGTTGATCGTTGGAATCTCCTCAATGATTTAACACTTTAAGGGACTCCTAGGGTCCTCATCACATTTACAGTTTAGTGAATTAGGCAACTCGGTGTTGAAGACACTTAGAGCTGAAGGTTTTGAGTAATGTTGGCAGTATTCAGAAGTGGTTCAACGGAAACACCACATAAAGCTTAACAGTAGTTTATTTACTAACTTAACCACTAATACAAAGGGTGCTTGATTTACTTTGGATTGGCGTCAGAAAGGCTATGGTTGCATTAGAGAGACTCTTGACGTCTGGCTAAACGGATCGGATCCACTCGTGGAGAAACACCTAACTTAACACAGTTGACAGCCAATCATTAACACGGCAACCTAACTGCCGGTATGCAAACGGATCACAAGAGTTCCAACCGGATACTCGGTAATGATGATATGCAATAAATAAAAAATACACTGTCAATGGGACAGGCAATAACATGCACAATAATATTATCACACAATACTAAATGTGTGGTGTATGTGAAGCTCACATTCACAGACGAGTGAAATGCCGTGATACCACACAGATAACACGCATACACCATCGATTCACCTATAACCTGTGAAAGGTATAAGAAGGTGAGAACTGTGGTTGATACCTCAGATCAACACAGACACAATAAAACAATGACAAGATCTTGTACTTACAGATAAGGTACCTTTCCTTACTCACTCACTCAGACACATTTATGCAAGAACTCGTAGTTGGCCTGACAGCTGGTTTCGCCCGTAGACACGGAGGGTACTCGCAGTAGGGCGTACTGTATGTCTATAGACACATGCACACACTCTTGGCACTGGCGGTGAGTATGGGTGGTGACGTCACGTGGTACAGTGAGGGCGGCGGCGGCTGGCGGTTATATGGTACCATGCACTACACTGTACACTGTGGTACAGGTACACTGTGGTAAAGTCACACACAGATTACTTAGGCGGCGGCACTGCCTTAGTTCACTCACAACGATCTTTGTCACCAGGGGTTACCTGATACCAGTCTGTTTAGCTCTGGTGATTTTTGTCACTATATGCTTCTGAACAATATATTTCACAGTCGTGATACTGGGCGAGTGTGAGTATATTGAAAAGACGCTGAGTTAACTTGATGGTGAGGAATGGATGGTGTTCAGTCTATTGGCCGATAGACAGAACAGCTACATGTCCTCTGGGTAAGGTCACCATCACGTGAATACTCTACAATGGCTGCCGGGCATCTCGTGGCACACAGCACAAAAGAGTTACAATTTGACCAATAGCATTGCAGCAAATGGGCGGGAACCAATCATATTGACCGTTCGATGATCAGTAGCAGAGGTGGCGTCATGAACACGTCACGACCACATCATAGCTGTTATTCTCCATCGCGCCGGTTGACCCCAGAGGTCAGACGGTCGCTGGCGTCTCCCCTCTGTCTCTCACGCTGGCCCCAGCCAATGTACTCACTGACCCTTGGTGGCAAGTATGCTTAACTTCCTGTATCTACTTCCTGCCTGGACATACGGCAGCCTCCGTATTATGAAAGTGTTCCTGGTTAAGTGGGCATTCTGGAGATACACAACATGCCAGGTCACTATCCAGGGTTAACAGAGATAGGGCCTTGTGCACGAAGTTCGGTGCACTGTGCACTGCAATGAGCCATTCAAGTCAGCTGTGGGAGAATCTTGAGAGACACACTCTCACAGCCTTGGTACAGTAACAGTTGTACGTTAACACCTTAACAACATTCAATCAAACACTAAAAGGGATATTTATCTTGTGATGTGTTGGTTGTATGAGGTTGTGTTGTAGGAGGGTTTATGACCCGTGTTGTGTGTGTATGTGTACATGGGGAGTGATTATGGATCAAGCAGTCTGTCATGGTTGTTGATCTGTTTGTTGTGGCGTGGAGGAATGTGACGTGGCTGTAATATGGTGTTGTAATTGTGAGTATTTGTCTGTCACTTGGCGTCTTCCAGAGTATATTTACCGCTGGTAGTTGTCCTCGTATGGAAGCTTTCACTCTCGGTGTTGTCCGGCCTCAAGTGAATATTAACTGATCAGCGGTGTACTGAGTTCTGGCCACAATGTATAATTCTCTTTGGGATTGACTTGGCTGCTAGGAAAATAGAATGATTTCTCAAATAGGTCAGTTGGGTTCGTTTTCGGGAATGGTGGAATAAATGGTTTACCTTATTAAACCAGGGTTTAATCGGGAATCCAGGGTTCGACTTCTGGGCTTTACACAAATGTTTGGTGACTTTACCTGTCACCTAATGCTTCTGTTCACCTAGCAGTAAATAAGCATCAGGAGTTAGTTAACTTGTTGGATTGTTCGACCTTGGTGGTCCTCGATATTAGCTTAACGTATATGTATATACACGGGCTGATTGTCCCCAATAACAATGAATGAGAGGATGAGAGCCGTGCGATATAAACATAAGAGTCTGAGGCTGGTCTGTAACCTTTGCACTTTTGCTACAAAATCAACAACAAGCATTTGTTCAGTTTGTTATGCAGTAAATGCTGTCAAAGTGGGTCGCCGCGACGCTCCCATGACGTACCGGTGAGCCAGACCTGCCACCGAGACGTGCTCCCATGACGTACCGGTGAGCCAGACCTGCCACCGAGACGTGCTCCCATATGACGTACCAGTGAGCCAGACCTGCCACTGAGACGTGCTCCCATGACGTACTGGTGAGGCAGACCTGCCACTGAAACATTTGTGATCTCAGCAGTGTTGATCTATTCTTATGGCCCGCTCTGAAGCAGACGTTCAAAATTTGTATGAATTATAAATATACACTCAATTAAAATATAAAAACACGACGACAACATAAATATATATTTTTAATTTAAACGCTTTGCCGGTATGTAAGCAAATACTTGGCTAATTTTAAGTAATAATAATATTATTTAGAAACACAGTAAAAAAATTAATTTTAAATTTTAGTTGTAAGTAATTTTATTCAATATATTAATTAATAATTTTAAAGTTTAATAAATTATCATTATTGACAAAGCAGATGAAAAGAGATCAGGACGCTTAATAAGTTCTTGAGAACCATTACTAGTTTGCCACACATGATCGAGCTTCAGCTCTAAGCCCCGACTTTCCATCAATAGTGCGTTAAACATAATGACTTCCTGCATGTGTGTTATTGTACTGTCTTGTGAAGGTGAGTGTAAAGTGATCTAAGTAAGCTTAAGTTATTATTAACATCTTTATTGACAAAATTAATTACAATTTTGCCTAATCTGAGGATTTTGATAGTCTGATTAAAGTGAGGATAATGCTAGTATTCACTGTCACGCAGGACAGAGGGTCATACATAAGACAATAGGTCTAAACTGTAGGCTGAAGCACATATATATCACGGTTACAATCAATGTTTTAATATATGGATATGTGAAAACAAGTTTCTACTGTGCACTGCCACACAAGGGCAGGGATGGGTTCATAGGTGATGCAGCTTAGAAATAATATACATAAAAATTGTTCTTCATTCTTTAAAATGGACAAGCAAATTTTGGGTAAATTGTTAGGATGTCGTCCAGAACACCTGAGTCAATAAAATAGTTACACAGTTGGTGGTATAAGAGGCCAGGAGGTCTAAAGTCCTTTACGGTTTCACATTCATCAATGTAGTGTTCTAGTGAATGCATTAAAGGTTTATCACAGAGTTTACAATCAGAGTATTCTGGTAGTGGCTCAGCCTCACTAACCTTTAGTAAGTAGTAAGCTTAGTTAGTAAGCTTAGTAGTAGGTTAGTAGGTTAGTAAGTTAGTAGGTTAGTAAGCTTAAGTAAAGTTCCCTTCTAAGCTATACATACCCACACATCTCAACACAGTCCAACATTCTCCTGTGTTTGAGTGAATGTTGTTAGGATGTAAACGCACTACTGTTACTGTGGATACCTTCTCCACTCAAATTCGCGGATCCCGGGATCGATTCCCCGGTGGGACAGTAAAAGTTGGGTACGTTTTCTTTAACGTTAATGGCGGCTAACTTAGCAATATATGAGTGTGATTCTGGTAGATGGTTATCTGTTGTGTACCCTTTTCTGTTGTGCTCTTAAGTCTGCTAGCACCCTCCACAATAATTAGAAGAAGAGTTCCTCCTTCCTTAACAACAACTCCATACACCATACATTATACAGTGTGCCAGCTGTTGTAGTTCACTAACTGGAAACCAACTCCAATATAATGCTTAACAAATATATAATCTTCCCAGACCCTTGACTTCTGTCAAAGGTCTGGTAGACCTTACATTAGAGAAAGAGTAAGTACCCAATAACCCACACGCCTGAAATAGAGGACGTGTATACCACTTTTAACACTCCAACTACTTAATTTTATTTATTTTAATTCACTTGTAACGTACGATTATGTTACGTTGTTGGGTAGATTAGATACACAGTGTTTAGCGAGTTTCATATTTATTTAGTAGTCTTGATTACAGTAGTCGGTTGTTGGCATTGTCGTAGACGTTCAGACGGAGCTTGGAGCAGAGCAGAAAGCTGAGTGAGGCCGGAGTCCCGGAGCTCTATGCGGAGAGCGTGGCAGCTCGATTGGCGAATCATGAGTGTCTGAACTCATGGGGAGCGAGAGCATTGTAGCTTGATGCGGTCGTAGTCTGCTGTCTGCTCTGTGTCGAAGCTTGTAGCGTCTTGGGGTCGATTAGAACTGTACACGCCGAGTGCTACATTCTTGAGGTTGAAGAGGTGAGGAAAATCCAAAGTATCTGTGCTGGAGTTATCTGAATCACTGTGGAAGTTGTACCGTTTGCTATTCGTTGTTATAGATTGTTATAGATTAAGCTACTCGGAACAAGTTCCAAGTAGCACGGGCTATGGTGAGCCCGTAGTGAACTTACCTGGCACAGGAGCGGTGCCTGCTGTTTGCTATTTTGTTGTTGTTGTTGTTGTTGTTATAGATTCAGCTACTCGGAACAAGTTCCAAGTAGCACGAGCTATGGTGAGCCCGTAACTTACCTGGCACAGGAGCGGGGCAAGAAGACACGGTCTATGGTTAGAAGCCATTTTTGTTATAAATACATTAGGTACATCTGCATTTGTGCAGCTACCCTAGACTATATGAAGGGGAGTACAGTGTGTCAAAAAGCTAGCTACGTGATGCTAAAAAATCCCCATCACACAGGATGGTTAGTCACACCGAGGCATGTGATAAGTAGTCTGCACTGACAGACTGGGTGCATTATGAGGATATCATCAACACAAGAGTGAATAAGGTAGCAGTGGTAATAAAAGTCCCCATCTCGCAGGATGGTTAGTCATACAGGGCCATATGTTTAGTAGCCTGCACTGGCAAATTTTGGGTACACTGTGAGGATATCTTCAAGAATACGAGAATGAATAAAGTTATTGCAAAGCTCCAGGTACCTCATGCCAACTGGTCTGAAAGGTCTAATAACTGGGCATTCGGTGAAGTAGTGCGGGAGATCATGCCGCAGTTCCTGCTCACAGAGTTTGCACCTAGAGTGCTCAGGATTGGGAGATCCGTCACCTGTAGCCACCTGCCACAGGTAACGCCAGAGTTTATTCATACACGTTAGGCTTTTATCGAGGAATTACATTACTCCAAAGTCTGCACCAAACTCTGCCATAGTCTCAGTCTTTGTTTTAATATTGAAAAATGGCTACCTAATACAGATGGATCTCGCATCCTTATGAACAACTCGCCCTCGGTCACTATCGCTGTATGGATCCCGTAATACCATCTCAAGCAAGGATGGCGGTTACTAAATCAACTATCAATTTTCACAGCTGAATTTTAGCCTTAAACCTTGTCTTAAACCAAGCTCTCTAAATAAGCACAACATTACCAGTTGGGATGTATACAATCTTTAGTGGCTCCAAGAGTGGATTTTAGCAATTACGTACTCTTCCTCAACGTGCAAAAAGTTTGTTTACCCATGCCTTCAACTTATTCATGAACATCGATTGAACGGTTATGGCATTTCTATCTAATGGGACCCAGCGCATTGTTGTATACTCCATAATGAACCTGTAGATCAACTAGCCAAAACGATGCACAACACACCTTACATTACCCGTCATCCAATTCCTTATGTTGAACATAAAGGAGTCTTCAAAGATACCATCACCCAAGATTTTGTAATGAAATGGAAAACGCAATGCTCACCTTTGTACTATGGGTCCATTAAAATGAAATGGGAAACTTGGAAATATGTCAGGCATAAAAGCAGAGAAATTGATGTAACGATGACCAGATTAAGGCTGGGACATACCAAACTGGCAGCACACAGCTCTAAATACAGAACAGACATTAACGAACTCTGCATCCACTATCTCCTGGTTTGATTGCCTGAAACAATCGAACACTATCTCCTTCACTGTTTCCGACTACATAGTGCCAGAGTAAACTTCAAATATATACCTAATCGCCCTTTACCATTGAGCATATATTAAGAGAAGGTGACCTCTTGTTACAGGAAAAATATAAAATAGTCAAAACACTGGCTAAATATCTCCAGTCGACCAACAAATTGGGTCACATCTGACTCGCGCAACATTTATACCTGGCGCCACCATCAGCCAAACACAAAAAACAACTGCCTCGCCGCAACCCAGCATCCCGCCCGACAGTGCGGCAAGTCTCCCTCTAACACACCTTTGTTTTAGTCGCCGCTCCTCTATCACCAGTACAACGCAACAAATACTTTTGAAACTCTTATCATTCTCAACATAAACGCGTCTTCCAATATTTGTACTCGCCCAGTCATCGAGAGGATGAATACTTCATGTAAACTGTACCTACCATCACGAATGGCGTGCTCTAATGACGTACCGGTGAGCCTGACCTTCCAATGAGACGTTGCTTGAGTGAGGTTAGTATTGTTATTCCCTTGTTATTGTCTGCTTTGAAGCAGACTTAAAAAAATTATTCACTAAAAAATTACAATATGTAAATGAGACTCTTGCAACGTGGATCCGACATAAATATTTTTATTTTATTTGTATAGTTTACAGATTTATATGCAACTATTTTCGTATTTTTAGGTAATTTTAGCTTCATTAATTTTATCAATTACATGTAATAATTTTCTCAAAAGATATTGTAAATATATTTTTTAATTTTAATACTAATAATTCCAATATCTTATAAATTATTATTATTAATAAATGCAGCTGAAATGAGATTACGAAGTTTAATACGTTTTTACGGACCATTATTAGTCTATCACACATGGTCGAGCTTTAGCTCTAAGCCCCAATTTTCCAGCAACGGTGTGGTAAACACAATGACTTCCTCCATGTGTGTTATTGTATTGTCTTGTGAAGGTGAGTGTAGAGTGCTTTAAGTTCACTTTTAAACCATACAAACCAACATATCACAACATAACCCAACATTCATTTGTGTTTGAGTGAATGTTGTTAAGATGTTAACGTACAACGGTTACTGTGGCTACTTTCTCCATTTACACTCGTGAATTACCCGGGGTTCGAGCCCCAGGTGGGACAGCAAAGGATGGATTCGTTTTCTTTCACGTAAATGACGGCTCCCTTAGCAAAATATGTGAGTACCAGTTAGAGGGTTATCTGTTGTACACCCTCCTCTGTTGTGCACTTAACTCTGCTAGCACCCTCCACAATAATTAGAAGAGTTTGTCCTTCTTTCAGAGCAACTCCATACAACATACATTATACAGTGTGTCTCCGCTCCGCTCCACAGATTTATTTATTTATTTATTTATTTATTATATACAAGAAGCTACATTGGGTTTGTGAGAATACATTGAATAGGACAGTATTACAATCTTGTAAAGCCACTAGTACGCGCAGCGTTTCGGGCAGGTCCTTAATCTAACAGATAATTTTAAGTAGGTAAGTTCTATCAGAATTGATAAATGATAACAAATACATTGCAAGAGAAAAATGAGATTCTTCGCGGCGGGGATCGTATTCCAGGGACCTGCCCGAAACGCTACGCGTACTAGTGGCTGTACAAGAATGTAACAACTCTTGTATATATCTAAAAAAAAAAAAAAAAAAAAAAAAAAAAAAAAAAAAAAAAAAAAAAAAAGATGAGAGAGCTTTGTAAGTATAATAAAGCACATTGTTATATTAAAACTCTGATTGATTACATTGACAGCGTGATTGATAATTTAAAAGATTAATAGACACCATACAGCAGATTGACAGCACATATAAGAAGACAGCAATGATCACTATGGTAAAGATGTTCAGATTGGGTACATAAAGATTGGGAGACTGGGTAGCAATAGATACAGATAAACAAGATTAATAAACACCATACAGCAGATTGGCAGCACATATAAGAAGACAGCAATGATCACAATGGTAAAGATGTTCAGATTGGGAACATAAAGTTTGGGAGATTGGGTAGCAATAGATACAGTGCAATTTTAAGGCAAAAGGTGAAAAACTATGAAGATGAAATTAGGTACTTTTTAGTATTGATTTTGAATGATGTAAAAGTTGGACAGCTTTTCAATTCAATAGGGAGTGAGTTCCATAAACTGGGTCCCTTTATTTGCATAGAGTGTTTACACAGATTAAGTTTAACTCTGGGGATGTCAAAGAGATATTTATTTCTGGTGTGGTGATAATGGGTCCTATTACATATCTGTCCAGGAAGAGTTTCAGAGCAGTATTTGCATTTAAGAACAGGGTTTTGTAAATGTAGTTGACACAAGAGAATTTATGGAGTGAGATTATATTTAGCATGTTTAGGGAGTTAAACAAGGGGGCTGAGTGTTGTCTGAAAGCAGAATTTGATATTATTCTGATAGCAGATTTTTGCTGGGTGATGATGGACTTGAGATGGTTTTCAGTGGTTGAACCCCATGCACAGATACCATAGTTGAGATAGGGATAGATTAGTGCATAATATAGAGAGATGAGAGCAGAGTTAGGTACATAGTATCTGATTTTGGAGAGTATACCAACTGTTTTAGAGACTTTCTTTGTTATGTGTTGTATGTGAGTACTGAAGTTGAGTCTCTTGTCTAAGAATAGACCAAGAAATTTTCCATCATTTTTATTGCTAATGTTTACATTGTCTATCTGATGCTGAATTGCATTTGTAGATTTGCTTCCAAATAAGATGTAGTGGGTCTTTTCTATGTTAAGTGTTAGTTTGTTGGTTGACATCCATAAGTAGACTTTTTTTAGTTCATTATTAACAACATTATTTAATGTATGTGGGTTGGGGTTAGAGTAGATGAGGGTAGTATCATCAGCAAACAAAATAGGTTTCAGAATGTTAGAGACATTAGGCAGATCATTGATGTATATATGAAATAGAAGAGGTCCCAAGATGCTGCACTGTGGCACTCCAACGGTTATTGGTAGAGTGGGAGAGGTTATATTATTGATGGCTACACATTGGTGTCTATCACTAAGATAGGATTGGATATAGTCCAGTGCATGGCCTCGGATTCCATAATGATGGAGTTTACGTAAGAGGTAATTGTGATTAACAGTATCAAAGGCCTTTCTCAGGTCAATGAAGAGTCCAATTGGAAACTCATTTTTGTCAAGGGCTGAGTAAATTATATCAAGGAGACTAATAATTGCATCGTTGGTACTCTTTTGGGAGCGGAAGCCAAACTGACAGGGGCTAAGAATGTCGAATTTTACGAGATAGGAGTAGAGCTGCTTGTAGATAATTTTTTCAAATATTTTTGATAGAATGGGTAGGTTTGATATTGCTCTATAGTTGTTTATGTCTGCCGGATTACCTCCTTTATGAACTGGCGTTACTCTTGCTTTTTTAAGGATATCAGGGAAAGTATGACTCTCAAGGGATTTGTTGAACAGTATAGCTATAGGTGGCGCAAGAGCATGGGAGGCGCTCTTGTATACAATGGATGGGATTTCACTGATGTTCCCAACTTTGGTTTTTAGTGAGTGTATGATGGACACAACATCTGTTAGGGTGACTGGTAAAAGGAGAATAGAGTTTGGATAGCTGTCTGATAGATATGTGTTGATATGTGTCTTAGTCTGTGGGATTTTACTTGCAAGGTTTGCAAGTAAAAGATTTTACTTGCAAGATTAACAAATATATGATCTTCCCAGACCCTTGACTTCTGTCAACGGTCTTAAAGACCTTATAAGATAGAAACAGTAATTAAGAATACTCAGTGGCCTACATGCCTAAAGTAGGGGACGTGTATTCCACTTTTAACACTCGAACTGTTTTGTCTTATTTATTTTAAGTCACTGTATCGGGGGACAGGAAGCTAGAGTGCATTCACACACATTAGGCTTTTATCGAGGTTTCGCCTAACCCGCCCCAGAGTGCCAAATAACAGACCCCCCTACCTTGAAGGTTACCTTGAGGTGCTTCCGGGGCTCAGCGTCCCCGCGGCCCGGTCGTCGACCAGGCCTCCTGGTTGCTGGACTGATCAACCAGGCTGTTAGACGCGGCTGCTCGCAGTCTGACGTATGAGTCACAGCCTGGTTGATCAGGTATCCTTTGGAGGTGCTTATCCAGTTCTCTCTTGAACACTGTGAGGGGTTTGCCAGTTATGTCCCTTATGTGTAGTGGAAGCGTGTTGAACAGTCTCGGGCCTCTGATGTTGATCGAGTTCTCTCTCAGAGTACCTGCTGCACCTCTGCTTTTCAACGAGGGTATTCTGCACATCCTGCCATGTCTCAACCATCCCCTCAACCAACAGCCAGGATCCAACTAAACAGAAAGCTGACTAGCTCCCGAATACCTAATTACTGTTAGGTGAACAGATACATTAAGTGAAAAGAAATGTCCCCAAACATTTCTGTCTCGCTCGGGATTCGACCCCGGAATTCTCAATTGTGCGTTGAGAACGAACCCCACTGTACTAGTTTGCGAATGCCTGTAGTGTATGTTTATATATATATAAGAGTTTTGCATTCTTGTAAAGACAATATCACTCATAGAGTTTCGAGCTGGTTCTTAATCCAAGTTTTCCCTGGATTACGACGCGCAAAATATTTTAACAACCAGGTATCTATTCATTTATGTCCAGTTAATCCTCCCCGGCCAAGATTCGAACCCCAAGCCAAAGCACTTGGTGAATGCTTTACCACTTTTATGATGACTATTATAACTTTTTATTCCTGGTAAGTTTGTTTCATTTGATTGCTTGGGAGAAAAAAATTGAAATTAAAATATGTTCGTTATAACAGAACCCAATTTAGATTAAAGTCTCTTTCAGTTATATTGTCTTTGTTTCATTACGATTATTTCCAGACCAGCGAAATCATGTTATCTGTATTACAAAAGGCTTTTATGTGTCCAAGTTTAGTTAGGTGTTGGACTTTAGGTATGTCAATATTTGGCGAGTTATTAAGACCATCATATAGTAGCTTACTGAACAAGCACCAGGTATAGACTATTCCTGGTAATAGTCATGGGGCCATATTCACGAAGCAGTTACGCACGTATTTAGGAACGTTTTTCTTTTTAGCATATGTTTGTAACGGTTACGTCGGGATTCAGGTCTGAAGAATGAAAATCTTCGTATGTACCCTAACTCGCGCTAACAGCACTCGAGACCAGTCGTGCTTTATATAAGCTGGATATAACTAATTTTTTTTCTCTACTACACAAACCGAAGGATCAATTTTAATGTAAACAAACATTTTTGCTGGCGAGTCTCATCAATGAGAATTCCTTCGTGTAAGCAATATATGCATTCTCTTCTTGAAACTTGTAGAAAATATGTCTTTTATGATATTAGAATTAGTTTCATAATACCAAGGTATTAATTCCAGTAGTTATTAATTAAATAAACACTGGTGAACATGAAATATGAGAGAACGTGATGATCCTAGGCTAATGGGAGCATTTACTATCAGCAAATGCCCCTTTTCACCTAGTAATAGGTATAGCCAGGGGTGTACCTTAGCTACACATACCCATTTTAATTTATTTTGTTTGTTTTTATTTTGAAATTAAATCTGGGTGAGACATAAAATAAAAATATGCTGCAAAAATTATGTTAGATAAGGTTTTTCTAGATAAAATCCAGCAGCATAAACTTCAAAAACTTTTGTCATTGAATACTTAGGCCTATAATTATGACTATAACTTAATACTAAGGCCTGTTAAAAAGAGACTGGGAAGCAGAGGAGAGTGGACGATGGGGAGGGTCAAGGGACAGATGGAAGAAGAAGGGTGGAATGTGAGGGCACCACATTCACGTGACAATTCTGGGCACCACAGTCTAACCTCCTCCCACCCCTAATAAGTATATGTGTTTTATATATATATATATATATATATATATATATATATATATATATATATATATATATATATATATATATATATATATATATATATATATATATATATAGAACACACACACACACACACACAAATATATAACAATTAAACAATCAGCGATCGAAGACCTCGTCCAGCTCCTCGGAGGTTGGGTGCGTACCCAGGATACAGCACGCATTTCCCCTCTGCACCGCGACACTGAGGCGCTGGAATAGGAAACTGGCTGCTCGTGGGTCTCTAGTTTTCCCAATGAGTTCCTCACCAACCTCC
>WNGS01004946.1:35987300-35996278 GCA_020271785.1 Procambarus virginalis
ATCACAAACAATAAACATATTACCGAACATTCTGAGAGATAAACATATACATTTCTTCCTAATGTGAAAAAATTGCGGAATTTAGAGATAACACCATCAATAGTGTCCAAGAAATGTGTAAGTACTTCATTCACAATGATGTGCTGCCCGAAATTTTAGCGAAGTATCCAAAATTTGCTTACTGTCGGTAATGCATGCACATGACTGTAAAGCTGCCGCCCAGTTGTGTGGGTGTGCAGCAAGACTAGTAACTGTGTGACTCACTATAGATGTAAAGTGCCTTGTATAGTGACTGTTGTGAGCCTCTTGTAATGTCACTTGTGACACCTCTTTGTGTCACTTGTGACACAAAGATTCTTGATGTGTGTATTTGTGTGGGTGATTAGATATGTATGTGTATGTATATATGTATACGTATATATATATGTACATGTATGTATGAGGGTGTGTACATGTGTATACAACATTGATAATTTTGTAACTAGCGTCAAACATTGTTATTTGCTTAGCTAAACGAACTAGAGGGTTCAGTTCCTGAACCGATTATGTGCCTCTGTAATCCTTTACACCACCGCCCACGGGTTGGGTATGGGGTGCATAATAAAGAAAGAAATTGAATTCGTTTACATATGTTGTATTTTATTTTATTTATTTATATACCAGAATGTACTTTGGCTTTGTGAGGATACATATCATGGTATTTATATTCGTGTAAAGCCTTGTAAATTCTTGTAAGCACAGCATTTCGGGCAATTTTAAGTAAGTAAATTCTAGCTGAATTTATAAAATTATAACAGGTATATTGTAAGAAAACAAAGATGAGAGAGATTAGTAGATATATTTAAGCCTATCGGTAGCTCTGATTGATTGCATTGACAGCTTGATTGGTAATTTGACCAAGATTAATAGGCATAATACAGCATATTAATAGCATATATAACAAGACAGCAATGATCATAATGGTAAAGTTGTTTGGATTAGGTATAAAGATTGGGTAGCACTAGATACAGTGCAATTGTAAAGCACAAGGTACGAAACTATGGAGATGAAATTAGGTACCTTTTAGTATTTTTTTGAATGAGGCAAAAGTTAAACAGCTTTTCAATTCATTACGGAGTGAGTTTCATAGACTGGGTCCCTTTAATTGCATAGAGTGTTTACACAGATTAAGTTTGACTCTGGGGATATCAAAGAGATATTTATTTCTGGTATGGTGATAATGGGTCCTATTACATCTTTCCAGAGCATGGTTTGCATTTAAGAACAGAGTCTTGTTAATGTAAATGACACAAGAGAATGTGTGGAGTGAGTTTATGTTTATCATGTTTAGGGATTTAAACAAGGGGTCTGAGTGTTGTCTGAAAGCAGAGTTTGTTATTACAGTATTCTGATAGCAGTTTTGTGCTGGGTGATGATGGACTTGAGGTGCTTTGCAGTGGTTGAAACCCATGCACAGATACTATAATTAAGATAGGGATAGATTAGTGCATAATATAGTGAGATGAGAGCAGAGTTAGGTACATAATATCTGATTTTGGAGAGTATACCAACTGTTTTAGAGACTTTCTTAGTTATGTGTTGTATGTGGATGCTGAAGTTGAGTCTCTTGTCTAGGAATAGGCCAAGAAACTTTCCATAATTTTTATTTCTAATGTTTACATTGTCTATCTGAAGCTGAATTGCATTCGTTGATTTGCTTCCAAATAAGATGTAGTAGGTTTTTTTATGTTAAATGTTAGTTTGTTGGTTGACATCCATAAGCGGATTATTTTAATTCATTGTTCCCAACATTATTTAGTGCGTGTGGGTTGAGGTCTGAGTAGATGAGGGTAGTATCATCAGCAAACAAAATAGATTTAAGAATGTTAGATACATTAGGCGGATTATTGATTTATATAAGAAATAGGAGAGGTCCCAAGATGCTGCCCTGTGGCACTCCGACTGTTTTTGGTTGAGTGGGAGAGGTTATTTCATACTTGGCTACACATTGGTGTCTGTCACTAAGATAGGATCGGATATAGTCCAGGGCAAGGCCTCGGATTCCATAATGATCGAGTTTACATAAGAGGTAGTAGTGATTAACAGTATCAAAGGCCTTTCTCGGGTCAATGAAGTGTCCAATAGGAAACTCATTTTTGTCAAGGGCTGAGTAGATTATATCAAAGAGTCTAATAATTGCATCGTTGGTACTCTTTTATGAGCGGAAGCCAAACTGATATGGGCTGAGTATGTCGAATTTTACGAGAGAGGAGTAGAGCTGTTTGTAGATAATTTTTTCAAATATTTTTGATAGTATGGGTAGGTTTGATATTGGTCTATAATTGTTCATGTCTGACGGATTGCCTTCTTTATGAACTGGTGTTACTCTTGCTTCTTTAAGGATATCAGGGAAGGTATGACACTCTAAAGATTTGTTGAACAGCAGAGCTGTGGGTGGAGCCAGGGCATGGGAGGCGCTCTTGTATACAATGGATGGGATTTCACTGATGTTCCCAGCTTTGGTTTTTAGTGAGTGTATGATGGACACAACATCTGTCAGGGTGACTGGTGAAAGGAGAAGAGAGTTTGGATAGCTGCCTGAGAGATATGTGTTGATATGTGTCTGAGTCTGTGAGATTTTACTGGCAAGGTTAGCACCAATCGATGAAAAGAAGCTATTAAATTCTTTTGGCATTTCTAAATCATTTGACGGTGTAAAGCCATCCTTAGAGAGTGTTATCTGGTTGTGGGAGTGTTGTTTAGTTCCTAGGATATTAGAGATGGTTTTCCATGTGCTTTTCATGTTGCCTTTTGCTTCTTTTAATCTATTCTCATAATATGAAAGTTTTGCTTTTCTTATGACACTGGTAAGCATTGATGAGTACCTTTTAACTACTTCCTTTGTAACTAGGCCAATCCTAAATTTCTTTTAATATTCATGTTCCTTGTTGATTGATTTGAATATGTCACTTGTGAGCCACGGATTGTTTATTCTTTTGTTAGTTACTTGCTTGGTAAGGAGGGGGCAATGAGTGTTGTAGAGGCTTAGAGTTTTGAACAGAAAAAGGTTGACTAATGAATTTATGCCCTGTGTATTATTGAATTCTGATTCCCAGTTTATATTGTGAAGTGCATTTGTGAGGTTGCCTATAGCTGCTTCACTGTGTAGCCTGGATGTGAGTTTCTTGCTTTCTGCATGTGGTGTTATGTCCATGTTTGTTATGAGGAAGGTAGGACAGTGGTCAGTTGTTCTGTCATAGATTATACCAGATGCAAGGGGAGCTGTTATGTTGGTCCATAAGTGATCCACGGTAGTGGCAGATGTTTGAGTGACTCGGGTGGGCTTGGTGATTGTGGGGATTAGCATACAGGAGTTCATGCTGTTACGGAAATAGTCAACTTGAAGGCTATTTTGTAGAACCAGGTTAATATTGAAGTCTCTTCCTAGAATGATGTGATTTTTTTTAGATTATTATTTATGATAAGATTCCTTAGGTTATCTGAGAATGAAGCTATATTAGTATTGAGAAATCTATAGATAGCACCGATAGTCAAGGAGGATTTAAGGGATTTACTTGAGAACTGGGCGCAGGTATATTCACAGTAGTCGTCTCTATCACTAATGACACTGCTGCAGATGAAGGTATCTTTGTAATATATTGCAATGCCACCTCCTTTTTTATTAGGCCTACAGTTGTGAATGGCTATATAACCAACCAAGTTGTTGAGTTGGGTATAGTCTTTACTTAGCCAGGTTTTTGTTAAAATAATAAACGATAATTTAGTATCTAGTGCTGTGAATAGTGCATTTAGGTCATCAAAATGTTTACCAAATGATCTAACATTGTGGTTGTAAACTGATAAGCAGGTGCTATTTAGTATGTAAATGTATTTAGTATGCTATTTAGTATGTTACCAGACGTACACACAAATACTTTTATGACTAGGTACATAGACAATTTGCAATAAACCTTCAGGCAAATCAACAAAAGGTTACAATCTTGGTGCAAAATACTTATATCTCTCCAGAATATCATCAACCTTTCCGTTGCGACACATCCAGGCTATTTGTTCAGGAAGAGTCCTTATCTCATGTTTCTATATACATTAATTAACGGGCAATCAAGAACATAATGGGTGAGGGTGTGAGACCTTCACATACCACATAGTTTACACTTCGTGTCAGTATCATTAACACTTATCTCATATTCCCAGTAATATCTGTACCCAAGCCTGAGCCGCATGTGCACAGAGTCACTCCAAGCATGTCTCCTTTTACCATAAGTGAAATGGGTGTTTTGACTCACACACATGTAGTGTTTCATGGTTTGACTTCCCTCATACATTATACTTCTCTCCACTTCTACCTGTGCCTGAATATTTCTGATTTTGCTTCTTATTTGTCTCATTGTGAAAACACATTCAATGTCAACTTGTGGTTTTGATGTGGCACGTTTGGCCAAGTCATCTGCCACCTCGTTGAGCACTATTACCACATGAGATGGAATCCACATGAAATTTCACTTTGAGAGGATTGTTTTACCATAGGCAGTCTTTTACATTGGAAGACCTTCTACAACTATTTTGAAGGTAGGCTTCTCCCACGGTGGGGAGGAGCCAGCCTAGAGTACATAAAAACACCATCACCAAAAAACTCTCACACCTCAACAAAGCCCATCTACTCCAGAGAGTAGCAAAAGGTTCGCACTCTTCAATATGGTATCTTCAGGCCACCTAGTTAGAAAAGTTAAATATCCGAAAAGGAATCCGCAGGGAAATAGCAGTTCGGTTATATAGACTTCGTCTAGGTTATAGATGCAACTGGGAGATTGATGAACCCCAGACATAGGGAATGCATCTTCTGCTAAACAATAATAAAAAAACCACTACTTCACTGTCTCCTGGAATGTGAAGCAAGCAACGACATTAGAAGAGTTAAAAAAAAAAAGTCCCTGAATCTTACAGTAACCACCCTGAAGCCATCAACACTGCCACTTTTCTGGTCAAAAAAGGTGTCCAGCAGCTGGACACTCATAAATACTGTCAAGCAGTATCCTCCCCCGCGATAGCAGCCCGACGATTTAAATGCGACCTCAGCACATAGTATACATTTACTAAAAATAAAAAAATAAAATCTATCACTTACGGGCTATTCATGCCCGTGCCACTTCGTGGGTGGCTTAATCTTCACCAATTAGCAAGTATAGACTATTCCTGGTAATAGTTCAGGACTAAAGTAAACTGCGAGTGTATACACCAAGTGGCGGGTACACCTCCTGGTGTAGCCTGAAGTCGTCTGGTGGCTCTTGTGGTATTCTCTTTTGAAACGCCGCTCGATAATTGTCTCCTTATTAATAAAATTAAATATAATTTCAGACTGCTCTTTAATAACTCGCCAAATATTGACAGTCCAACACCTAACTAAATGTGGACACATAAAAGTCTTTTGTATTTCAGATAACATAATCTCGCTGGTCTGGAAATAATCGCACTAAAACAAAAACAATATAACCGAAAAAGATCTTTAACGAAGATATTTTAATTTCAAAGATGTTTTTCTCGAAAGCAAGGACAGGAAAGAAACTTAACGAGGAATAAAAAGTTAATAATTGTCGTGGCACAGTGGTAAAGCACTCGCCGAGCATCTTCACTTGGCATCCATTTCCATTCACGGGCTATTCATTCGTCCCCTGAAGATGGCAAATGTTCACAATTATAACACAGTATAACCATCTACTGGCCTTGGTTCAAATCATAGCCGGGGAGGATTGACTGGGTGTAAATGAATGAGTTGTTAAACTATTTGGCGCGTCGTAATCCAGGAAAATTAGGACTAAAAACGTGCACGAGACGCAATGTGTGCTAGTTGCTTTACAATAATGTAAAAACTCTTGTATATTCACTATCTTCCTGTAGTACTGTACTGTAATGCTGAATTATTGGGCGGACCTCTATAGTACAGTCGAGTTCGATCTCGGCGCACAATTGAGATCGAGTTCCTGGTTCAAATAACGGGCGGAACAGAAATTGATGAGTACATTTCCTTTTGCCTAATGCCTGTGTTCACCTAACAGAAAGTAGGTAGTTAGTCAGCTTTTGGTGGGGTTGCATCCTGGGCGGGGTCAGTAATTTGACTCTCTGGGGAGGGAAGACCACCATAAAAGCCTAACGTGTATGATGTGGGATGTATTTCTTGCTTATCTCAATAAACATACTTGACCTTGAACGTGTATGAATACATTGGCTTCCTGTCCCCAGACACAGTGAATTAAAATAAAGTAGTTCGAGTGTTAAAGGTGGTACACACATCATCTGTTTTAGGCGTGTGGGCCACTGGATACTTTCTGTTTCTCTCTTATAAGATCTTTCAGACCTTTCACAGAAGTCAAGGTTCATGGAACATCATATATTTGTTAAGCTGTGGAGTAAAGTTGGGTTTATAGTTAGTGAACTACAACAGTGGACACACTGTATAATGTATGATGTTTGAGTTGTTTTGAAGGAAGGTGGAACTCTTCTCCCAATTACTGTGGAGGGTGCTAGCAGAGTTAAGTGTACAACAGAGCAGGGTGCACAACAGTTAGCATTCTACTGTGTACACACATATATTGCTAAGTTATCCGTCATTTTCGTGAAAGAAAACGTTACCAGCCTTTATTATCCCGCCTGGGGATCGAATCCGAGATCCCCGATTGAAAGTTGAAAAGGTAGCTACAGTACCAGTTGTAAGTTACCCCTTAACAACATTTACTCTAACACAAAAATATGTTAGACTGTGTTGTGATGTGTTGGTTTGTATGGTTTAGAAGGGAACTTAAAGCACTTAACACTCACCTCCACAAGACAATACAATAACATTCATCCAGGAAGTCATTGTGTTTACCACACCATTGCTGGAAAGTCGGGGCTTAGAGCTGAAGCTCGACAATGTGTGATAGTTTTATAATTATAATTGTGAACTTGATAATTGTCATTGACGACAGATATAGTGGTTTAATCTCTTCTGCTTTATTTTGGAAATATTAACAATATTTAACTGTAATTTTTAAATAAATAAATTAGTTTTATTAAAAAATATATATTTTTTCAATTTGTAAATAGAATTTAAAAACATAAAAAAATCAACATAACTTTGCACAAATACTAACATAATTGTTTTCTATATTTTTTAAATGATAATTATATATATGTAGTATCTCTGGTTGCATGCTAGATATAATTTACCTTGAATTTACCTTGAGATTATTTTTGTAATCAGCAACATCGCTGATTTATCTTATCAATTTGGTTATTAAGTCTCATGAGCATCTTACTCTGAGCTCTGTCAACGGAACCGAGCTGACTTCTGAGGGGTAACTATACCAGCGGTAAATGTGTCCCTGAAGATGCCAAAGGTTCACAATTATAACACAACACACCAACAACGTCACATTCCTCAACACTATACCGAGCAGATCAACAACCACAACAGTCTCCTTGATGTTCCACCACCCCCTCATGTATACATCTAACACGGATCACAAACACACCATCAACACAATTCAATTTCTCAATTCTTTCTTTATTATGCACCCCATACCCATCCCGTGGGCGGTGGTGTAAAGGATTACAGAGGCACATAATCGGTTCAGGAACTGAACCCTCTAGTTCGTTTAGCTAAGCAAATAACAATGTTTGACGCTAGTTACAAAATTATCAATGTTGTATACACATGTACACACCCTCATACATACATGTACATATATATATATATACGTATACACATATACATACACATACATATCTAATCACTCACACAAATACACACATCAAGAATCTTTGTGTCACAAGTGACACAAAGAGGTGTCACAAGTGACACTACAAGAGGCTCACAACAGTCACTATACAAGGCACTTTACATCTATAGTGAGTAACACAGTTACTAGTCTTGCTGCACACCCACCCAACTGGGCGGCAGCTTTACAGTCATGTGCATGCATTACCGACAGTAAGCAAATTTTGGATACTTCGCTAAAATTTCGGGCAGCACATCATTGTGAATGAAGTACTTACACATTTCTTGGACACTATTGATGGTGTTATCTCTAAATTCCGCAATTTTTTCACATTCCATTATATAATGACGCAAAGTATGCGAATAGTTCTGCTGACAGAGTTTACATTTAGTCAAATCTACATCAGCAGATGTTACAAACTCCCAGAGGTACTTGTAGCCGAGCCTAAGCCTAGCAGTGGTAACATCTAGAAGTCTGCTAACATTATTGGATGACCCATAGACGTGCGGTTCTTCATGCATAATAGAATGATGATAGATGGAGTAACTGGTGTGAATTTCACTTTGCCTCAAGCCTCCGAAATTAGTTGATGTTCCTGGGATATTACTGCCCTCAGGCTGCTGAAAGGCAGTCCAAGTTGGTAATCAATTCCCTCTTTACGAGCAAAGTCTTGGCTAGCTCATCAGTTCTATCATGCATTCGGAGACCAATATGGGAAGGAATCCACAGGAGACAACTCTGACTCCATCATTGATTATTTCACTATATCTGTGTCTAGCTTCAGAGATAAGCACGTCACAGTTATGCCTTGGGAGCTGAGGGCAGTCAAGGATGACAAGGAGTCACTTACAATTAGCGTGTCAACTTTGGATTCATATACGCGCTCTAGTGCAAGGATTATGGCAACCAATTCTGTTTGAAGAGTGGAGGCCCAGTTACTTAGTCTCGCTCCACACTCATGGGAGATGGAACCATCTCTCCCTGTCACAACAACTGCACTTCCAGCTGCACCATAGGACTGATGCAAGAGATCCATCAGTGTAAATAATCTGGAAAGGGAGCGCTCTCTGACTAAAGCATCAATTTGGCTTAAGGCATTGTACTTTGCTTCTTGTCGAAGCAAGGCTTGTTCTTTAATCAGCTTCTTGGGTGGGAAAGGGGGACAGTATTTGGAAGGAGTGATCTCCATGGGGCAGGAAAGTGTTTGTTGTCGCTCTTGGTGGG
>WNGS01004946.1:35997278-36012161 GCA_020271785.1 Procambarus virginalis
AGGAGTCAGGTCACTAGATTCATGGAAACCAATGACCACCACAATCCAGGCCAACATGGATTCAGAGCAGGAAGATCATGCCTCTCACAGCTACTTGACCACTATGACAAAATCACTGAGGCATTAGAGGAAAAACATAATGCAGATGTCGTGTACACAGATTTTGCAAAGGCATTCGACAAATGTGACCATGGAGTGATTGCACACAAAATGAGGTCAGTGGGTATAACTGGTAAAGTAGGACGCTGGATACTCAATTTCCTGTCGAACAGAACACAAAGAGTAACAGTCAATCAAGTAAAATCGAGTCCGAGCGCCGTTAAAAGCTCTGTACCTCAAGGTACAGTACTTGCACCACTGCTGTTCCTTATTCTCATATCAGATATAGACAAAAACACAAGTCATGTCATCCTTTGCAGATGATACAAAAATCAGCATGAAAATTACCTCTGCTGAAGACATTGATAAACTACAAACAGATATTAACAAAGTTTTCGATTGGGCAGCAGAAAATAACATGATGTTTAACGGTGATAAATTCTAGGTACTCAGATACGGCAAAAATGAGGTTCTTAATAATACAGGGTAAAAAACACAATCGAATCTGCCCATAGCAGGAAAACATAATGTCAAGGATTTGGGAATAATGATGTCCGACGACCAAACGTTTAGGGAGCATAACCAAGCAAGTATTGCGTCAGCCAGAAAAATGATAGGATGGATTACGAGAACCTTCAAGTCCAGAGATCCCATCACAATGGTTGTACTCTTCAAATCACTTGTGTTGTCCCGTCTTGAGTACTGCTCAGTACTCAGTTGTTGGAATACAGAGAACATATACGGCACACATAGACGAGATAAAGCACCTAAATTATTGGGATCGACTCAAAGCTCTCCAAATGTACTCACTAGAAAGGAGACGAGAGAGATACCAAATAATATACACATGGAAAATACTGGAGGGACAGGTCCCAAATCTGCACAGTAAAATAACAACGTACTGGAGTGAACGACTTGGAAGAAAATGCAGAATAGAACCAGTGAAGAGCAGAGGTGCCATGGGCACAATCAGAGAACACTGTATGAACATCAGAGGCCCACGGTTGTTCAACGTCCTACCAGCGAGCATCAGAAATATTACAGGAACAACCGTGGACATCTTCAAGCGGAAATTTGATTGTTTCCTTCAAGGAGTGCCGGACCAACCGGGCTGTGGTGGGTATGTGGGCCTGCGGGCCTCTCCAAGCAACAGCCTGGTGGACCAAACTCTCACAAGTCAAGTCTGGCCTCGGGCCGGGCTTGGGGAGTAGAAGAACTCCCAGAACCCCATCAACCAGGTATCAACCAGGTATCTCTGTTGGGGTTCACCAATCTCCCAGTTGCATCTGTAACCTAGACGTAGTCTATATAACCTAACTGCTATTTCCCTGTGGATTCATTTTGGGATATTTAACCTTTCTAATTTGGTTGCCTGAAGATACCATGTTGCAGAGGGCGAACCATCAGCTATTCTCTGGTGTAGGTAGGCTTTGTTGAGGTGTGAGAGTTTTTTTGGTGATGATATTTTTTATGTTCTCTAGGCTGGGTTGAATTGTTTTATCTATCACTGGATGACGAGTTGCCAATTTAGCAATTTCATCAGCTTTCTCATTTAATTGGATTCCAACATGGGATGGGATCCAGTTTAGGGTTATGTTGAGTCCTTTGCCTTTAGCGACTGCTCCAAGATACAAAATCTGAAGTGCAGCTTTTGAGTCTGTGTGTATGACTGCATTTTGAGTGTTTTGTGCAAGCACATATGCGAATGCCTGTTGTATGGCAAACAGCTCAGTTTGGGTTGATGATACTAGTCCTCCCAGTCTCCAATATGCCTGTATGCTGGCCGTGCAAAGAGCAGCGCCAGCACTCTCATATTCTGTGTCCACCGATCCGTCTGTGAAGATGTGGGTGGCTCCTGCTACTGCTATGCTATACATTTGCTCTTCTATTATGCGTTTAGGATTGTTGGATCATAGGCAGCCTTTTCCATTGGGTTACTTTCTATTGCTATTTTGAAAGTAGGCTCTTCCCACGGTGCGGAAGAAGTGTAATTTGGGTGTGGTTGATCACCCTCTCTATCAAGAATCATGCTTTTTAAATGTAGTTTGTTAAGGACATTTCCTGCTCTTGCAGCCCAAGAGTTTCCATTGTTTTGGCTAAGTCCAACCACAAAGGCCTGCCGTACTGGGATTGGATCAGGAGAAATAATGATCTTACTGATAATTGTAGCTGTTCTTTGTGATATTCTTTCTTGTAGAGAGGGCAAACCCGTTTCCAGTATTAGAGTTTCAAGCCTGGTCCACATGGTGGCTCCCAGTGCGGCTCTCATAGCATTGTTTTGGGCAAGTTCAAGCTTTTTCCACTGTTGATGTGATAGACTTGTAAGTGAAGGTGTGGCATAGTCGATCACTGATCTGACTGCCTGTACATAGTATGTGCGAAGGACTTGCAGATTGGGTTCTCCAGAGTGGGAGGCTAGCGACCTGAGGATTGCCGTCCGGGCCACATTTCGCTCTCTCAAGTAAGTGACCTCAGCATTAAAATTCATGTGTGTGTCCAGAATTATTCCTAGATACTGATAGGTGTCGACCCATTCAATTGGTTGACCCTGTATTGTGAGTTGGATGTTGGGCTTCGCTATTTTTATGGGCATGGCTTTTGTCTTTGTGGGGTTGAGTTTGATACCAATCTGTTTTGCCTCTTTCCTGATGCCGTCTAAGCATTTGGGTGCAAGGCGCGCCGCATCCCTTCCTTTTATGATGATGACAAAGTCGTCCGCGTAGTTTAGCAGCCTGCAGTGTTGCGGGAGTTTTAACCTCATTATTCTTTCCATTAAACAGTTGAAGAGAAGGGGGCTGAGAATACCTCCTTGCGGTGTTTCATGTTTTTTGTATTCAGAGACAATGCCATGAAGTTTTACTCTTGTTTCTCTGTTTTGTGAGGCAGTTTTTGGTCCAGGAGAGCAGGTTGCCTTTGACCTCTTTGTCGATGAGGCAGCAGAGAATAGCTGGGGCGCTAGCCAGTTAAAAGGCTTTCTCGAGGTCCAGGAATATCAGCATTCCTGGTCTGTCATTCAAGTGGGCTAACAGAGTTGTAATACATTCCACTGTGCCAACCCCTCTTTTATAGTCATACATATCATGGTGCAGTTTAGGCATTTTCCGCTCAAGTGTGTTGAGTGCCATTCTGTCAGCCGTCTTGGCTGCACAGCTTTGGAGAGAGATGGGCCTGGGATTAGCTGGATCTTTGGGTTTTGGGATCGGTACTATGTCTGCTCTATTCTAAACTGTAGGTCTAGTTTGAAAAGTCCAGGCTAAATTAATTAACCTTAGGTATGCAGCGTCTCCCTCTGGGCCGAGGTTTCTAATAATTTTATAGGTTATTTTGTCAGCTCCAGGGGATGTATCCTTGGAGATTTTCTTAGCCCGATTGAGCTCATACAGTGTGAAAGGGGCATTAGTGTCAGAGACTTCTTCACATGCTGTAAGGATTCTGTGCCACCTTTCTTCCTCTAGTCCGGTCTGTACTGCTAATACATCTGGTGGAAGTTGATTGCTGGCTGCTCTCTCTGCAAACCTGGTTGCCAGTACTCCGGCTTCCTGTTGAGGATCCTTGGGGTGTGGAGCTTTAGGTGTTTTATTCCCTTTGGCCGGTGGATTTGCTGCCACATCTCTCCAAGAGAGGTGTGTTCATTCAGGTGTGAACACCATTCCAGCCACTTTTGTTCTTTTATTAGTCTGGTCTCTCGATGTACATGTTCCTTAACCTCACAAAGTAAGGACCTGTTGCGGTCACTCGGATGCTTTTTGTATAGCTTTCTTGTTCTGTTGAGTCTATGGTTGAGTTCTTTGACACGTTTGCAATAGTACCAATGATCTTTATGGTGTCTCGTGGACTGTTTTTTCAGTGGGATTGAGTGGTTGGCTGCACTTTGAATCGCTTTGACAAGATCTGGTTCTGCCTGATTAATGTCTTCGGGAAGATCATAGTTTCTATGCCACTCTGAAATGAGGTTTTGAAATCGGTCCCAGTTTGCTAAAGCAAAGTTCCAAGCTTCAGATGGAGGTGGAGGTCAGGTGGGTAGATCTAACTTAAGATCAATTTGGACCCCATAGTGGTCGCTTGTGAGTGTGGGCTCAACTGACCATGTTGCTGCATCTCTTAGGGAAGCTGAAACGAAGGTAATGTCTAATCCTAACAAAGATCCTTGGATGTGGGTGGGTTCATTCTTGTTTAGGATTTGGATTTCTGGACGTTGGTCTAGTAGATGTGCAATGTGAATGCCGGCCTCATTTGTTGTGTTCGAGCTCAGTGCCAATCGATGATGGGTATTAAAATCTCCACAAATGATTGTGTTTGATGTAGCCGCGTGTCCAAATAACACAGAGAGATCCATTTCGGCATGTGGAGACCTGTACACATTAAACACTTCAAGTTTGTCGTGTCTTAGCTCAATGGATACTCCCATTACCTCTGTCCCTGCTCCACAATCGGGTGGGCTGGTTATGGACTTGGAGATCAAGTAACATTTTATATAGATTGCACATCCCCTGGATTGCCTGTTGATCCACGGAAGGAAGAAGCCTAGACAGCCTGAGATTTTAGGTTCTAATCCGGCTCGAAGCAGGCTCTCTTGCAGTATCAGAATATCTATGCCTTTGGTTGCTGCTATGCATTGTAAGTAAGTAAGTAGTTATCAAAAGAAGGCACCAAACCGGGAAGACTATGTAGCACCACCAAATGTGTGGAATAATCAGAGGGTGCTAAATATCACCAAGGATGCCAATACGAGAACAAAAACGCATAAGGCAAACGATATCAAAAGTATCCGAGTCACCAAGAATTCTATCGAGGGACAAGTGACCGCGAGGGGCGGTCGGAAAGCAAGACACACGCTTGTCCTGGAAGTCAGGACATTCAACAAGGATATGCACGACAGTAAGAGGGACAACGCAATTTGGACAATAAGGAGCTGGCGGCACTCCATTAAGTGACCGTGAGTTAAGTGAGTATAGCCAATACACAACCTCGTTAGAGCCGTTTCCCATCGTCGGTTACAGTGGTAGGAGGACGACCACGACGACACACAACTCTTAAGAGTACGGAGTTTGTTACCAGTAACAGACGACCAATAAGCCTGCCAACGGGTAAGAATGGAGGAATGGATAACCGGGTAAAAGTCAGAATAAGGAGAGAGTCCCTTTACGAGAGATGGGACAAGAGCGGACAGCTTCCCTATTGGCAGCATCCGCACGCTCATTTAAAGAGACACCAATATGGCTGGGAACCCAACAAATCTCACCCGACTTAAATTTACTGTGAACAAGAAATAGCCAATGCTGGATCTCGATAACCACTGTATGAACCGGATTAAAGGACCCGAGAGCCATGAGGGGGCACTACGCGAGTCAACAACAACAACAACAAAGGAAGACTGACAACGAGAAAGCAGGAGACGAAGAGCATTGAGAATAGCATAAAGTTCCGCTGTGAAGATGCTAGTCTCCGGAAGTAAGCAACACATATAAGTGCAATCAGGAAAAACAACAGAGTAGCCAACACCGTCCGCAGACTTAGACCCATCGGTGAAGATGGAAACGGAGCGGGAGTGAGAAGAAAAGTGTTCAAGGAAAAGGCATTTCAGAACTGTAGGAGGGGTAAAAGCATTAGTGATGCGGGTTAAGAATGTACAAAACTGTGGAAGGGGGACTCTCCATGGGGGCAAAGAAGGAACAACACGGGGAGAAATATAAGAAATACGAACCGAAAGAGAATCCTGTAAGCGAGATAACCGGACAGAAAGGGGGAGGTAGTGAAGAGAAACAGGAACCGCAGGAGGGGCAAAAGTTAAATCACGACAGAGGCGAGAGGAAGGATGTTGCAAGGACCGCGCAAGATAGTGAAGACAGTAGCGATCACGGCGGTTCTGGAGAGATAGGAAGCCAGTGTCAACATACAAGCTAAGGACTGGAGTCGAACGAAAGGCACCAGAACTGAGGCGCAACCCAGTATGGTGCAAAACATCATTATGGCGGAGAGTAGAAGGAGAAGCAGACGAGTAAGCAGGGCAACCATAATCGAGTTTCGAAAGGACGAGAGAGGAATGTAAAGCAAGGAGAGTGCGCCTATCCACTCCCCAAGAAGTATGGGACAATACCCGAAGGAGGGTAAGGGCCTTAGAGCACTCAACACGGAGGTAAGAGATATGGTGAGACCAAGACAAACGAGTGTCAAAGTATAACCCCAAAAGCTTCGTGAAATCTGGCACAAGTCTTAATAGTAGAGAACTTGAAGCCATGATCGGTGGCCCAAGACGACACGGCATCAATTGCAAGTTGAAGTCGGCGTTGAAGGAGAGGCGAATCATCACCCTGACAGCAAAGGGAAAGATCATTGACATAGAGAGCGGAGAAGACGCCCAAAGGAAGAGAGGAAAGAAGACCATTGAGGGCAACCAGAAAAAGAGAAGTGCTCAGAACACTACCCTGGGGCACACTTTCGTATTGCTGAAAAAAGGCAGAGAGAGCGGTACCAAGACGACACAGAACGACGAGAGAGGAAGCTGTGGAGAAAGAGAGGGAGGCGACCACGAAGACCAAAAGAATGAAGCTGGGATAAAATATGATACAGCCAATGGGTGTCGTAAGCATTTTCCAGGTCAAAAAGGACGGCAACAACGGAGGTCTTTGCAGCAAAAGCAGTACGAATATAGACCTCCAAGTTCACCAGGACATCTGTTGTGCTGCGGCACTTGCGGAAACCAAATTGAGAAGGGGAGAGGAGGTGATGGTGTTCCAGGAACCACATCAGACGAACGTTAACCATACGTTCAAAGAGTTTGCAGACACAACTTGTGAGGGCAATAGGGCGAAAGTCCTTAGGGGATGTTCCCAGAGACCCTGGTTTGCGAACAGGGAGGACAACGGCATCGAGCCAGTCCTCAGGGACTGACGACGACTTACAGATCCAATTATACAGACTCAGTAAATATTGAGACGTGCAAGCAGGGAGATGGCGAAGCATCTCATAATGAATGCCATCGGAGCCCGCCGCCGTAGAACCGCAGAGAGCCAGGGCAGAACGAAGTTCAGAGAGAGAGAAAGGATCGTTATAGGGAAGTCGAAGACGAGTGCAGAAATCTAAAGAACGAGATTCAAGGACAGTTTACGAAGAAGGAAAGATTGGGGAAGATGAAGACCAGATCTAACAGAAAAAAAGTGGGAACCCAGTTCGGTAGCGACCTGCAACGGGTCCGCCACAAGAGTACCACGGAGGTGAAGGACCGGTGAAACATCGGGAACGAACTTACCCGCTATCTTGTGGATACGATTCCAGATCTGCGGCAGAGGAGTTTCGGACGTAATGGTGGAGACATAAGATGCCCAACATTCACGTTTAGCCGTACGGATGGCCCTACGGGCCACCGCACTCGCCTTCCGAAAGAAAAGAAAAGAATCGGCCGTGTTCCGACGGCGGTGTCTCTTTCAGGCTGTACGCTTACAGTGGACAGCCCGAGCACAGTCCGCATTCCACCAGGGAACGCACTTCCGTAGACCCCGAGAGGAAGAGCGAGGAATAGAGCAGAGGGCAGCGTCGAAGACAGTGTCATGAAAAAGGAGGAGAGAACGAGGGAGAGGCAGAAGGGAGAGGTCAGAGAGAGTAGCACTGAGGGTAAATAGGTTCCTGTCCACCTTAGCAAACTGCCACCTAGGGAAGGAGAGGGGAGAGTGAAAAGAGAAAAAGGTAACAAGGATGGGAAAATGGTCACTGCCATGGAGGTCATCAAGAACCTGCCACGTGAAATCTAAGTACAGAGAAGACGAGCAAAGAGAAAGATCAAGACAGGAAAGGGTGCGAGTCCGAGAGTTGAAATGCGTGGGCTCGCCAGAATTCAGAAGAGACAGGGAAGAAGAGAGGATAAATGGCTCAAGAAGGCGATCCTGGGTGTTCGTCAGAACATCACCCCAAAGGGAATGACGACAATTGAAATCACCCAGCAGGAGCACAGGCTCCGGCAAGGAGTCCAGGAGGTGTTTCAGATCGGGAAGAGAAAGCGGGACACTCGGGGGGAGATAAATGAAACAAACGGTGTACCATTTCCCCACAAAGATACGAACAGCAGAGCAATGGAGAGGCAAAGGAAAAAGTAAGGGGACAAAGGGAACATCAGCGCGAATCAAGAGAGCAGAAGAATTAGGAGCCCCAGCAATGGCTGGGGGGGGGGGAGAGAAAGGAATAGCCACGAAAACGACCAGGACGAGCACCAAGCATCGGCTCCTGGAGACAGACACAAAGGGACGAAAACCGCGAAATCAGAAGTTGGAGTTCGAGGAAATTGGCGTAATAACCACGAACGTTCCATTGAAGAATAGGCATCGACGAGAAGAGAAAGGACAACAACAGAGAACAAGGAAGAAACAAAGGCGAAAGAGGAACATAGCACGTTAAAGAATATCAGGGTCGGGATCAGGGTCAGCAAAGTCAGGGTTAGGGGGGCATGGGTAAACTGAGCAAAGACGGATGGGAGGAAGTGGGGGAACAGACCAGAGGTGGACGGGCGGGTCCGGAGGAGGAGACAACCGAGAGGAGCAGTCAAGGACAGTCAAGCATGCATATTAAAGCTAAATAGGGGAGGAAGTGTTTATGAATACTCTTGATAGTTCAATTAAATACTTTATGTGGTGATGTTTGATTCTCACAGTGCAGGTCAGTTAATGTAGACTGCACAAATAAAACAAGACTCGTTTGGAGGCGGAAATGATTTTAGATTATGATATTATTTACTAGAACAACAATCAAACTGGGTAAAGGAATTCCAGTAAACTGTTGTATACTAAATAAAGTAAACCTATTACTAAATAATTATCCTTGATAAAGGAAAGTGAATGGTTGGACTTCTGTTAGATCTACAGATATATGGAAATTTATTCTCCGTGAGTGGCTGACGCAACACTGCACAATTCTAGGAGAAATTACGTGATGTTCCACATCCTGCCCGAAACGCGGCTTTACAAGAGTGTAAGTACTGTACTATGCTATGTATTCTCACAAACCCAATGTACCTTCTTGTATATAAATAAATAAATAAATAAATAAATAAATAAATAAATCCTAATGCAATGAATTCTATGCTACTAAACTACAGATTAGTAGTGTTAGTTAATTGTTACGCTTAGTACAGGAAACACATTTCGTTGTACTAAGGATTAGTAAATGAGTATCAAATGAGTAAGAAGCCTAATACAGGAAATACATCTTATTGTATTAGGGATGAGAATAACTTGGAAATTTCCAACACCTGGCGCCTCGCCTCAGGAAAAGATAAACGCTCCCGGTGCTTCAAGTTGAGGACGGCTGCCTCAAGCTTGTAATATATACACGCATGAGAGAAGGTAGGGAGGGCCTCACCGCAATTGAGGCAGCGAGCCGGGAAGAAATGCACTCCGACTTAGAGTGACGTTCGCCCCCACACAAAGGACAGAGAGACAGTTTCAGAGCAGCGGAGGGGGGGGGGGCACCATGCCCAAACCTCCAGCACTTATTACAGAGCTGAGGAGAGGGAATGTACTCCTGGACGGAGCAGCTGGCACTAGCAAGAATAACAAAGGGCGGAGGGGTCCTACCATCGAAAGTATTCTTCACAACCCGAAGGGACCGACGGCGATGACCACGAGGGGGACGAGTAAATGTGTCTACCTGGAGGACAGAATGGCCTTGGACCTCAAGGGCATGCTGAATATCATTGTGGCAGTCCTGCAGATTCCGAACACTGGTTGCAACACGGGGCAGGAGGAGAATAGTGCCAACACTGGCATTCAACTGAGCGTTCTTGGAGACCTGAACAGGGGTCTCGCCAAGGCAGGATAAAGCAGCCAAGGGGGAGGCTGCATCCTGAGAAGGAGCAGCAACTACACGTGTACCGAGACGGGTGGGGTTGAAGGTGACAGAGGCATCTACGGAATCAACAAGGTGCCTATGAAGGGAGAAATCGTCAGGAGGCGCAGAATCATGAGGGAGATCAAAGTATTTGGCCTACGAAGCGGGACCAAACAAGACTTGATATGCATCAGAACGGGAAGGAATCGAGCGAGTGCGGCCGTGTCGAGGACGGCGTTGAGAACCCCCAGAGAGAGAGGGGTTAAAAAGCGCAGTAGTCACAACAAGAGACTGAGCCGTGCCAGGGGACGAGGTAGTCACCACTGGGGGCCTGGGGCTCGACCCAACCACAGAGGAGGGAGGGGAGCCAAGGGGAGTAGTCAGAGAGGCCAAAGGAGGAGCAAGGTCAGGGCCCAATGCAGCGGAGGCTACAGAACCCGGTCTTCCAACACGGAGCGACTCGGGGGCTTGGTCGCCCACCCCACGAGCCTGAGAAGGAAAAGGTTTAACAGAAGTTGACATGAGTACGAAAGAAAAACATTCATTCATGAATGTGCCCCCACACCCACCACAGAGCCACAATTAGAGGCAGGACACCCAACAAGAAGCTATCGCCAATTAAGTCGGGGCCCACAAACGCCACCTTATACGCCCTACAAACTCCACGTTAAGAACCATCAGTCCATCGCGATCGGGTTCAGTGACGAAAGGAGGATTGACAATAAAAGGGTCCCCTCGCTCTCGACGTTGGGTACTACAATTCTACGGGTGCAAGAGTATGCCTCCTCAAGCACCCGGGCGTCAAAATAGAATTAGTCCAAAGGAATAACCAAAACATCCAAAAGGTCGGCAGGAAACGACAAGCAGATAGGAGAAGAGGGGGGAGAAAACGAAACCGAAGGAAAAGGAAAAGTCGTTCAGCACAATTGGAGAGGATGGCAGCAGGAGCACAAGGCTACAAAAGAACAGAGGACTTTCCCAAGTAGCATCACACTCCGGCAGCCGCTCACCAAGCCCCCCTCACGGCAACAACGAGCTGAACAGGGAGGGGGTATGCATTGTAAGTGTTGCAATTTTGTGCGCAGCCCTTGCGCATTCCATTGCAGGATCTTTAGATCTCTAGGTTCTTGGAATTTGCTAATATTACCGTGGTATCCATGGAGTCTGATGAACACACCATGGAAGTTGCAATTGGTGTATAGGTTCTTAGTAGACCTGAAATTGATTCATCAAGGTCGCTTTCAGGCGAGCTGGACTCTATCTGTTTCTTAGGGGAGTGTCTCCTGCCCTGTGTTCTTGAAGGTGAGGATATTATATTTTCGAATTTCTTGAGCTCGTGCTCAATTGTCTTACTAGTCTCTGTGGTTTGCTTGATACCGTGTATCGACAGCAGACTTTCGAGCAATTCCGTGCCCAAAGTTTTGAGCACTGGCCAGAGAGCGTCCAGTTGTGCGGGAACACTATTTATTGCTGTGCAGGTTTGGGGCCTGACTACTTTTTGATCCTTCTCAGTGGTAACTTTGACATTGGAATTGTTACTCTTACCCTTATTGCTCCCAGTGTGCTTACTAGATGCAATGGGCGGGCGACTGCTTTGAACATGTTTCTTGTGGCCCCCCAGCTATCTCTTTGTCCTGTACGAAGGCCTTCACACCCTTCACCATGGCCGATGGTGAAGGGCTGTGTGCCCCCTCTACCTGAATAGGTAGACCCCACGCGGTTTTAGTGGGCAGAGAGCTGGTATAAGTTTTGATGGGGCTTCGACTCCGCTGTAGCGTGGTGGGGTTCGTTTGAAGCCTTTTGAGCCTTTCAGGGCATTTCAAGTTCCAGGCATATTGTGCCTTGGAGCAATTTGGGCACTTTGCTTGGACAGGGTTATCTTGAGGTTATCTTGAGATGATTTCGAGGCATTTTTTTTAGTGTCCCCGCGGCCGTTCCTCGACCAGGCCTCCACCCCCAGAAGCAGCCCGTGACAGCTGACTAACACCCAGGTACCTATTTCACTGCTAGGTAACAGGGGCATAGGGTGAAAGAAACTCTGGCATTGTTTCTCGCGGCGCCTGGGATCGAACCCAGGGCCACAGGATCACAAATCCCGCGTGCTGTCCGCTCGGGCCGACCGGCTCCCAAACCAAGGGTGGTTTGCCTTGTGTTTATCAATGCATATTTTTGTGTCGTGGAGCTGGCTGTAGACTCCACACCTCACTGGGTGTTGGCAGCCAATTTGTGATGTCCAAATCTCTGACATCTGAAGCATGTGAGGGGCTCTGGGGGTGAAAGGCCTGTGTTTGAACACGCCCCAGATTCCAAGGTCAAGTTTCTCCGGGATCCGTCCTCTTACTGTGAGAAAGACTTGTCGGTTTTCCTGCTTCGTGGTTTTTACCTGGCATCTCTCTGCTGGCAACACATAGTTCAGCTTTTCGAGATGGTCAAGGGCCATATGCAAGGGATAGTGGAGGACAATGATTTTTTCCTTATTTATCCTCTGGCTTGAATTCCTCACATTTTGTGTAATTTTTCAGAATCGTTGCGACTGACTCGCCTTTGGGCCTCAGAATTATACTCCACTGAGACATTTTGGCTTAGCTCTGATCTGGAGCTGGGGTACTCTTTTCGAGGTCCACTACAGTGGCGTAGGAAGACTTACCTTCGGTATGTTGGACCTTGAAGACTGGCAGTGCAGATTTAGTCAGAGGAGCTGGAGTGGTGTTTGGTAGAGCTGGAGAAGCTGAAGTGTTTGTCGGTAGATGGGTCGTCATGGAGTCGCTTTTCCTGTTTGCTTTATTCACAGGATGCCAATCGCCGTCACTTTCGAAACTTGCATCTAATATAGATTTTCTTTTACGATACTGAGCAGCAACGCTGGTTCTATCACGATTCATTTCGTATTCCATTCTATTAGTCAAATGCTCACTGTGGAGTGATGTCTGTTGAGTGAAGGTGATATTCTGTGTTACAGGAGACAAAGTCAGCGTGGAGTTGGCTCACTGGGTGAAATCGAGTAGCTTACTGACTAAGCAGCAAGTATATAATCGGATTCCAATATGGGATCCAGTTTTGGGTTATGATGAATCGTTTGCCTTTAGCTACTGTTCCAAGAAACAAAATGGTGGTAGTTATTTCCACGTTGTCTTTCCACTGCTTTTGTCCTAATATTTGAAGTTGATCTTTTGAGTCTGTGTGAATGACTGCATTCTGAGTGATTTGTGCAATCACAAATGCCATTGCCTGTTGTATGGCAAACAGCTCAGTTTGAGTTGATGATACTGGTACTCAAAGTCACCAATATGGCTGTTCGTTGTCCGTGCAAAGAGCAGCGCCAGCACTCTCATATTCTGTGTCAACCGATCTGTCTAGTGAAGTGTGGGTGGCTCCTGCTATTTCAATGCTGCTCATTGGCTTTTCTATGATTCCCAGTATGATTGTTTTACCATAGGCAGCGTTTTTCATTGGAAGACCTTCTATAACTATTTTTAAGGTAGGCTGCTCCCACGGTGGGGAGGAGCCAGCCTATAGTACATGAAAAACATCATCATCCAAAAACTCGGCAAAAGTTTCGCCGTATTCAATATAGTATCTTCAGGCCACCAAGTTAGAAAGGTTAAATATCCCAAAGGTAATCAACAGGGAAACAGCAGTTCGGTTATCTGGACTACGTGTAAGTTACAGATGCAACTGGCAGATTGGTGAACCCAGAGGGAATGCATCTTCTGCAAACAAGGAAAACCATTACTTCACTATCTCCTGGAAATAAGAAGCAACCAACGACCTTAGAAGAGATTTAAGAATCCCTGAATCTTACAGTAACCACCCTGAAGCCATCAACACTGCGACTCTTCTGGTCAAAAAAGGTGTCCAGCATGTTGTTATAGATAGGTGTCCAGCAGCTGGACACTCTCATAAATACTGTCAAGCAGTATCCTCCCCCGCGATAGCAGCCTGACGATTTAAATGCGACCTCAGCACATAATATACACTTAATATAAATAAAAAGTAAAATCTACCACTTACGGGCTATTCATGTCCGTGCCACCTTCCGGGTGGCTTAATCTTCATCAATCAATTAATCAGCAAGTATAGACTATTCCTGGTAATAGTTCAGGACTAAAGTAAACTCTGAGTGTATACACCAGTGGCGGGTACACCTCCTGGTGTAGCCTGAAGCCGTCTGGTGGCTCTTGTGTTACTCTCTTATGAAACGCTGCTCGAGAATTGTCTCCTTATACTTAAAATATAATATAATAAAAGTCTGCTCACTAAGCAATATATATATATATATATATATATATATATATATATATATATATATATATATATATATATATATATATATATATATATATAATGGTATATTTTGGTAGCAGTCTTTCCTGTAGACATATAATATATTATAATATGACCGAAAAAGTAAGATTAATAATTTTAACACGAATTTTCTATATTTTCCTTATATTTCTTTTTACTGATGACGGTAAATGAAAAATCAATTCTCCAAAATTCATTTTTATTTCTAGTCTGATGCGACACTTGAGCACGTTTCGTAAAACTTATTACATTTTCAAAATTAATATATTATTAATCTTACTTTTTTTATTAATCTTACTTATATTAATCTTACTTTTTCGGTCATATTTAATAATATATTATATATATATATATATATATATATATATATATATATATATATATATATATATATATATATATGCAGAAAAACCACAAAGAATTGGAGAAAGGGGGTGTTAAGGCCGTTGTCAACACGAGACTGCAGTCTCATGTTGACAACGGCCTTAACAAGCCGAAACGTTCACCCCCCTTTCTCCAATTCTTTGTGGTTTTTCCGCATACAAATGATCAGTGTTTAGTGATCGATCGTCAATTGCATATATATATATATATATATATATATATATATATATATATATATATATATATATATATATATATATATATGCAACAATGATCACA
>WNGS01004946.1:36019046-36029708 GCA_020271785.1 Procambarus virginalis
ATATATTGTGACGGTAAAGTGTTGGAAATGGTGTTCGGCAGTCTTCCAATGGCAGATGTCAATGCCTGGCCACATACAAGAGTAAAAAAAAAAGACTGCTTGCCTGATAGTCTGTGGTAAGGTAAGGTAAGACACACAAAACACAAGATAAACAATGAAATTTAATTACTCTAGAAAACAAATTAAATAAAGACAATTCCTTGGCTGAGCAAAGTGCAAGTTTAACAAGTGAAAAAAACTAACATAAAAATGAATATGGCTGGTTTACGTTAACAATGGGACATAAATGACATACAAGAAATATATAAAATGGGCAATATAAAAATGGTGCTGGGAATATATGAGCAAGCTAACAACCGCTATTTGATCACACGAGGTGAATCAACTAGATGTTCTCAGCTATAGAGCACAAGATATTCTGATGTGGTACAGCTCGCTGACTCCAACGTTGACTTGGCGAGGTTCGTGATTGGTGGAGGGCTGGAGTGGCGTGATCTCGAGCAGCCAATGAGAATACGGGCAGACCGACACCTGGTAGTTTGCTAACTTGCAGTGCAGCAGTTGAAGAGCGGCGGTGTGAGAGAGGTGTGCAGGAGTGGGGGGGGGGGGGGGTATGCAGGTGCGTGTGGCTGCTTGATATACGTTTTGCTACTGTAGAACGTATCTTGAATGTAGCTTGGAACGTGACGAATATAGGGAAGAGCAGGCTCAATCTCTTGGAAGAGATTATCGTCACAACTCTCCCCCGAAGCCTGCGGTTCCGGTGAAGTCACGTTCTCGGGAGGTAGAGTGGTAGGTGGAGCAGGCTCTACCTCAGTGATGCTGGAGAGGGCGTCTGATATGATGTAGTCAGACTCTGGGTGTAGCAATCTCCAGGCTGAAATGTTGCAGCTAGCAAGCCCATTGTAGAAGTAGTCGATGGTTGAGTTGGGCTGGCTGTAGGAAGTGAAGAAGGTTGTGGTCCGTGTAGATGGTGGTGGACCGAGTACTTTGCAGGTATGGTGCAAAGTGCTATCTGTTCAGGACGATGGGTAGCTCCTTTTTGATCGTGTTGTAGTTTCTGGTAGTTGGTAGGTAGAATTTCTTCGCCTTGTTGTATCAGGTCACCCCTGATGCCGGTACCACTAGCGTCGATAAGGAAGATGGGAGACTTGGTGATATCTGGAGAGGCGAGAGTAGTATTAGAATAAGGTAAAGGAGCACTATTACTATTATTGTCCTGAAAGTGATTATGGATGTCAGTAAGGATTTCCGAGTTGGAAAGCACTGTCTCAGTGTCAGTGCTTTCGGAAGGAGAAGCAGGGAAGGTCTCACTGTAGCTGTATGGACCTGTAAAGGTGGAGTAATTGGTTAGCACAGTGGGAGGAACAACATGATAAAGCTTCAGTAAGTTGATGTGGCACAGCTGGGTCTTCCGCCGCCTATCGGGGGTCTCGAGAACGTAGTTGAAGTTATTCCGGCACTCCTTAACACGGTAGGGTCCTGAAAACCTGTTTTGCAAGCGAGAACCTGGGATAGGGAAATAGGCAAGGACTAAGTCTCCCGGTTTAAACTTCCTTACTTGGCAGTGCTGGTCGTAACGAGTCTTCATCCACTCTTGGGCTTTCAGTAGTTTGTTTCTGGCAAAGGAATGGACCCTCTCTAGAATGTGTCGGAGGTTTTGAAGAAACTGGGGCACATTCTGATGCTCACTGAAGGTGGCATCACATAGAGAATCCTTGAAAGCCTTGAGAGGTGTACGGCACTTACGTCCGTAGAGCATCTCATAAGGAGATACTCCTAGTGACTCGTTGGGAAGACTTCTGAAAATACACATGATGAGATCAAGTTGCCTATCCCAATCCTTTGAGGTCTCATTACAAAACTTTTTTAAGAGTGCCTTGATAGTCTGATGACTACGTTCAAGAGAACCCTGTGAAGCAGGATGATAGGGGCTGGACAGTACCTGTTTGATGTTGACTCCTCCAGAGTCCGTTTGAAGAGATCACTGGTGAAGTTGGTGCCACAGTCGCTATGAATCTCCCTCGGAAATCCATACTGGGTGAAGATTTTCAGCAAATTCTTCACCACTGTAGCAGCCGTAATGTTTTTCACTGGAACTGCTATGGGAATCTGGTGGTAGGACACAGGATGGTTAAGATATAGGCGTTGCCGGAACTGGTCCGAGGCAAAGGACCAACACAGTCAATAATAAGTCTGTGGAAAGGTTCTCAGGCACCTGGATGGGTGTCAGTGGTGCTCTGGGGATAGAAACATTCGGTTTACCTGCCATCTGACACACGTGACACATTTTGACATGTTGCTTGACATCATTAACCATACCTGGCCAGTAGTAGTCTTGTCGAATCCCATGGTAAGTCTTGTTGATAAGTGCTCCGTGGGCCAGGTGTAGAATCGTGGGCCGCAGGCTGGTAGGAATCACTAGTTGTTCAACGTTTGCCCAATCGTCCTCCTCCTTCAGTTTACTGGGTCTGTATCTGCGATAGAGTAACTCGTTCTCCAAGAAGAACCCAGGAATACTGTCGGATTGAGTCTCAGCCTGAAAGAATAATGGTGTCAAGGTAAGATCTTCCCTCTGTAACTTACGGAACTCCAAAGCGGTCAGATTTGGGGGTAGTTTCGAGGGTCTTGAGGGACAGCGGTAGCAGTAGAGTCAGCTGGCTGCGGTCGTGCTGCTTGAGCACGGGTGGTCACCATAACAGGAGGAGAAACTTCATCACTCTCTTGAACCTTTGCTGGAACATGCTCAAAAATAGGATTATCCAACACAGAGGTACCCACCTGGGGTTTGTCTTTGACGATCAGGTTGGTCGGTTGCTGGTCTTCTGCCAAGTCGTTGCCTAGGAGAAGTTGCACTCCCGGCATGGGAAAAGGCTTTTCCCTGACGGCGACTTGGACTTCACCGGTCACGAAGGGACAATCCAGGTGGACTCTGGCGAGAGGATAAGGAGTAGTAGCAGTGAGGTCAGTGATGAAGACAGTCTCTCCTGTGTAGGCGACGTTGGGCACAGCTGATTTCAAGACGATCGATTGAAGAGCCGCTGTGTCCCTCAAGATCTTAAGTCCAAAACGTCCCTCAGAATCTGAACCGTTGGTAGTAATAGTTCCTGGATACAGATGCTTGCTGAAGAGAGAGAGATCATTAACATGAACACCAACATTCATTACAGGCTTACCGGATTTAGGAGAAGTCTGTTTGGGTTTGCTGGATTCGGTTTTACCTTTATATGGAGACTTACCACATTTTTCTATGGTGAGTCCATAGAGTCTACAATACTTACAGTACAGTTGAGAGGTACCTGGATCGGGGCTCACTTTCTCGTAACTATACCAAGACTTCTTACTGGTAGGTGGTTCTGGTGTCAGCCGGTGGATGAGGCTGAAAGTGTCAGCCGACTTTGCGCATTTCACCAAGTCGGTCTCTTCCTTATCTGCTAAGTATAGGCGGACAGGAGGAGGTACACGCCTCAAGAATTCTTCAACCAGCATGAGGTTGACGAGTTCTGGAAAAGTAGAGACATGTGCTGCCTCCAGCCATTTCATAAAATATCTCCGTTTGGTGTTGGCAATTTCTAAGAAGGTGGTGGTACTTGCCTTTATGTAGTCACGGAACTTTCGTCGGTAGCTTTCGGTGGAGAGAAGGTAGGCGTCCAACACAGCTTGCTTCAGGGTTGGGTAGTCGTTTTCAGACGCCAAAGTGCTGAGTGTGACTGCTGCTCTACCTGTTAAATGTACTCGGAGAAGGGTAGCCCATTGGTCGTCAGGCCAACTAAGTTGATTAGCAAGGGTCTCAAAAGTTGTAAAAAAAACATCAACCTCCGTTTCTACTAACGGTGGCATTAACTTACTTGCATGGGAGACATTGAAACTTGGAGGAAGACTAGCTGCAGCTTGTTGACGTTGAGCTTGGTGTGTAGCGTCCAACATGTGTTCTTTTTGAAGACGTTCTAGAGCTAGATCAGCTTGCTGTTTTTCGTGTTCGCGTTGCATCTCCAGGTGACGTTGTTTTGCTTCAAGTTGTACTTTTTCACGCTCTCTGAATAGGGCCAACTCACGTTCTTCTCGTCCTTGAAGTAGGAGGGCCTCTCTTGCACTTTCTTCCTTCCTAATGGCAGCCGCTTCCTTTGCTAGGGCCGCTTCACGCTCCTTGAGGTGGATTTCTCTATCTTGTTGTTCCTTAAGCAATGCGGCTTCTTCTTTCTTGAGCTGGAGCTCTCTTTCTTGCTCTTCCTTCCTGATGGCAGCTTCACGTTCTCTGATTGCAGCTGCTTCCTGTTGTTGCTGTATGGCTGCTTGCTGTTGCTCCCGCTCGATCTTAGCAAGTTCTAGTTTGAGTTTCATTGCAGTCAAATCATGCTTATCTGAAATAGTGCATTGTTCGTGAGTATCAGAGTCTATTATCCCTTCATCTAAAAAATGATCTAATAATAGATTATGTACTTCATGCTTGTTGGCTCCATGGGGAACTTCTAAGCGATACTCATGTGCAAGAGTTAACCAGTCGACCCTCTTAGCATGACGTAAGTTCTCTATTTCACCTTCTGGATCTGTCTTGAAAGCTTGCATACGAAACATGGTGAAATTAGCAAATAAATGTGACACGAATATACTGTGGTGATATGGTGAATGTCAGAAACAGGAAAACGTGGCAACTGGTACCTATCCTGTGAAATTGTTAATAATTAATGTTAATTCAAGATGGTAAATGATTAAGGTCGCAGGAAATCTTGTACCCGGTACTCACTGTGGGAGGATAAAGGCAAGAAAATCCTACTAATTAGTTGAAACTGAGTTTCGAAAAACAAGTGAAACACTAAATGGTTCCAAAGTAAATTAGGTAGTCCCCGAGTCACTATAGAACATAAGCAAGTTTTCCCACTGAAATTAAATATGGTACTTACAGAATTAGCCAACTTTGTGCTCAAAAGAAAGAAAGCAAATTCCCTACCTTAAGTAAGTACCATCAATTCTGACTGACGAGTAGGGGGTACAAGTGTCAACAGGTGACGAGAACTATTGGCGAGGTCCCAACTCGTCAATAAAAGTCCGTGCGAGAGGAACAATTGCCCTCTTTATCCTCCTAGAGTCGGATTGCAGAAATTAGGTGCTATTGACCCGGAGACAGCCCACAGTACCAGGGTACCTATATGATGATCTGCCTAAAATATGAGAAATATCTGAGGGACAAAAGATGTTAAACACGGGTAATAACACGGAGGGAGAGACGACCAATTAAGAGTATGACTGCAGCCTACAGTCACCACGTAATCCAAAGTTGTCTCACACTCACCATATGCTACTCCTGTAATGCACAATATACACAGCACCATATGAATAATAAAAGTGATTAGTGAAAATATTGAAAGCAAGGGAATGAAAAGCCAAGTACGCTTACCACAAATTTCCAATACTTGAGTGAAGCTCCCGGACAGGCCCCCACGTATATGTGACGGTAAAGTGTTGGAAATGGTGTTCGGCAGTCTTCCAATGGCAGATGTCAATGCCTGGCCACATACAAGAGTAAAAAAAAAGAGACTGCTTGCCTCATAGTCTGTGGTAAGGTAAAGTAAGACACACAAAACACAAGATAAACAATGAAATTTAATTACTCTAGAAAACAAATATAAATAAAGACAATTCCTTGGCTGAGCAATGTGCAGATTTTAACAAGTGAAAAAAACTAACATAAAAATGAATACTGGCTGGTTTACGTTAACAATGGGACATAAATGACATACAAGAAAATATAAAATGGTCAATATATAAAATGGTGCTGGGAATATATGAGCAAGCTAACAACCGCTATTTGATCACACGAGGTGAATCAACTAGATGTTCTCAGCTATAGAGCACAAGATATTCTGAGGAGGTACAGCTCGCTGACTCCAACGTTGACTTGGCGAGGTTCGTCATTGGTGGAGGGCTGGAGTGGCGTGATCTTCGAGCAGCCAATGAGAATACGGTCAGACCGACACCTGGTAGTTTGCCAACTTGCAGTACAGCAGTTGAAGAGCCGGCGGTGAGGAGAGGTGTGCAGGAGTGGGGGGAAGGGGTATGCAGGTGCATGTGGCTGCTGCATATATGTTTGTGCTACTGTAGAACGTATCTTGAATGTAGCTTGGAACGTGACGAATATAGGGAAGAGCAGGCTCAATCTCTTGGAAGAGATTATCATCACAATATATATAGTGGAGAAGGGTGGTGTATAAATAAATATATATATAAATATATATATGTATATATATATATATATATATATATATATATATATATATATATATATATATATATATATATATGTATATATATATATAAATATATTATTAAATATGACCGAAAAAGTAAGATTAATAATTCTAACACGAATTTTCTCGATTTTCCTTATGCTTCTTTTTACTGGTGACGGTAAATGAAAAATCAATTCTCCAAAATTCATTTTTATTCCTAGTCTGACACGACACTTGAGCGCGTTTCGTAAAACTTATTACATTTTCAAAGACTTTAGTTTATCCACACGCAACTTATGACTGAACTTATGGCTGAACAGCAATGGCTCTTATACCTGCATTTGGGTGAGGTGATGTAGTACAATAGTGGGGTGAAAAACAAACTTTCAACAAAACACAGAACATGGAATAATGGATATAGATTTGCAGAAGTTGGGTACAAATAGAACTGCACAAGACCTATTGGCCCATATTTCTTGATGTTTCTATGTTGGAGCGGAGTCTTGAAGTGGGTAGGATATAGTTGTGCGTCAATTGGCTGTTGATTGCTGGTGTTGACTTCTTGATGTGTAGTGCCTCGCAGATGTCAAGCCGCCTGCTGTCGCTGTATCTATCAACGATTTCTGTGTTGTTTGCTAAGATTTCTCTGGTGATGGTTTGGTTGTGGGAAGAGAATATATGTTCCTTAATGGAGCCCTGTTGCTTATGCATCGTTAAACGCCTGGAAAGAGATGTTGTTGTCTTGCCTATATACTGAGGTCTTTGAGGCTTACAGTCCCCAAGAGGGCATTTGAAGGCATAGACGACGTTTGTCTCTTTTAGAGCGTTCTTCTCCGTGTCTGGAGAGTTTCTCATGAGTAGGCTGGCCATTTTTTTGGTTTTATAGTAAATCGTTAGTTGTATCTTCTGATTTTTGTCTGTAGGGATGACATTTCTATTAACAATATCTTTCAGGACCCTTCCCTCCGTTTTATGAGCTGTGGAGAAGAAGTTCCTGAAAAATAGTCTAATAGGGGTATAGGTGTTGTATTAGTTGTCTCTTCAGAGGTTGCATGGCGTTTCACTTTCCTTCTTATGATGTCTTCAATGAAACCATTGGAGAAGCCGTTGTTGACTAGGACCTGCCTTACCCTACAGAGTTCTTCGTCGACTTGCTTCCATTCAGAGCTGTGGCTGAGAGCACGGTCGACATAAGCGTTAACAACACTCCTCTTGTACCTGTCTGGGCAGTCACTGTTGGCATTTAGGCACATTCCTATGTTTGTTTCCTTAGTGTAGACTGCAGTGTGGAAACCTCCGCTCCTTTCCATGACTGTTACATCTAGAAAGGGCAGCTTCCCATCCTTCTCCATCTCGTAAGTGAAACGCAACACAGAATTCTACTCAAACGCCTCTTTCAGTTCCTGCAGATGTCTGACATCAGGTACCTGTGTAAAAATGTCGTCAACATACCTGCAGTATATGGCCGGTTTCAAGTTCAAGTCGACTAAGACTTTTTTTTTTCCTTCCTCTCAACCGTCAATCAGAAAAAAGTCTTAGTCGACTTGAACTTGAAACCGGCCATATACTGCAGGTATGTTGACGACATTTTTACACAGGTACCTGATGTCAGACATCTGCAGGAACTGAAAGAGGCGTTTGAGTAGAATTCTGTGTTGCGTTTCACTTACGAGATGGAGAAGGATGGGAAGCTGCCCTTTCTAGATGTAACAGTCATGGAAAGGAGCGGAGGTTTCCACACTGCAGTCTACACTAAGGAAACAAACATAGGAATGTGCCTAAATGCCAACAGTTGTGTCTTTGAAAATGGAATAAGTTTTACGAAACACGCTCAAGTGTCGCGTCAGACTAGAAATAAAAATGAATTTTGGAGAATTGATTTTTCATTTACCGTCAACAGTAAAAAGAAACATAAGGAAGATCGAGAAAATTCGTGTTAGAATTATTAATCTTACCTTTTCAGTCATATTTAATAATATATGTCTACAGGAAAGATTGCTACCAAAATATACTAATATATATATATATATATATATATATATATATATATATATATATATATATATATATATATATATATATATATATATATATATATATATATATATATATATATATATATATATTATATATTTTGGTAGCAGTCTTTCCTGTAGACATATGTTATTAAATATGACCGAAAAAGTAAGATTAATAATTCTAACACGAATTTTCTCAATTTTCCTTATGTTTGTTTTTACTGATGACGGTAAATGAAAAATCAATTCTCCAAAATTCATTTTTATTTCTTAGTCTGACGCGACACTTGAGCGCGTTTCGTAAAACTTATTACATTTTCAAAGACTTTAGTTTACACACACACAAAACAACTATAACTGAACAGAGTTTAAACAGCTTTTCTTTTTTATACCTGCATTTGGGTGAGGTGACATATTACAATGGTTTGGGGTGTGGTGAGAACAAACACAGAACACGAAACAATGGGTATAAGCTAAAGGGAAGAATAGATCTGTAACTGCAGAAGGCCTATTGGCCCATATTTCTTGATGTTTCTATATTGGAGCGGAGTCTTGAAGTGGGTAGAATATAGTTGTGCGTTAATTGGCTGTTGATTGCTGGTGTTGACTTCTTGATGTGTAGTGCCTCGCAGATGTCAAGCCGCCTGTTGTCGCTGTATCTATCAATGATTTCTGTGTTGTTTGTTAAGATTTCTCTGGTGATGGTTTGGTTGTGGGAAGAGATTATATGTTCCTTGATAGAGCCCTGTTGCTTATGCATCGTTAATCGCCTGGAAAGAGATGTTGTTGTCTTGCCTATATATTGAGTTCTTTGGGGCTTACAGTCCCCAAGTGGGCATTTGAAGGCATAGACGACATTGGTCTCTTTCAAAGCGTTCTGCTTTGTGTCTGGAGAGTTTCTCATGAGTAGGTTGGCAGTTTTCTTGGTTTTATAGTAAATCGTCAATTGTATCTTCTGATTTTTGTCTGTAGGGATAACGTTTCTATTAACAATATCTTTCAGGACCCTTTCCTCCGTTTTATGAGCTGTGGAGAAGAAGTTCCTGTAAAATAGTCTAATAGGGGGTATAGGTGTTGTGTTAGTTGTATCTTCAGAGGTTGCATGGCGTTTCACTTTCCTTCTTATGATGTCTTCAATGAAACCATTGGAGAAGCCGTTGTTGACTAGGACCTGCCTTACTCTACAGAGTTCTTCGTCGACTTGCTTCCATTCTGAGCTGTGGCTGAGAGCACGGTCGACATAAGCGTTAACAACACTCCTCTTGTACCTATCTGGGCAGTCACTGTTGGCATTTAGGCACATTCCTATGTTTGTTTCCTTAGTGTAGACTGCAGTGTGGAAACCTCCGCTCCTTTCCATGACTGTTACATCTAGAAAGGGCAGCTTCCCATCCTTCTCCATCTCGTAAGTGAAACGTAACACAGAATTCTGCTCAAACGCTTCTTTCAGCTCCTGCAGATGTCTGACATCAGGTACCTGTGTAAAAATGTCGTCAACATACCTGCAGTATATGGCCGGTTTCAAGTTCAAGTCGACTAAGACTTTTTCTCAATAGTACCCATGTAGAAGTTTGCAAACAGGACGCCTAGGGGAGAACCCATAGCGACCCATCTACTTGCTTTACATGTGCCCATCCGGGCTCAAGAAGGGTGCCTCCTTAGTACAAGCTTGGAGTAGTTTCCTCAGGATATTTTCTGGCATGTCAAGGGGGAGTACATGCCGGGTCTCGATACACTCGGTCCATTATCATCCCGATTGTTTCATCCACAGGTACGTTGGTGAACAGTAATTCTACGTCCAACGATGCTCTTATCCCTGTAGCCCGTGTTCCCCGCAGTAAGTCAACAAATTCCTTCGGGGATTTCAGGTTGAAGTTGCACGGGACATAAGGAGTCAGTAAGCCGTTGAGTCGTTTCGCCAGTCTGTACGTGGGTGTGGGTATCTGGCTGATAATTGGCCGAAGTGGGTTTCCAGGCTTATGCGTCTTGACGTTTCCATACGCATATCCAGGTTTATATTCTCCAATAATCTTTGGCAGGTGGAGTCCGGATTTCTTGGCATTCACAGTTTCAATCAACTTGTTGACCTTTGTTTTCAATTCGGGTGTAGGGTCCTTCGTTACCCTTTGGAATTTAGTTTGGTCAGAGAGTATGTGGTTCATTTTCGCCAGACATTCGTCTTTCTTAAGGATGACGTATATTGGCGACTTGTCGGCTCTCCTGACAACTATCTCCTTGTTCTCACGAAGGCTCTTGGCTGCCGCTTTGAGCTCGGGGGTCAGTTTGGTACTTCTGTAGTTGCCTCGATTCTTTCCTCCTTCTGCGATAATTTCAGCTTGTAAGGTGTCTTTGGTGGTGACCTTCTTTTGTGCTTCGAGGTCAAATATGTCGTCCAACAGGATCTCCAACTCCACTTT
>WNGS01004946.1:36035087-36073985 GCA_020271785.1 Procambarus virginalis
CTTTACTATTTCTACCTCTCGCATAGTTCAAATTCTCACCCCCTCAAATATAACAACATTTTTTTTTTTTATATATATATATATACAAGAGTTGTTACATTCTTGTACAGCCACTAGTACGCGTAGCGTTTCGGGCAGGTCCCTGGAATACGATCCCCTGCCGCGAAGAATCGTTTTTTCATCCAAGTACACATTTTACTGTTACGTTAAACAGAGGCTACAGTTAAGGAATTGCGCCCAGTAAATCCTTCCCGGCCAGGATACGAACCCATGACGTAACGCTCGCGGAACGCCAGGCGAGTGTCTTACCACTACACCACGGAGACTGTTAAATTTTTATAATTATAATTAAATTTTCTGGGACAGACAGCCTGTGTCTGCCTATCAATTAGATATATCTATACCGAGGTACCCCCTCAAGGTCACATAACTGACCCTCCCCCCCTTCGACCTGGACACAACCCCACAATAACTTCAAGAGGCTGACGAACTCTCGGTACCTTTACTTAGTTAGGTGAACATAGTTATTAGGTGACTGGAACCGTGCGCAACCATTTCTGTCCCCACCCAGGATTCTCTACTGTCAGGCATCCAGTGGGCAGCGGTGGATAGGTTACAATCACTTCGCTAACTGTAGGTACTCACCTAATTGTGCTTGCGGGGGTTGAGCTCTGGCTCTTTAGTCCCGCCTCTCAACTGTCAATCAACTGGTGTACAGGTTCCTGAGCCTACTGGGCTCTATCATATCTACATTTGAAACTGTGTATGGAGTCAGCCTCCACCACATCACTTCCTAGTGCATTCCATTTATTAACTACTCTGACACTGAAAAAAATCTTTCTAACGTCTCTGTGGCTCATCTGGGTACTAAGTTTCCACCTGTGTCCTCTTGTTCGTGTCACACCCGTGCTGAAGTGTTTGTCTTTGTCCACCCTGTCAATTCCCCTGAGAATTTTGTAGGTGGCTATCATGTCTCCCCTTACTCTTCTGTTTTCCAGGGATGTGAGGTTCAGCTCCTTTAGCCTTTCCTCGTAGCTCAATCCTCCAGTTCCGGGACGAGCCTGGTGGCACCAGGCTCGTCCCGGAACTGAGGACAATCCCCTAATGCAGTAACTAAGTGATTGTAACCTATCCACCGCTGCCCACTGGATGGGGGGGGGGGCGGTGTGCAGGACAAACATATAAATTGTGACACTAGCTCTCCACATATGTCAGTTGCTTAATTTAGAACCTGTACTTGAGGTCGATCTCGAACCCATTGTTGATGAGACGACTTTTATTGAATTTGTAACTAGCTCATCAAGATTGTAACTTGCTTAGCTAAATGAATTGTGGAGCCTGCTGTCACTTCCCCTCGGGAAGTGACAGCAGGCTCCATCTTGCTGACACTTCGGGCTGACAACATGAACTAACTGAACAAATGAAGGATATCCACTGATGACACAAGCTTGCAATCAATAGTGTCACGGCTTCATGGTGACAGCTACTCTAATTACAGCCTTAAGGTCCTCCTTCCAAACAGGAGTGACCCCCGTAACTAGGCGGGCAGTCCAACAGTGACTCCCCCTATCACAACCTAATGTGAACACTCTTTGCAACTCCCTACAAGAAGTTGCACTGTAAACAGTAAACAAAGTCAGGCAAGGCGGGATTCTGGGACACCGCTCCACTAATCCCTAAGTTTACTCTGCTCTCGTCACCAGACGATAACCAAAAGAAATTGCCTTAATCAATTACAACATTGATTATGTGATTAATTACGTTAATTGACTGATCACAGCAGTCAGCAACAAAGTACTACGTTAATCACAAACAATTGTCTCTCACTAGACAACAACATGATGGTACTCTACGTTAATCATCAATACTTGTCTCTCTCAACACAAGTCATCTTGTTAACAATAACTCAAAACTCTTACATTACATCACACTTGACTCCTTGCAAGTATTCAGTGAGTAATTCTTAATTAAGGTCAAACGGACCATTAATTACATCCAATTGAGTTACGTTAACTAAGCCTACCCTAACTGGGTAGCTTCTCAACAGTCGGTGTCATTAATTACTTTAATATGAGAGTTAATTACCCTAATTAACCCTGAGTAATTAACTGTCACCAGGACCGATAATTAATCATACATAAATACGTCTCACTCCGCACTGCCTAAGCAGGTCTCATCAAACACTGTAAATTCACTGGAGAAGAGTTAATTACCCTAATTAACAATGAGTGCTTCATAATCCACTGTCCTCAGACAGGATATGATTAATATAACGAATTATGCTAGCTCCATGACCTCGCTTTACCGAGTCATCTGAGTCCTCAAGACTCCAGACGTTAATTACTCCACTAATTATCATGAGCCACTAATTACTATACCTCCGAAAGGTGATTAGTCACGAGCAAATTACGTTAACACAAATACTGACAAACTCTGACAGATCCTCTCCCACTACGTGAATTCATGATGAGAATGCTAATTACATAATTAGCTAGAGTGGTCAATTAGTGGTCACACGGACAATTAATTGCACCGGAAATGTATTTCAACAGCTCAATACTGTTCTCTTAACAGCTCTCACTCATTCAACAATAAATGTGCACCCTTATCCAGTTAATACCCCTTTAATTAACTCACTGAATCCTTAAGTCCTCAACACAACTTAAAGAAACAAAGTAACCCCAGTGTTACATAGGTCACACTTACTATGGCATGCATAACAACATAAATACACTGCCACATATGGTTGCGGCTACTGCAACTCGTTAATTACTGTGCCCACACAGTAATGACACACGGTTTGGCAACAACAAAAGTATACCAATATACTGTCCCTCTAATCTGACTGTTGCAACTGTTGCAAAAGACTGATCAATCAGTCTATTCAGCAAGACAATTTGGCGTTAATATAAAACACCGTTGCTACGCGGACAGCTGGCGCTAATTCTCCATAATTAGGCAAATTAACTAATTGCTTGCTCTCATTAAGTACTGAGAATTTCCCTGAATACTCAAAGGGTCCCTTAAATCCTCAACACAGTTCCTAGGAATATAATATTGTATACCTGATAACAACACTGCACAAACCTGCAGCATAATGATGCCGTCAGCATGCCCCACATGCTAATGACATCATTAGGCAATCAGTCAGCATTCACATCTACTGACTCACCACACAACACACAGGACATTCAACATGCAAATGAACACATGGAAATGGCATTCACATAATCAATGGAAATTATATCACCAGAACAATGTCCTAACTATACAGACCTCAGGGTATCCACTGACGACCCTGCAAACCTGGCTGCCTATCTCACATGCTACATTTATATGCGGTACTCTATGGCATTAATCCAATCTGACCGATTATATAGAATCGACAGGCTGGATCACTTATATGGTAAATCTCTACACTGACTGGTCCCATACTCAAGTCAGACGACACACATCATATATCTACATGTGGTACTGTGTACAACTTCCTCTCCAGGTACTCCCAACCAGTCACCTGGACATGCTACAGACAGTTGTCTCTCAGCTGCTTCCCTAGCCTGGCAGGGCTATGGACAACACAGCTTTTACCGGAATTTCCACTAATACTGAGACACTGTTACACTCTGACTATTGTACTCGCGTTTTCCTCTCATTTCCTAGGTCACTCTCTGGCTGTCAACACTTAGCTTGCTCCTCATGCGTCAACAAGATGTGGCCCTAGGCTGTCCCGGGAAAGTGGCCAAGTGGCCCAAGGGGTGGCCAGGGTATGTGGCCACCGGGTGGCCCTAAGCGGTGTAGCCACGGGTAGCGCGTGACGTCACAGCACCCCACCCGAGCTGAGCTGGCGCGCGGGGTGGCGCGCCCTCCTGGACAACCATCCGATCCAATATGCGGAGGTAGGCAGAATACTGGGACTAATGATAAATAGAACAGGGATACAAATTCATGTAAGGGACCGACTAAATAAAGCAAAGTAGCATTAGGAAAACTGAGAAGATTCCGAAGCCTCAGTACTAACATTCAGATCCACCTATATAAGGCTCTAGTTCGGCCGCACTTAGAGTATCCCCCAGTACCCACTACACACCATAAAGAAAACTAACATGCAGAAAATGCAAGCATTGCAAAATAGGCGCTCAGGAGAGCAGCAAAACACCGCCACCCACCATATAATCAGACAATCCAGGAGCTCCATGAACTCTTGAATATACAGCCACTAAACATCAGACTGCAGCACCAAGCCATCAGGGTGTGGAACACCATCGAAATGTTAGAGGATCCAATGTTAGAAAGATTACTCCAAGATGAGACGCCCCGCTCCCACAGCTGGTGGCCCAAGAGCCTCGATTCTCTGGTTGATAACCCTGTCCCACAGTATATAATCCCCAGATGAGATATATATGGTATATAGGAACAGTTCATACAAGTATATATATGAACAACTCGATAAATAATATGTATTNGAAGAGTAGATCTGTAACTGCAGAAGGCCTATTGGCCCGTATTTCTTGATGTTTCTATATTGGAGCGGAGTCTTGAAGTGGGTAGAATATAGTTAGTGCGTTAATTGGCTGTTGATTGCTGGTGTTGACTTCTTGATGTGTAGTGCCTCGCAGATGTCAAGCCGCCTGTTGTCGCTGTATCTATCAATGATTTCTGTGTTGTTTGTTAAGATTTCTCTGGTGATGGTTTGGTTGTGGGAAGAGATTATATGTTCCTTGATAGAGCCCTGTTGCTTATGCATCGTTAATCGCTGGAAAGAGATGTTGTTGTCTTGCCTATATATTGAGTTCTTGGGGCTTACAGTCCCAAGTGGGCATTTGAAGGCATAGACGACATTGGTCTCTTTCAAAGCGTTCTGCTTTGTGTCTGGAGAGTTTCTTGAGTAGGTTGGCAGTTTTCTTGGTTTTATAGTAAATCGTCAATTGTATCTTCTGATTTTGTCTGTAGGGATAACGTTTCTATTAACAATATCTTTCAGGACCCTTTCCTCCGTTTTATGAGCTGTGGAGAAGAAGTTCCTGTAAAATAGTCTAATAGGGGGTATAGGTGTTGTGTTAGTTGTATCTTCAGAGGTTGCATGGCGTTTCACTTTCCTTCTTATGATGTCTTCAATGAAACCATTGGAGAAGCCGTGGTTGACTAGGACCTGCCTTACTCTACAGAGTTCTTCGTCGACTTGCTTCCATTCTGAGCTGTGGCTGAGAGCACGGTCGACATAAGCGTTACAACACTCTCTTGTACCTATCTGCAGTCACTGTTGGCATTTAGGCACATTCCTATGTTTTTCCTTAGTATATAGATATATATATGATATATAGATAATATATATATAGATATCGAGGATAGATATCTATATATATAATATGAGTGTATATATATATATATATATATATAATATATAGATATATATATCTATATATATATATATCTATATATATTAGATATATATTAGTATATTTTGGTAGCTGTCTTTCCTGTAGACATATATTATTAAATATGACCGAAAAGTAAGATTAATAATTCTAACACGAATTTCTCAATATTTCTTATGTTTCTTTCACTGTTGATGGTAATTGAAAAATCAGTTCTCCAAAATTCATTTTTATTTCTAGTCTGACGCAACACTTGAACACGTTCGTAATAGCTTATTACATTTCAAAGACTTTTAGTTTACACACACACAACTTAATCTAGAAAATCTCTAGATTTTTACCTCCCACAATTGCATTGCTCTACAACAAATAACTTGAACATGAACCTTACCTGATATTCTAAAAAAAAAGCAAGAGGAACCCCAGTCAATAAAGTGGTGATCTCACTGAAGTCAACAAATTCAGACTAATATCAATTCTACCAATCTTGTTAAAATATTAGAAAAGTTAAACTACATTAACACAGATTGCTACCAAATATATTAATATATATATATATATATATATATATATATATATATATATATATATTATATATATATTATATATATATATATATATATATATGTTGATGACCTGCAGTGGAAACAAGCCTCTCTTCCCGTAAGACTTGGGGGCCTTGGAGTTCGAACAGCAACGCAAATCGCTGTTCCAGCCTTCCTGTCCTCCTTATCAGCATCCGACGACCTTGTGAAGGAAATTCTACCTGCCCACTTACATCAGCTGGCAGGTGTACATGATCCCAATTTTACACGCTGTGCCACAGAGTGGGCCTCTCGTGCAGGCCCATCACCTCAACCACCATCCCCAAAAGCCCACAGGCAATCCAGCTTTGATGGCCCCATTGTAGACAAAGTTGCTGCAGAGTGCCTGGATGCTGCATCAACACAGCACGACATTGCTCGCCTCACAGCAGTAGCAGCCCCACATGCAAGGGATTTCCTGTTAGCAACCCTAACATGCATTTCTGCCCGAAACGCTGCGCGTACTAGTGGCTTTACAAGACTGTAATTACCATTTTATGTATCCACACATTCCCAATGTACCTTCTTGTATATGCATAAATAAATAAATAAATAAATAAATAACCCAATGTCGGCAACTGGCACGCGTCTCACACCACACGCCCTCCGAATTGCTGTGGCCCTCCGCCTTGCTGCCCCAATCCACACCAGTTATAGGTGTATTTGCGGCGAGGTGGTGGCTGACGGGTACGGCCACCATGGCCTACTCTGCCAAAGTACAGGAGGATGGCACTCGAGGCACAGTGAAGTTAACGACATCATCAAGAGGAGCCTCACCACAGCTGGATGCCCAGCTGAGAGAGAGCCTCGTTACCTAACGCCCCGTAACTCTGATGCTCTTATTGGTCGCCCGGATGGTATCACAGTGAACCCCTGGAAGAATGGCAAGCAGTTGGTATGGGACTACACGTGCGTATCAACCCTGGCTAACACCTACATTGAACTCAGTGTTGCACAACCAGGTGGCGCTGCCACCCACAGGGAAGCAGCCAAATCCCGTAAGTATAGAGAACTGGATCACCACTACAATTTTGTCCCCATTGCTTCTGAGACACTCGGCGCCTGGGGTAAAAGTGCTACCAGTTTTTTGAAGGAACTGGGTTCTAGGCTCATTGAAACAACAAGGGACCCTAGAGCTGCCAGCTTTCTTTTCCAGTGCCTCAGCGTGGCGATACAGAGGGGAAATGCGCACTGCATCCAGGGTTCCTGCCCGCCATCTGAGGAGCTGGAGGAACTCGACAACTTATGATAACCATCTTTGTAACCTATATGTAACTCCTTTTTTGTAACAAAGTTCAAATAAAGCAAATATATATGTGTACATACAAAAGAATGGGGGTGGTAGGAGAAGAAAATATTAGTGTTCAGTGAGAAACCACATGGTCTCCTCTGAATACGTTTTATTTTCTTCTCCGAGGCTATGGGTCCCCACATTGGCACCAGAGGTGGTACCCTCACAAACCCTATATATATATATATATATATATATATATATATATATATATATATATATATATATATATATATATATATATACACATATGTATATATTTGTAACGGTAAAATCTCTAGGAAGAGATTCGATCTGCTCCATCATCACCTATTCTACCCATATCACGTCTATATATATTCAAGTACTACTGCCACGAGAAGAAGAAGAACAACAATAACTACTTTCAGACTTCTAGACAGTACCTTCAGTCTCCCCATATACCACTGCCCATCACCCCACCTCGTACCTGGGAAGCTGGGAGCTCATGCAATTCGAAACAAGCAGTTTATGAGCCGGTTAATACTGGTAGCTAGAAGTCATCAGCGCCATCTGGACGGCCATTGTGTGTATATATAGGGCTACCTAGTCCACTACGTTTCAGATTACTCCTGAGTGCTCTGCTGAATAGACCTGTTGACATACCCGGTGTGGTAACAGAGTTATTCAGTTTGGCTCACAGTATTCCCGCATCATATTTTATTTGCACGTTAACGTAACGTAAATTTGCTTGTTCATCTTGTTTGTATTGCACACTTTGTATTAGAGCCAAGCCTGGATATTATTTTAAGTTTTGTAATTTGTTTAAAGTAAAGTTTTTTTTTTAATGTTTTTTCCCTCTGTCTTATCCTACAGTTGCCTCACAGTGAAGACAACTTGCAGTTTAACCTTTTTTTTTCTCTTAATATATTTTTATTTTATGTGACTGGCATTACATCTGCCTAGAGAGACTGCAATACCACCTATATATGCGAACAAGCCTGAATAGTCCCCAGGCATATATGCAACTGAAAACTCACACCCCAGAAGTGAATCGAACCCATACTGCCAGGAGCACTCTTCAACTGGTGTACAGGACCCTTTAACTATTAGACCATCATGACCGGACAAAAGATGATGGTAGCCGAGGCTAATTCCCCACCATCCCGCCGGCACTCTGATGGTAATTTTGAACATGGTATTTTATCATATCATCTCATTCTTTGGGGCACACGTGAGAAACACAAATGCGAACAAGCCTGAACGGTCCCCAGGCATATATGCAACTGAAAACTCACACCCCTGAAGTGACTCAAACCCATACTGCCAGGAGCACTCTGCAACTGGTGTACAGAACCCCTTAACCACTCGGCCATATCACGACCAGACAAAAGATGATGGTAGCCGAGGCTAATTCCCCATCATCCCGCCGGCACTCTGATTGTAATCTTGGGCATGGTACTTTATCAAATCACCTCATTCTTTGTTCACATTTGTGTTCCTCACGTGTGCCACAAAGAATGAGGTGATATGATTGAATTTTGAGATATCACCCCAGAAGTGACTCAAGCCCATACTACCAGGAGCACTATGCAACTGGTGTACAGGAGACCTAGCTTAACCACTCGACTATCATGACCGGACAAAAGATGATGGTAGCCGAGCCTATCTCCCCATCATCTCCCCGGCGCTCTGATGGCAATCTTGGGCATGGTATTTTATCAAATCACCTCATTTTTTGGGACCACGTTAGCAACACAAATGCGAACAAGCCTGAATGGTCCTCAGGCATATATGCAACTGAAAACTCCACACCCCAGAAGTGACTTGGTCCCATACTGACAGGAGCACTATGCAATTACTACAATTGTTACCAGAAAGATTGAGAGATTCGACGGATTTCATACAGAAATTGCCTATCACTATTCAATTTTTCAATGTAAACTCAAATATTCACAATAAATTAGTATGTCACGTATGCACTTATGCATAAGCAAGTACGAGAACGGGTTGCTCCATGGATATAATAGTATCGCTCTACCCAAGCATACCACAGAGGAGGCAGCCAAACTAGTAGCGAGTTTCTTTCAATCGAACCCGGGATCCACAAGTGTGAGTGGAGGCACAATAACAGTTGAACGTTGACACCTCAACAACATTCACTCAAACACAAAAGGATGTTGGGCTGTGTTGTGATGTGTTGGTTTGTATGGTTAGGAAGGGAACTTAAAGCACTCTACACTCACCTCCACAAGACAATACAATAACACACATGCATGAAGTCACTGCGTTTACCACACCATTGCTGGAAAGTCGGGGCTTAGAGCTGAAGCTCGATCATATATGGTGCATTTATAATGGTCTGCGTAAATATATGATTAATTTATAATGGTTAGCGAAACAATATTAAGTGGTCGTAATCTTCGTATCCTCATTTGTCAATATTGATAATTTATAAGTCGTTAAAATTATTATTAAATATATTAACAAAGTGTTTATACGAAACTAATTATAAATTATAATTTAAAATAAAAAAATATAAAACAAGTAAAATTAATGGAAAATTACAAAATAATTGCATACAAAACTGCAAAATATAGAAATAAAATAAAAATATTTATTCAGTCCACGCATTATTTTTACTCTTCACAATTTATTATTTATTTATTTATTAGTTTTTGAAAGTCTACTGTATAGTAGACAGTAAGAAGTGATAGACAATGACGACATCACACAAAGAGCAGGTCTGCGTCACTGGAGCACGTCTCAGTGGCTGGTCTGGCTCACCAGTACGTCATGGGAGCACGTCTCAGTTGCAGGTCTGCCTCACCGGTACGTCATGGGAGCACGTCTCAGTGGCAGGTCTGCCTCACCGGTACGTCATGGGAGCACGTCTCAGTGGCAGGTCTGCCTCACCGGTACGTCATGGGAGCACGTCTCAGTCGCAGGTCTGCCTCACCGGTACGTCATGGGAGCACGTCTCAGTCGCAGGTCTGCCCCACTGCTCCGTCATGGGAGCACGTCTCAGTGGCAGGTCTGCCTCACGGGTACGTCAGGGGAGCACGTCTTAGTGCCAGGTCTGCCTCACTGGTACGTCATGGGAGCACGTCTCAGTGGCAGGTCTGGCTCACCGGTACGTCATGGGAGCGTCGTGGCGACCCACTTTGACAGCATTTACTACATAACTGAACAAATGTTCCTTGTTGATTTTGTAGCAAAAGTGCAGAGGTTACAGACCCGCCTCAAACTTTTTTGTTTATAATGCAATAACAATATCAGAGGTAATAACAACTATCAGGGGAACAACAGTAAACGCGGATATGACATCATGGAAGGGAACAACAACCATTTTTTCAGTTTTTTTAGTTTAGTTCATTTATTATGCACCCCATACCCATCTTGTGGGCGGTAGTGGAAAGGGTTACAGAGGCACATAATGGGCTCAGGGACTGAACCCCACAATTCATTTAGCTAAGCAAGTTACAATCTTGATGAGCTAGTTACAAAATTCAATATAAGTCGTCACATCAACAATGGGTTCGAGATCGACCTCAAGTACAGGTTCTAAATTAAGCAACTGACATATGTGGAGAGCTAGTGTCAAAATTTATATGTTTGTCCTGCACACCGCCTCCCATCCAGTGGGCAGCGGTGGATAGGTTACAATCACTCAGTTACTACCTACAGTTAGCAAACTGGGGATATTTGGCTAAAATTTCTGGTAGCAGATCATTTTGAATGAAATATTTACACATCGCTGGAACATTGGTTATAGAATTGTCTCTAAATTCACGTATCTTTTCGCACTCCATCACATAGTGACGGAGGGTGTGCGAATAATTTTGTTGACACAGTTTACATTTGGTCAGGTCTACATCGGCAGATAATGAGAATTCCCAGAGATACTTGTAACCGAGTCTAAGCCGAGCAGCAGTAACATCTAGAAGTCTGCTGATTTTATTGGATGATCCATAGATGTGTGGCTCCTCTTGCATGATAGTATGATGATAGATGGAATTACTGGTGTCAATTTCACTTTGCCTCAGATCTACAAGATCTTGTTGAAGTTCTCGGTGTACTGCTGCTCTCAGATTGCTCATTGACAATCCAAGGTTACACTCAACGGCTCCTTTAAAGGCAGATTCTTTGGCTAACTTATCAGCTCTATCATGCATTCGGAGGCCAACATGAGATGGAGACCACATGAAATGGACTCTGTTACCATCCTTAATAATTTTGTTGTATTTGTGTCTAGCTTCGGACACGAGCATGTTACAGTTATGTCTTAAAGAGTTGAGAGCATTTAAGGATGATAAGGAGTCACTTACAATTAATGTATCAAGTTTGGAGACTTGTACACATTTCAGTGCAAGGATCAAGGCAAATAGTTCGGTCTGAAGGGTAGAGGCCCAATTGTTTATACGGACTCCCCACTCAAAGTACAAGCCATCGCCCATTGTCAGAACAACTGCACTTCCAGCTGCACCCGTGGTGCGGTGTAGGGAACCATCAGTGTATATGATTTGAGAGAGAGAATGCTCTGTGGACAGAGCATCAATATGGCTTAAGGCGTTGAGCTTTGCCTCAAGACGAAGCTTGGGCTTATCTCTAATTTGCTTCTTGGGTGGAAAGGGAGGGATTAAAACTGGAAAGGGTGTAACCTCCCACGGTGCAGGAAAGTGCCGTTGTTGTTTCTCTTGGTACAAATCATGAACCCCATACATTCTGAGTTGAGTTCCAGTTTTTGTTATCCATTTGGAACAATGCTGATCTTCAATAAAGTAAGTCTGGAGGGCTTCTGTGCAAGGATTAGGATGAGTTAGCCTAAGCATTTTTATACCAATTTGACAGTTAATTTCAGTAACACGATCAACAACGCTCAGAATATTAAGTTCCTTTCTCATATTAAGTATCTTTGTGGTACGAGGGCACCCAAGGATTATCCTCAGGGCTTCGTTCTGCAATTTTTCAAGCCCTCCAAGCTTTCTTTCAGGCATCAAAACAAGCAGAGGTGCAGCATAATCCACTAAAGATCTGATGTATGCAAGGTACATCATTTTGACAATTCTGACATTGGCACCATAGCCTGAGTGATAACCTGCAACAGCCTTGAGAGCTCGGAGCCTCTCTTTATACTGACGACAGAGTCTGAATGCAACAGGACCATACAGTGGCACCTCAAGGCCAAGGTATTTGAATCTGTTTACATAGTCAAGCTGGGAGCCATCAGATAGTTGCATCTTGCGAACAGCTCCTCCCTGCCTGGGTGGGCGCCGATTTAGTATCTTTGTTTTCTCTGCTGAGATAATTAAACCTAGGTCCTGACATGAATCTAATACAGAGTTAAGAGTGTTCTGTGTGTTAGCATACCCAGTGGTGTGTATCATTATATCATCAGCATAGCTAATGATGTGGACGTTGGGTTTGCTCGGTATAGAGTTTAACAGCGTGTTTATTAAGATATTAAATAAGGTAGGACTGAGGACACCACCCTGCGGGGTACCTAGTTCAAAGTCTCTTGTTACACTCCTATGCCCCTGGAAAAATACAGATGACTTCCTGTTGGATAAGTAACCCCTGATCCAACAAAGAAGCCGACCACCAACATTCATTCTTGCAAGCTCACTCAAGATAACATGTCTATTTGCAATATCAAAGGCAGACTTAAGATCTAGGAAGGTGGTATATGACTTTTCAGTGTGCAGGGTAAGAAAGGTGGTGATGCAATGATGCACACTCCTTCCATGCATGAAGCCATATATCTGGGGGGATAGCATGGTTCTTATTCTATGGAGGAGACGGTTTAGGACCATTCTCTCGAATGTTTTGCAAATGCAGCTAGTAAGGGAAATTGGGCGGAAAGCATTCTCTTGATTTGGCTTGGGAATTGGAATGACTATACTGTTGGTCCAAGAGATAGGAAGTTCCCCAGTAACATAGCTCATATTATACAGCTCAAGCAGGGGATTCCCTGGTACTAAAGGGAGCAGACGCAATATGTCATAAGTGATACCATCTTCACCGGAGGATGTGGCTTTGCCTTTGTTTAGGGCCGCGAATAATTCAAACTCAGTGAATGGCACGTTGCATTCATCTTCCTTGTGGAGCATGAAGTCAACGAGCATTTCTCGGTCATGCCTATTACAATGACCCCAAACTGCGTACTTTGAAACGCACTGCCAGACGAGTTGGACTTGCATATAGGGAAACACGTACGCCAGCAATGCTCAAGCTCTTTCAGAAAGCCCTAGCCAAGGCGAGGGAGCGCATGACAGAGCTCAGGCAAGATAACTGGGAAACTTTTGTTAACAGTCTCAACTCTCACACCCCCCTCAGCCAGGCATGGAAGGATATTAAAAGAATTAAAGGCGATAAGATCGGCCAAGTAGCACACCCTCACCCTCTACACAGAGCAAACGAGTTAGTCGATGCTTGGGCAACCACCTCTAGCTTCAATAATCTTCCCTCAGACATACAGTTCAGATTAAATGCTGGTTATTTTTTCAGAAACAACCGATTCAACAGCAGGAACAGAGCGGGAGAGAACCGGAACCAACGAGACGAGTCCCAGGACCAGAGGAACAACAACCAACCCGACTTAGGGGACCCACAGATCGACGACAGACACAGGAAAGCGACAGACATAACGAGTGGCAAGATGGAGGCTTTGCTTTGATGTCCAAAGAGCTTGGAAAGGATGTTGGAGGAAGAAGAACGGGGCGGTGAAATTCTTGGAAGAGGATCTGGATGTGGAGAGAGGAGGTTTGAAAGTTCGGTGGCCTGTCCACCGCGGGTTGGTATAGGTTTTTGTTCTTGGCTTGGGACTTGAGATCTTCTTAAGAAGCAGGAGGCTAGTGGAGAGGCAGTTAAGTGTTATTCTAGTTCAGATGAGGTCTTCTCTTTGGCATGGAGGAGACTTCGAGATGGAGGGCAGAACAGAAACAACGAGAGACAAGACGGACAGATGAACGACCAAAACAAACAGTCATCTTGAAAGTCTCCCTCGCCCATCATGAACGATCACTACTGCAGAGAGAACTTATGTTTATGATAGGACCACCCGCGAGAAATAATAGGCTTAAAACGATCGAGGACGTATGTACAAACTTGGAAAAAGAGTATCAGCCAAGTTTGGAGCAGCCTCCGATTGAAGGTAAGTTCCCTAAGGCATCCCCGAGAACTAAACTCTCTCCTACAGGTATTTACACCCGGATAGAACGATGGTGCGACCAGCCCAGAGCCTGGTGGGCTTAAAACAGGTGATACTGCAGATAAAACAGGACCTCAAACGAGGCACCATGAGCAGCAATCTCTGCAACCAATCCAAGGAAGAAAGAAACGCCCTTGCAGCACTGAAGTCCCGATCTGACATCATCATGGTCTCTTCCAAGACCTGGCAAACCCCTCACAGTGTTCAAGAGAGAACTGGATAAGCACCTCAAAAGGATACCTGATCAACCAGGCTGTGACTCATACGTCAGGCTGCGAGCAGCCGCGTCCAACAGCCTGGTTGATCAGTCCAGCAACCAGGAGGCCTGGTCGATGACCGGGCCGCGGGGACGATAAGCCCCGGAAGCACCTCAAGGTATCCAAGGTATCATTAGGCAAGCAGACATGGGAGGCGCGATCGTCGTACGGACTAAAGTAAACTACACGAAAGAAATGGAGGTGCACCTAGCGGACGGAATATCATACTGCCCCATCGAGGACCTGGTAGCAACACCAAGGAACGCGCAAACTAAAAGTGAACAAATTTTCCCTAAACTGTTTGAAAACAGCAGTGAGGGGGCAAGAGGCAGCCTAATACAGTCATATGCAAGGGATTTTTACATAGCCTTTAAATCTGTAGTCTCCCTACATGTATCTCTTACCAAAGATACACAAACTTATCAACGCAACAGCTGGAACATGGCAGGGCGACCAGGGTTAGATTCACGAAGGTACTTTCGAATGTTTTTCCTTCTTGGCACCTTCGTAGCGGCTACGTCGGTATTCAGGTACGTACACTAAGAAGGAAAACCTTCGTAAGTTTGCTCCGTCGGCTAAGGTTGCCCTCGACCACTCGTAGCTTTACCTAAACTGGATTTAACTCAATTTTTCTCTACTACACAACACGGAGGATCGATTTTAATATAAACAAAAGATTTGAGTTGGCGAATCTCATGTGGAGGAGTCCTTTGTGTTAGTTATATATGCATTCTCTGCTTGAAACTTGCAGTAAATATGTATTTTATGATATTAGAATTAGTTTTATAATAGCAAGATATTATACCAGTAGTTATTAAGTAAATAAACACTGGTGAACATGAAATATGAGAGAAGGTGGCTGGTGGGAGCATTTACTATCACCAAATGCTCCACTGCACAAATGATGTTAGGTAAGAAGGGTAAAAACTTCAAAAATTTCTCTCATTGAATACTTAAACCTATAATTATGACTGTATGGACTATTATGACCAGTTATAAAAGAGGGGGAAGCAGGTGTCCAAGACCTCTTCCTGTTACACAATTTGGCTGTGTAACAATAAGTAATTTATTTATTTATTTATTTATTTATACAAAAAGGTACATTGGGTTTTTGAGGATACATAGCATGGTGTTTACATTCTTGTAAAGCCACTAGTACGCGCAGGTCCTTAACCTAACAGGTAATTTTAAGTAGGTAAATTCTAGCAAAATTTATAAAATGATAACAGGTACATTGCAAGAAAAAAATAAGATGAGAGAGATTAGTAGGTATATTAAAGCACATCAGTAGCTCTGATTGCATTGACAGCTTGATTAGTAATTGAACAAAGATTTATAGGCACAATACAGCATTTTAATAGCACATATAAGAAGACAGCAATGATCATGTAGCAAGTTAATCTTATACTCGCTCCATTATCTCATTATCTTCATAGCATAACCAATTACAGAAGCTTCAATCCTTTCCCCAATTACAGGTAATACTCCTCACCTTGTTGGAGGAAGCTGAGGTGTAATCACCAAATAACCCAGCGATGTGACAACAGCAAACCAGTACAATCTCCAGTCAAGAATGTAGTACTCGGCTTGGGCAGTTCTAGTCGACCCAAGACGCTACAGCTTCGACACAGAGCAGACAGCAGACTACGACCGCATCGAGCCGCCACGCTCTCGCTCCCCGAGTTCAGACACTCACAATTCTCAATCGAGCCGGCACGCTCTCCCACATAGAGCTCCACGACTCCGGCCTCACTCAGCTCTCTGCTCTGCTCCAGGCTTCGTCTCAACGTCTACGACACTGCTGTATCCAGGACTACTAAATAAATATGAAACTCACTAAACACTGTGTATCTAAATCAACCCAACAACGTAACATAAACGTACGTTACAATCACATAGAAAAGTTGTTTGGATTAGGTACATGGAGAATGGGTAGCACTAGATACAGTGCAATTTTAAAGCACAAGGTAGGAAACTATGTAGATGAAATTAGGCACTTTTTGTTTTTCAATGAAGCAAATATAGAATAAATATAGTCAAATATTGAAGGAAAATATAGGAATAAAAATGAGGCAAATATAGAATTTTTGAATAAAGTACAATGTAGGAAACTATGTAAATGAAATTAGGTACTTTTTGGTTTTGTTTTTGAATGAGGCAAAAGTAGGACAGCTTTTCAACTCATTCGGGAGTGAGTGCCATAGACTAGGTCCCTTTATTTGCATAGGGTTTACACAGATTTCGTTTGACTCTGAGGATTTCAAAGCTGCAAAAATATTGATGCAGTTATTTAAATAAAAAAATATAATGAAAGAAATATTACTGGTTTATTTTTATTCGATCTTTTTGCACTGTACACTATATCCAAAGAAGTAAAAAAATTAAGACATAATGCACAATTTAATGAATGGATCAAAAGAAATATGACTATTACATATCAACATGAGATCTTAATGATCCATGGTTAACATGATTTAATAAGGATAATACTGGTAATAATACAAGCTATAATTTAAAATCTTTATTACTGATTTTTTGGTGTTAAGAAACTTAGGTATACACAGCAATGTGCTGCTTCCCTATTTTATATGGAAGATTACACAGTATAGATAAAAAAACTAGCTATAAGTTTATCTAATACTCCCATCTCACAGGATGGTTAGGCGTACATGGAATCACGGGAGAAAATGCCAGCCTCAATACAAAAAAACAACTAAATTTTGATTAAACAACAATTCACGATTTTCAGAAGAGGTAAGCACTGAATCATGGAAACATATTATAATTACTCTTACCAGTTTCTACAAGACTCCTCTCACGCAATGTATTTTTTAACATGCTTAGGTATACACAGCAATGTGCTGCTTCCCTATTCGGTTTGAAGGACCATATAGCCTAGATCAAAACCCAGCTACAAGCTCATCCAACATCCCCATCTCACAGGACGGCCAGCCATACATGGAATCAGGAGAGAACAAAATATGTAGTGCTGATCTATTAACCCCCACTGGCAAAATCTGGGTACAACACAAGAATATCTTCCAATATTCCTGAGTGTATGAAGTAATTACAGAGCACAAGTACCTCAAATCATTTAGCATGCAGTCACTGATAACAGGGCAATCACAGATGCAGTGTTGGAGAGTATGTCCTCTCAAGTAGAACTGAAAACAGATGTATTTTCATCTTTCATACTTAACACTCCCTATCGAGGCATGAAATGAACTATTTCCCTATACAAACTGTAGCAAACCATACCTTTTAATGCGACCAGCTGGGGTTCTACTGGTCTATTTGGGAGAGGGTGAGAGTGGATGACCTCCCTCAGTTGTTGACCGGCCCACACTAATTCTACCTCGCTCTGCCTTCCTCACTGAAGCTAGAGGGGTATTCCTACGCCAGGTTCCTAGTTTATTAGCATGGTTTAAGTTGAACAACTAATCTCTGTTGTACTAAACAACCCAAATGGTTGAACGCTTTTAAACTGAAGGTAATTGCACAGGCATCTTAGGAAAAAACTATTTCCAATTACAATATGGCTATTTGACCTTTGAGAAATACTAAATGTGGAAGGCTTTGGTGACCAGTTAACCCGGGTCGCCAAAATTGCTTCACATCAGAGGCTAGTCCTTTGTTAGTGACGTCACTGACAGTGACTTACTCATTATTTTTGCAATTGAGAATACTCTTGGTGCCTGACCAGGAATACTCTTGAATACCATTTGAATGAAGATTTGAATTTCTCTAAATTACTGAATTCTGTAAAATAATTCATTATACGTTGCTTTAGACAAAGGTGCTGGCCATTTTGTAATCTTAACCGCTAATCCCAGGAGAGAGAACCTTTCCTGCTTGGGTCAGGTCAAGTACCGCCTGACTCCAAACTTTCCAAACCCCCATAGTCTATGAGGAAACCACACTGAATAGTTCCCTACAACAAACCTAGTTTGTTACAACCCCCCCCCCCCCCCCTCGCATCAGTAACTTAGTAAACCTTTTTTTTATTACCTAAATACAAATGAGGTTTTGTATCCAAACCCTCAATAAAAATCAATAAACTCATCCCTCAACCAAAAGCTAACCTATCTATAACCTAGGTTAATAACAGTTAATCTTCCCCGTGGCACAGTGGTAAAGCACATGCCTGGTTCTTTGCGAGCGCTTTGGCCAGAGTTCGCATCCTGTCCGTGAGGATTGACTGGGCGTAAATGAATGAGTATCTGGTTGTTAAACGATTTGGAGCATCGCAATTCCCCGTCCTCCAAAAATGGAGAGGTATATGTAACAGCCACATAAGTGCAATTATGTACTATATATTACAGTCGGGAATTGTACTGATTTACACAGTATTAAATCTTACTGTCAAATATATTATGAATATTTGAGTTTACCTGAAAAGCTGAATAGAAAACCACGACTTAACTAAACCGTCTTAGTTTTTGAAGATAAGCATTTTATTGCTTCTTAATTATAATTACTACTTAACCACAATCGACTTGAGAATGGTCCAGGACGGACCGAAACGTGGTCGTCCCTTCACATTCTAGTGTGTGATCTGGTCAACACTACTTATCCTATAGCTATACTGATATTACAGTTTTATAAAACAAAACTAAAATATTTCAATAAATTGTAGTAACCCAGGATATTCTCAAATTTTGAATACAATTTTTATTGTTTAATAAAACTGAAAAAGAAATTCCTGATATTTAAAACTTGTGTATTGCAAACTGAACTTTAAAACTTCATTCTAAACTTCTAAGTGTCTTAACAGAAAACTAGGAGAATTGTATGGGGAGATAAATGTATCAGCCACATTAGTGCAATTATATACTATGTATGACAGCCAGCAAATGTACTTATTACACTTAGTATTAAAACGTACTATCAATTCGGAGGATGGGTTGTGTAATTCAGGGAAAATTAGGATTGCGGACCGGCTCGAAATGCTATGTATGATGGTGGCTTTACAAGAATGTATGAACTCTTGCATATATATATAAATAAAATTAGAATCTAGTGCTACCCAATTCCCCAATATGTGTACCTATGTCATACAACCTCATCATTGTAATTATTGCTGTTATCTTATATCTTGTTATACACATAGTTTTCTACATAATATCTTGCAATAATCCACATATTATGCTAAAATGTACCTGTATTCACCTAGTTGTGATTGCGGGGGTTGAGCTCTGCTCTTTTGGCCCGCCTCACAACTGTCAATCAATCAACTGTTACTAACCTCTAACTTTTTTTTTTTTCATACACACACACACACACACCAAGGAAGCAGTCCGTAAAAACTGTCTTAACTCCTAGGTAAATAGGTAACAGGGGCATCAGGGTAAAAGAAACCCATTGTTCCTCGCCGGCGCCTGGAATCGAACCCGGCCCACAGTCCAGCGCGCTATCCACTCAGTTACCAGCGCCCTAAGCATGTTACCTGTGGATAATCCTTAAATTTACTTTAATGTACTTACTTTTGTTTGTTAAATTTCTTAAATAATGTATTCTTTTATACTCTTTTACAATGTATTTCTTTATACTTTCTTACAATGTATTTTTATACTTTCTTACAATGTATTTATTATACGTTCTTACAAAAGTACCTGTAAACATTTTTGGGGCTTGCTAGAAAAATCTTACAATTATGTGTTAGATTAAGGATATGCCCGAAATGCTATGCATGCTAGTGTTGCTTTACAAGAATGTAAAACTTCAAGTCGGTGTACTCGCGTAAACCAAACGAACCTTCTTGTATGTAAATAAATAAACAAAATAAAAAAGTTTGAGCGTTAAAAGTGGTATACACGTCCTCTTTATTTCAGGCGTGTTGGCCACTGGGTACTTACTGTTTCTCTCTTATAAGTTCTACCAAACCTTGGAAAGAAGTGAAGGGTCTGAGAAGATCATATATTAGATCATTAACAACGATTCTTCGCGGCGGGGATTGTATTCCAGGGACCAGCCAGAAACGCTACGCGTACTATAGGCTGTACAAGAATGTAATTTGCTTGTGAGGGTACCACCTCTGGTGCCAATGTGGGGACCCATAGCCTCGGAGAGGGGAGACATCTCCTGTCCGCGAGGCTAACCATAGCCCGCGCTTCTTGCCCAGCTCCTGTGCCAGGTAAGTTACGGGCTCACCATAGCCCGTGCTACTTGGAACTTGTTCCGAGTAGCTGAATCTATAACAACAACAACAAGCCTCGGAGAAGAAAATAAAAAGTATTCAGAGGAGACCTTGTGGTTTCTCACTGAACACTAATAATATCTTCTCCTACCCCCCCCCCCCATTCTTTTGTGTGTACACATATATATTTGCTTTATATATGTGTATATAATCTGGCATATACATCAGCTGGCAGGTGTACATGATCCCAATTTTACACGCTGTGCCACAGAGTGGGCCTCTCGTGCAGGCCCTTCACCTCAACCACCATCCCCAAAAGCCCACAAGCAATCCAGCTGGGATGGCCCCATTGTAGACCAAGTTGCTGCAGAGTGCCTGGGTGCTGCAACAACACAACACGTCATTGCTCGCCTCACAGCAGTAGCAGCCCCACATGCAGGGGATTTCCTGTTAGCAACCCCAATGTCGGCAACTGGCATGCGTCTCACACCACACGCCCTCCGCCTTGCTGCCCCAATCCACACCAGATATAGGTGTATTTGCGGCGAGGTGGTGGCTGACAGGTACGGCCACCATGGCCTACTCTGCCAAAGCACAGGGGGATGGCACTCGAGGCACAGTGAAGTTAACGACATCACTTGAAACTGTGTATGGAGTCAACCTCCACCACATCAATGCCTAATGCATTCCATTTGTTAACTACTCTGGCAGTGAAAAACTGCTTTCTAACGTCACTGTGGCTCATTTGGGAACTCAGTTTCCACCTGTGTCCCCCTTGTTCGTGTACCACCAGTGTTAAACAGTTTATCCTTATCTACTTTATCAATAACTCTGAGAATTTTGTAGGTAGTGATCACGTCTCCCCTTACTCTTCTGTCTTCCAGTGTCGTGAGTTTCATTTCTCGCAGCTTTTCCTCGTAACTCATGCCTCTTAGTTTTGGGACTAGCCTAGTGGCATACCTGTGAACTTTTTCCAGCTTCTTATGCTTGACAAGGTACGGGCTCCATGCTGCGGGCTGCATACTCCAGGATTGGTCTTACATATGTGGTGTACAAGATTCTGAATGATTCCTTACACAGGTTCCTGAAGGTAGTTCTGATGTTAACCAGCCTTGCATACGCCGCCGATGTTATTCTTGTTATGTGGGCTTCAGGAGACTGGTTTGGTGTGATATCAACTCCTAGATCTTTCTCTCTGTCCGTTTCATGAAGGATTTGTTCTCCCATTCGGTATGTTGTGTCATGTTATGGTATTACTGTGTTTATTGGTGCCAGTGGTCAATGGTGTTGTACTCACCGAATTGTACTCACCTACTGGTTCTTGCGGGGGTTGAGCTCTGGCTCTTTGGTCCCGCCTCTCAACTGTTAATCAACTGATGTACAGATTCCTGAGCCTACTGGGCTCTGTCCTATCTACACTTGAAACTGTGTATGGAGTCAGCCTCCACCACATCACTTCCCGTGTTCACTATAGTGGTGTTGTGTTCACTATAGAGGTGTTGTGCTCACTATAGTGGTGTTGTGTTCACTGGTGTTGATATGTTGACTGGGGCAACGGCAGACGAACTCTGGCCCTGCAGAAAGTGGAGTATGGTTTCCCTGGCTCTTCTGAAGTGTACATAGGGCATCCACAAGTTGATTTTGCTTGATCATTAATTCACGAATGAGTGGGTGATTGTTTATCACGTGGGTAATCACTGCTATCATATTGAGCGGATTGTGTTGTTGTTGTTGTTTAAGATTCAGCATATGGGAACAAAAAGTTAAAAGTAGCACGGGCTATGGTGAGCCCGTAGTGGACTTACCTGGCACAGGAGCGGGGCTGTTGCTGGTGTTGTTTTAGATTTAGCTACTCAGAACGGAATGTCAATGTAGCACGGACTATGGTGAGTCTGTAAATGAGTTCAGTTATTCACGATAATCTTCTTACTCTGATATTTGGGACAAAGTATTAAATGGAGGTGAGGGTTCCTCTTTTTCCCTCATGTTTCTTTTTCGCTTCTGTTTTAGTCATGTTTTAACAACATTATCTTGGTGGCTGATGTAGGTGCAGAATGTTCACTAGTGAGTCATATTCTTTAACGGCTTTTCTAATCATTGTAGTCGCGGTGGAATGTGCATCTAAGGCAGCTGCTGTCGTTGGATTAATGTTGAGTTTGATGCGCAGGGCTTCAGTAGCTTCACATTCCAGTAAGTAGTGCAATAGTGGCGCCTCTGCTTCTGTTTCACAGATATGACACTCTTTAACTATTGGGTTTATTACCTCCCAGCAGCACTTGTAACCAAGCCTGAGTCTGTGTATGGCTACTGCAATGTCTAAGAATATCTTTTTGTCAGGCTTAAAAGAGTACTACCAAGTGGCTAGTTTGTACCATATCACAGGGGATCTTCCTTCCGCTACTTTGACTCTGAGGCGACTTTTGACAGTTGGGAGTATTTTCTTCATGATTTGCTCCTTAATCTGTGAAAAGTGGGGCTGTTCTTGTTGTTGTGTAAGATTCAGCTACTGGGAACAAAAAGTTCCAAGTAGTACGGGCTATCGTGAGCCCGTAGAGGACTTATCAGGCACAGGAGCGGAGCTGTAACTGTAAAATCAACCACTTGACCATCAGTGGCCATACAAAAGACGATGGTAGCCGAGGCTATTTCACTTTGGCACAAAGTGGCGGTGGCACTTTGATGGTAATCTTGGGCATAGTTATTTCATCAAATCATCTCAATTTGTGGGGCCACGTGAGCAACACAAATTATTAGTCACCTTCTTGATGTATGTGGTTCTTGCGGATAGTAGAGAACACACGGGTTGATCACTTCAGCAGTTTATTGAGGAAGATAACAAGTTGTTATCTGGCCTGCCGAGGTCCTACCTAACTCTGGTCTGTGTGAATACTGATTCGTCACCAGAACGGCTAGTACCAGCTCTCTGTGGAGAATGACGTCAGATGCTTACTCGCCTGTGATTGGCTATATCCCAACCGTTGTACAATTTCAATACTAACAAAATGCGAACAAGCTTGAATGGTCCCCAAGCAAATATGCGAATGAAAACTCCACACCCCAGAAGTGACTCATACACAGACCGCCAGGAGCACAATGCAACTGGTAATATATATAGATAGTATATATATATATATATAATATATAGATCTATATATATATAATATATATATATATATATATATATATATCTATATATATATATATATAGATATATATAATATATATATATATATATATATTATTATATATATATATATATATATATATATTTGGTAGCAGTCTTTCCTGTAGACATATATTATTAAATATGACCGAAAAAGTAAGATTAATAATTCTAACACGAATTTTCTCGATTTTCCATATGTTTCTTTTTACTGGTGACGGTAAATGAAAAATCAATTCTCCAAAATTCATTTGTATTTCTAGTCTAAATAAAAATGAATTTTGGAGAATAGATTTTTCATTTACCGTCACCAGTAAAAAGAAACATAAGGAAAATCGAGAAAATTCGTGTTAGAATTATTAATCTTACTTTTTCGGTCATATTTAATAATATATATATATATATATATATATATATATATATTATCTATATATATATATATATATATATATATATATAATATATATATATATATATATATATATACACATATATATTTGCTTTATTTGAACTGTGTTACAAAAAAGGAGTTACATATAGGTTACAAAGATGGTTATCATAGGTTGTCGAGTTCCTCCAGCTCCTCAGATGGCGGGCAGGAACCCTGGATGCAGTGCGCATTTCCCCTCTGTATCGCCACGCTGAGGCGCTGGAAAAGAAAGCTGGCAGCTCTAGGGTCCCTTGTTGTTTCAATGAGCCTAGAACCCAGTTCCTTCAAAAAACTGGTAGCACTTTTACCCCAGGCGCCGAGTGTCTCAGAAGCAATGGGGACAAAATTGTAGTGGTGATCAAGTTCTCTATACTTACGGGATTTGGCTGCTTCCCTGTGGGTGGCAGCGCCACCTGGTTGTGCAACACTGAGGTCAATGTAGGTGTTAGCCAGGGTTGATACGCACGTGTAGTCCCACACCAACTGCTTGCCATTCTTCCAGGGGTTCACTGTGATACCATCCGGGCGACCAATAAGAGCATCAGAGTTACGGGGCGTTAGGTAACGAGGCTCTCTCTCGGCTGGGCATCCAGCTGTGGTGAGGCTCCTCTTGATGATGTCGTTAACTTCACTGTGCCTCGAGTGCCATCCTCCCGTGCTTTGGCAGAGTAGGCCATGGTGGCCGTACCTGTCAGCCACCACCTCGCCGCAAATACACCTATATCTGGTGTGGATTGGGGCAGCAAGGCGGAGGGCCACAGCAATTCGGAGGGCGTGTGGTGTGAGACGCGTGCCAGTTGCCGACATTGGGGTTGCTAACAGGAAATCCCCTGCATGAGGGGCTGCTACTGCTGTGAGGCGAGCAATGTCGTGCTGTGTTGATGCAGCACCCAGGCACTCTGCAGCAACTTTGTCTACAATGGGGCCATCCCAGCTGGATTGCCTGTGGGCTTTTGGGGATGGTGGTTGAGGTGATGGGCCTGCACGAGAGGCCCACTCTGTGGCACAGCGTGTAAAATTGGGATCATGTACACCTGCCAGCTGATGTAAGTGGGCAGGTAGAATTTCCTTCACAAGGTCGTCGGATGCTGATAAGGAGGACAGGAAGGCTGGAACAGCGATTTGCGTTGCTGTTCGAACTCCGAGGCCCCCAAGTCTTACGGGAAGAGAGGCTTGTTTCCACTGCAGGTCATCAAGAGAGAGGTTAAGGGCTTTTTCTAGCATTGATTTCAGTAACCGGTCATACTCACTTAGTTTTTGGCTACTGTAAGATGGTGAACACCTCAGAAAGTAGGTTAACCTGGGGAGGGACGACATCTCCTTTTTTGTAACACAGTTCAAATAAAGCAAATATATATGTGTACATACAAAAGAATGGGGGTGGTAGGAGAAGAAAATATTAGTGTTCAGTGAGAAACCACAAGGTCTCCTCTGAATACGTTTTATTTTCTTCTCCGAGGCTATGGGTCCCCACATTGGCACCAGAGGTGGTACCCTCACTATAAAAAAAAAAAAATATATATATATATATATATATATATATATATATATATATATATATATATATATATATATATATATATATATATATATATATATCATTAAATATGACCGCATATTCTGTATTTACTATCTTCTGATTTAGGGCTTCTATCCCTCTAACTATTTTCTTAGCATCAGGGCTTAGCTGAAATAGGAGTTCTCCAAAACTCATTTTCGTAATTTCCGGGTGAAGAAAAGAGGTGAATTACTATAGAATGTATTACACTTATTTATACAATATGCACAACGTTTCGAACCTCCATGGTTCATTCTCAAGTGAAGAAATTTTACAATGTGGTTGATTTTATACCCGCACTGGGTCAGGTGATAAGACAATAAAGGTGAAAACATAGGGGGATACATAGGGGATATAAGTGGGGTCAAACATATGAGCATAAGAATAGAGGTAACCGCAGAAGGCCTATTGGCCCATACGAGGCAGCTAGTATCTACATACAAAGATTAATCCAGTGTAATTGGCCTGTTATGTTGAACATTGTCTTCTGTGTTGGCATCGTTATGTTCTGGTCTTGTCCTTACTCTCATTGTGGGTAGGGTAAATAGTTCCGTGATTTGGGTGTTCATGGTAGGTTGTTCTATTCTTATGTAGATTGCTTCAAGAATTTGTAATCTTCTTGCATCTTGGGTTTTGTCTATTATGCATGTATTTTTGTTCAACATTTCTCTTGTTAGGGTGATGTCATAGGCTTGTCTCATGTGATTCCTGGGGGCACCGGATTGAAGATGGCATGTCAAACGCCTCGTCAGCTTAGTCGACGTCATACCTATGTACTTAGATTGAAGGTTACATCCTTCGTGGGGGCAAGTGTACATGTATACAACGCTTGACTGCTGTAGAGGGTTCTCTGTCGGCTTCGGGCTGTTTTTGATAAGGAGTTCGGAAGTCTTCTTGGTTTTATAGAATATTATAAGGGATAAGAACAGGGATAAGAGCCTCGTTGGACGTAGAATCACTGTTTACCAAGGTACCTGTGGATGAAACAATCGGGATGATAGCGGACAGAGTGTATCGTGATCCGGCCTGTACTATTCTTGACATACCAGAAAACATTCTAAGGAAACTACTCCAAGCTTTTACTAAAGAGGCACCCTTCTTGAGCTTTGATGGGCACATGTATAAGCAAGTAGATGCGGTCGCCATGGGTTCTCCCCTAGGTGTCCTGTTTGCGAACTTCTACATGGGTACCATCGAACAAAAGGTCTTAGTCGACATGAACTTGAAACCGGCCATATACTGCAGGTATGTTGACGACATTTTTACACAGGTACCTGATGTCAGACATCTGCAAGAGCTGAAGGAGGCATTTGAGCGGAATTCTGTGTTACGTTTCACTTACAAGATGGAGAAGGATGGGAAGCTGCACTTTCTAGATGTAACAGTCATGGAAAGGAGCGGAGGTTTCCACACTGCAGTCTACACTAAGGAAACAAACATAGGAATGAGCCTCAATGCCAACAGTGACTGCCCAGACGGGTACAAGAGGAGTGTCGTTAACGCTTATGTCGACCGTGCTCTCAGCCACAGCTCAGAATGGAAGCAAGTCGATGAAGAACTCTGTAGGGTAAGGCAGGTCCTAGTCAACAACGGCTTCTACAATGGTTTCATTGAAGGCATCATAAGAAGGAAGGTGAAACGCCATGCAACCTCTGAAGAGACAACTAACACAACACCTGTACCCCCTATTAGACTATTTTACAGGAACTTCTTTTCCACAGCTCATAAAACGGAGGAAAGGGTTCTGAAAGATATTTTTAATAGAAACGTTATCCCTACAGACAAAAATCAGAAGATACAATTGACGATCTACTATAAAACCAAGAAAACGGCCAGCCTACTCATGAGAAACTCTCCAGACACAAAGCAGAACGCTTTAAAAGAGACCAATGTCGTCTATGCCTTCAAATGCCCACTTGGGGACTGTAAGCCTCAGAGAATTCAGTATATAGGCAAGAGAACAACATCTCTTTCCAGGCGATTAACGATGCATAAGCAACAGGGCTCCATTAAGGAACATATAATCTCTTCCCACAATCAAACCATCACCAGAGAAATCTTAGTAGACAACACAGAAATCATCGATAGACACAGCGACAGCAGGCGGCTTGACATCTGCGAGGCATTACACATCAAGAAGTCAACACCAGCAATCAACAGCCAATTAATGCACAACTATATTCTACCCACTTCAAGACTCCGCTCCAATATAGAATCATCAAGAAATATGGGCCAATAGGCCCCTCTGCAGTTACTTCCATCCTTCCCTTTAGCTTATACCCTGTTGTATACCCCGTTCTATACCCCGTTCTTACCCCGTTCTTACCCCGTTCTGGCTTGTGTTGAAAATTTGTTTTCACCTCTCCCTATAGTACTGTAACATGTCACTTCACCCAAATGCAGGTATATAAATCGAAAATGTTTAAAACTCTATTCAGTCTATAGTTGTGTGTGTGTTTAAACTAAAGTCTTTGAAAATGTAATAAGTTTTACAAAACGCGCTCAAGTGTCGCGTCAGACTAGAAATAAAAAATGAATTTTGGAGAATTGATTTTTCATTTACCGTCACCAGTTAAAAGAAACATAAGGAAAATCGAGAAAATTCGTGTTAGAATTATTAATCTTACTTTTTCGGTCATATTCAATAACATATATATATATATATATATATATATATATATATATATATATATATATATATATATATATATATATATATATATTTTTTTTTTTTTTTTTTTTTACCTAGAAGGGGTACCACCTCTGGTGCAAGTGTAGGGACCCATAGCCTCGGAGAAGAAAATAAAGAGTACTCAGAGAAGACCTTGTGGATCCTCACTGAACACTTTGATATTTTCTTCTCCTACCACCCCTATTCTTTTGGTATGTGTGTATATTTATCTAACTTTATTTGAAAATGTCATTACACAAAAAAGTTACAGTATTGATTACATGCAGGGTACAAGCCTGCTTGTCACAAGTTGAAAAGCTCCTCCAGCTCCTCAGATGGCGGGCAGGAACCATGGATGCAGTGAGCATTTCCTCTCTGGATTGCCACACTGAGGCGCTGAAAAAGAAAACTGGCAGCTCTAGGGTCTCTAGTTGTTTCGATTAGCTTAGACCCCAACTCCTTCAAAAAGCTAGCAGCACTTTTACCCCAGGCACCAAGTGTCTCTGAGGCAATGGGGACAAAATTGTAGTGGTGCTCAAGGTCTCTGTATTTACGTGACTTGGCCGCTTCCCGGTGATTGGCAGCTCCTCCTGCTTGAGTAGCACTGAAGTCAACATAGGTATTGGCTAAAGTTGAGACGCAAGTGTAGTCCCACACCAACTGTCTACCATTCTTCCAGGGGTTCACCGTGATTCCATCTGGGTGACCGACAGGCTCATTAGAGTTGTGGGACATTAGGTACCGGGGCTCTCTCTCTGCTGGACAGCCGGCTGTGGTAAGGCTTCTCTTAATAATGTCATTGACCTCGCCGTGTCTTGCATGCCATCCTCCTGTCCTTTGGCAGAGAAGGCCATGCCGTCCGTACCTGTCGGCCTCTGCCTCGCCGCAAATACACCTGTATTCGGTGTGGATTGGGGCAGCGAGACCCGAGATATATTATATATATATATATATATATATATATATATATATATATATATATATATATATATATATATATATATATATATATATATATTATATATATATATTTATATGTGTGTGTGTGTAAATCACGAAAATTAATTCGTGATGAAAAATGTGAGTGTCAGATAACTGAGGAATGGTACAGTGGGATAGGTTATATCATTGACGGCTACATATTAGTGTGTGTCTCTTAGATAGGAACGGATATAGTTCAGTGCAAGGCCTCGGATTCCATATAATGGTGAAGTTTAAGTAAGAGGTAGTTATGGTTAACAATATCAAAGGCCTTTCTCAGGTCAATAAAGACTCCAATCGGAAACTCATTTTTGTCAAGAGCTGAGTAGATTACGTCAAGCAGGCTAACAATTGCATTACTGGTACTCTTTTGGGAGCGGAATCCCAAAGTGACAGAGACTTAAGTATGTTGAATTTTACGAGATAGGAGTAGAGCTGTTTGTAAATAATTTTTTTTAAATATTTTTAATAATATATGTAGATTTTATATTGGCCTTTAATTGTTTATCTGCCGGATTGCCTCCTTTATGAACTGGAGTTACTCCTGCTTTTATAAGGATATCAGGGAAGGTATGACACTAGAGTTTTGTTGAAAAGCAAAGCTATGGGTGGCGCAAGGGCATGTGAGACACTCTTGTATTCCATCGATGGTATTTCACTAAGGTTCCCAGTTTTGTTTTTTTCGTGAGTGAATGATGGACTCAACATCTCTAGGGCTGACTGGTGAGAGGAGAATAGAGTTCGGGCTTTAGAGAGAGCTTTACAAGAATGTAAGAAATGTTGTATAAATAGAATAGTTTGAGTGTTAAAAGTGGTATACATGTTCTCTAGTTCAGGCGTGTGGGCCACTGGGTACTTACTGTTTCTCTCTTACAAGGTTTAACTGACATTTCACAGAAATCAAGGGTCTGGGAAGATCATATATTTGTTAAGCTGTGGAGTGGAGTTGGGTTTCCAGTTAGTGAACTACAACAGCGGACACACTCTATAATGTATGATGTATGGAGTTGTTGTGAAGGAAGGAGAAACTCTTCTCTTAATTATTGTGGAGGGTGCTAGCAGAGTTAAGTGAACGAAGGAGGTATATAACAATTAACTCTCTACCGGGTACATTCATATATTGGTAAGTTAGCCGTCATATACTTGAAAGAAAACGTATCAATTCTCTACTGTCCCGCTGGGGATCGAACCCAGGATCCGCGAGTGTGAATGGAGAAGGTACAGTAAGAAAGTTGAGTGCGTACAGTAACACTTGTATGTTAACACCTTAACAACATTTTCACAAACACAAAATAATGTTTGGCTTTGTTGTGAATGGTGGCTTTGTGTGGATTAGAAAGGAACGTAGAGCACTTTACACTCAACTTCAAACGACAATGCAATAACACACATCCAAGAAGACATTGTGTTTACCATACCATTGCTGGAAAGTGGGGGCTTAGAGCTCAAGCTCGACCATGTGTGATAGACTAATAATGGTCCGCGAAAACGTATATTAAACGCCGTAAGCTTCTTTGAGCCGCATTTAACAATAATAATAATTTATAAGTCATTGATATTATAAGTTTCTAAATTAAAAAGCATCTTTTATAACAACTTTTCCGAAAGTTATAAATTATATTTTTTGAAACTAAAAAAGTAAAATTTGTTTGAAATTAGCTGAATAATTGCATAGAAATCTGTAAAATATACAAATTAAATAAAAGTATTTATGGTGGATTCGCGTTGCAATAATACTATTCACATATTGTAATTTATTAGTGAATTAATTTTTATAAGTCTGCTACAAAGTAGACAATTCAAAGGGAATAACATTATTAACATCAATTAAGCAACTTCTCATTGGCAGGTTCGACTCACCGGTACGTCATGTGAGCACGGGTCTTCGTGATGGTAGGTACAGTTTGCATGAAGTGTTTATCCTCCCGATGACTGCGCGACTACAAATATTAGAAGACGCTTTTATGTTGAGAATGATAAAGAGTTTCAAAAGCGTTTCTCGTGTTGTATTGTAGATAGAGGAGCGGCGATTAAAACAGAGGTGTGTTAGAGGAAGACTTGCCGCACTGTAGGGCGGGATGTTGTGTTTATGGTGTCAGCTGATCCTTGGTGCTGCGGCGAGGCAGTTTTTCTGTGTTTGGCTGATGGTGGCGCCAGGTATAAATGTGGCGCGGGTCAAATGTGACCCAATTTATTGGTCGACTGGAGATATTCAGCCAGTGCTCTTATTATTTGATATTTTTCCTGTAACGAGTGGCCACCTCCTCCTAATATATGTTCGATGGTATAGGGTATTTAGATTGCGACAAATACTTGTTTGAAGTTTACTCTGGCACTATGATGGAAACAGTGAAGGAGATAGTGTTCGATTGTTTTCGGCCCCTGACAGTGAATGCAGAGTTCGTTAATGTCTGTTCTGTATTTAGAGCTGTGTGCTGCCACTTTGGTGTGTCCCTATTTGGGTTTCGCTGCGTCAGGAGTTAGTGTTGGGTGGGATCTTAATGCATTGAGTTTAAACTTTTGTTCAGTTCCTTTAAGTTATTTGGTGAATTTGGGGGCTGGTTGCGTTGTAGTCGCCTCCTGCATACTTCTGGGTGGTGGGGATCCTGCGGGCCCTTTGTCGTCACCCTGGGTTTATGTCTCTTCTGTGTCGGGGCGTACATAGGGCTTTGTTTTGTCGTGAGTGCCCTCTGGTCGAGAGTCTCTTCCCGTGCTGAGATTGGGGGGAGATTTGTTCAGTTTTGGGGGGTTTCTGCAGGGGCGGCTGCAGTTTACCAGGAGATTGTTGCGGGGGCTTTTCTGGAGGACTTTTGTAGTTGGTTTACAGATGCGTATGTTCGGGGAGATGCTCTGGGACCGGTGGGGGGGGGGTTAGGGTGGGTGGTTGGGGGGTGCTTGCGTCTGAGCAAGTTTAAGGGGTGTTTGCTTGGCCTGGGGTGTGGGCTTATTGGGTTTGGGTTGATGGTGAAGTTGTTGTTGTTATAGATTCAGCTACTCGGAACAAGCTCCAAGTAGCACGGGCTGTGGTGAGCCCGTAACTTACCTGGCACAGGAGCGGGGCAAGTAGAACGGGCTATGGTGAGCCCGTAGTGGACTTACCTGGCACAGGAGCGGTGCGTGATGAATCTTGATGGTGAAGATTGATTGATAAAGATTAAGCCACCCAAAAGGTGGCACGGGCATGAATAGCCCGTAAGTGGTGGCCCTTTTGAGCCATTACCAGTATCAAAAGATGATACTGGAGATCTGTGGAGGCGCAACTGCACCCTGCGTGACGGGAGATGTCTCCCGGACCAAATGGTGACCAAATGGTGATGGTGAAGGTGGGGGTCTCCTTTTTCATTGTCTCCCCCTCACCCTCCTTCTGGCCTCTCGGCGGTTGGTGGTTTGGGTTATGTGAGTGTTGTGTTCTTGTGCTGCTCCCGGTGTGTGTGTGAGCTGTTCTTCCCAGTTCCTGTGTGTTCCGGTGCGTGTGGTTGTGTGTGCCTGTATATGGGTGTGGGTTCTATTTTTCGGCTCCTACGCACGCCGGTGTTTCTGTATTTCCAGGTTGCTGTGTGTTCCGGTCTTATTATTGTTTCCGTGTTGGCTTTCTGGCTTGCCCTGTCCTGTGCTCCCTGTCTTGGTGCCATGTGCATTGTGACTTTGCTACAGTTTTATGTTGTTATTACTTTGTATTTCTCTTTATTATTGAATTCAATTTCTTCAATTTCTTTCTTTATTATGCACCCTATTGAATTTCTGAGCCAATTATTTTAATTACGTGTGGCTTTCATGGTTTTCTTTTTCTTTTTCTTTTTTTGTTTTGTGTTTATTAATGCCTCTCCTTTATCATGTTTGTATTTTACCGGTTCCTTCACGTTCCGGTTGTGTGTGTGTGTGTGTTTGTGCATGCCAGGTTTGTTCTTGGGTGTTTCCGTGCGTGGCTGGGTTTTCTCCTCCCCGGTTCCTGCGTGTGCCGGGTTTTGTTTCGACTGTGTGTACATGTGTGTAGCTCTGGTTTGTCTTACCCGGTCTGTGTGTGTTCAGGGGTAACATGTACTTTCTCTGTGCCTAGTATAGCTTGTCATGGTACGTGTTTTATGTATTCTTTCTGTACTTATTGTTTTATTCCCATTTGTGTTTCTGTTCTGTGTACTGTACAAGGTTCTGGGTTCTGTGTGTTATGTGTTTTTCTACTTAATGTCTGTATCATGTTCTATATTTGTATATGGATTTTCTGTCCTTTTTGTGCATATTGTGTATATTTTTTAATAAAAAAAAATACCAGTGGTAAATGTCTCCTTGAAGATGCCAAATAGTTACAATTATAACATATAATCACAATTATAACACAACACACCAACAACGTCACAATCCTCAACACTATACCGAGTAGATCAACAACCACAACAGTCTCTTGATCATTACCCTGGAAACACAAACCGTAACTGACCCTATTTTCCGCTTGTTACAACTTGTAATAAAGTTGTTACATCTTGGCTTAACGTGATTTTGACGTATTAGAACGTTGTTAAAACTTGTTATATTGATTTTTATAACTTGTTAGGAGGTGTTAAATCTTATTCGAACGTTGTAGCAACGTCGTAGTTTCGCTGTGTGTTTGGCGGGTAAACAGTCTCCGTGGTGTAGTGGTAAGACACTCGCCTGGCGTTCCGCGAGCGCTATGTCATGGGTTCGTATCCTGGCCGGGGAGGATTTACTGGGCGCAAATCCTTAACTGTAGCCTCTGTTTAACTCAACAGTAAAATGTGTACTTGGTTGTAACAACGATTCTTCGCGGCAGGGATCGTATTCCAGGGACCTGCCCGAAACGCTACGCGTACTAGTGGCTGTACAAGAATGTAACAACTCTTGTATATATCTCAAAAAAAAAAAAATCCACCACCCATCTTGTATACAGCCAATACGGACCACAAACACACCATTAACACAATCTCGCACAAGGATGGGGCCTCGTAGCCTGGTGGATAGCGCGCAGGACTCGTAATTGTGTGGCGCGGGTTCGATTCCCGCTCGAGGCAGAAACGAATGGACAAAGTTTCTTTCACCCTGAATGCCCCTGTTACCTAGCAGTAAATAGACACCTGGGAGTTAGTCAGCTGTCACGGGCTGCTTCCTGGGGTGTAGGGGTGTGGGAGGTGTGGAAAAAAAAGTAGTTAGTAAACAGTTGATTGACAGTTGAGAGGCGGGCCGAAAGAGCAAAGCTCAACCCCCGCAAACACAACTAGGTGAAACACAATAAACACATCACAAAACAGGCCAACCATTCCCATCTGGGTATAATAACATCGTTTTTGTGTTTGAATCATTGTTAACCTGAATTTACCTGATGGCCACTATGTCTCTTTAGGGTTAGGCCACTAACCCTAATGGGTTAATGGTCCTTAAGTAAAATAAAAAAAAATAATATTAACAGTTAATCATTTACCAGGTACACACACACACACACACACACACACACACACACACACACACACACACACACACACACACACACACACACACACACACACACACATTATATATATATATATATATATATATATATATATATATATATATATATATATATCTGCTATATCACCTATCAATGCTATATATGTATATATATGTATATATATATATATATATATATATATATATATATATATATATATATATATATATATATATATATATCTGCTATATCACCTATCAATGCTATATATATATATATATATATATATATATATATATATATATATATATATATATATACATATATATATATATATATATATATATATATATATATGTCGTACCTAGTAGCCAGAACGCACTTCTCAGCCTACTATGCAAGGCCCGATTTGCCTAATAAGCCAAGTTTTCATGAATTAATTGTTTTTCGACTACCTAACCTAACCTAACTTTTTCGGCTACCTAACCTAACCTATAAAGATAGGTTAGGTTAGGTTAGGTCGGGTTGGTTAGGTTCGGTCATATAACTACGTTAATTTTAACTCCAATAAAAAAAATGACCTCATACATAATGAAATGGGTAACTTTATCATTTCATAAGAAAAAAAATAGAGTAAATATATTAATTAATGAAAACTTGGCTTATTAGGCAAATCGGGCCATGCATTGTAGGCTGAGAAGTGCGTTCTGGCTACTAGGTACGACATATATATATATATATATATATATGCGAACAAGCCTGAATGGTCCCCAGGACTATATGCGAATGAAAACTCACACCCCAGAAGTGACTCGAACCCATACTCCCAGGAGCAACGCAACTGGTATGTACAAGACGCCTTAAACCACTTGACCATCACGACCAGACAAAATGAGATGATAGCCGAAGCTATTTGAACCACCTCACCGCTGGCACTCGGATGGTTATCTTGGGCATAGCATTTTACCAATCACCTCATTCTTTGGGGCACACGTGAGGAACACAAATGCGAATAAGCCTGAATGGTCCCCAGGACTATATGCAAATGAAAACTCACACCCCAGAAGTGACTCGAACCCATACTCCCAGGAGCAACGCAACTGGTATGTACAAGACGCCTTAAACCACTTGACCATCACGACCAGACAAAATGAGATGATAGCCGAAGCTATTTGAACCACCTCACCGCTGGCACTCGGATGGTTATCTTGGGCATAGCATTTTACCAACTCACCTCATTCTTTGGGGCACACGTGAGGAACACAAATGCGAACAAGCCTGAATGGTCCCCAGGACTATATGCGAATGAAAACTCACACCCCAGAAGTGACTCGAACCATACTCCCAGGAGCAACGCAACTGGTATGTACAAGACGCCTTAAACCACTTGACCATCACGACCAGACAAAATGAGATGATAGCCGAAGCTATTTGAACCACCTCACCGCTGGCACTCGGATGGTTATCTTGGGCATAGCATTTTACCAAATCACCTCATTCTTTGGGGCACACGTGAGGAACACAAATGCGAACAAGCCTGAATGGTCCCCAGGACTATATGCGAATGAAAACTCACACCCCAGTGACTCGAACCCATACTCCCAGGAGCAACGCAAACTGGTATGTACAAGACGCCTAAACCACTTGACATCACTCACGACAAAGACAAAAGAGATGATAGCAAGCTATTTGAACCACCTCACCGCTGGCACTCGGATGGTTATCTTGGGCATAGCATTTTACCAAATCACCTCATTCTTTGGGGCACACGTGAGGAACACAATGCGAACAAGCCTGAATGGTCCCCAGGACTATATGCGAATGAAAACTCACACCCCAGAAGTGACTCGAACCCATACTCCCAGGAGCAACGCAACTGGTATGTACAAGACGCCTTAAACCACTTGACCATCACGACCAGACAAAATGAGATGATAGCCGAAGCTATTTGAACCACCTCACCGCTGGCACTCGGATGGTTATCTTGGGCATAGCATTTTACCAAATCACCTCATTCTTTGGGGCACACGTGAGGAACACAAATGCGAACCGTGCCACAACGAACAATTGACCATTCTATCAGTCTTAGAATACAATATATCTGTAGGTACTCTGCCTACGTCTGTAACTCTAAACTTCATATACACTTCTTGGCACATAAATAGCAAATGATAACTCACCTCTCACTGCGTCGTTTACGCTAATGACAAATCACTCTTACCTCCAACAAGTGATCATTAGACTACTTCACTACTCTGACAACTTCAGGTTCTCAGGGCTTAAACCAGGATCCTCTGCAGCTCCTCCAGGCGCTACCATGAAGATCCTTGAACACTATGGTGCTCCCTACTCCTATTAGGATATCCACAGTCTCCTGGCTGCTGCACCATAAGTTTCCTCGAATAACTGTGGCACTTCACCACCTCTGCAGAAGCACGTGACACTCCTCATCACTGCTTCTTCATAGCTCGGGGTCCATCTCCTCCCCTGCCTTGGAGTCTCATTAACACTCCCTCTGTGCTGGCTTCCAAGTCCTCAGCAACTTCTTCCCCCAAGACAACCCTGCATCCCATTTGCACTCCAATTAAATTGTTTCCCTTTTTAACACGTAAACAAAATTAATCACATAATATCTTTGTCTCCACTCCTATCTGTCCTCTACATTAATGAGAGTGGACTCCCCCCGGGCGAGTCCATGCGCCACCTCGCTGGGCGAGCCTCATCACGCTGGGAGGGGCCTCCTCCCTCAGGAGCCCGCTCCTTCAGTTGCCCGCAGCACCTCAGAGAAGACGGACGTCGCTCTGCGCTCCTCCCACTCACTCTCTATTTTAGGCTCTCTGCCTTACCAAAAATTTCTAACTTGAAAATGAACTTCGCTACGCGCTGGGCACACGACCAACTACAAGCAACACTATGAACTGGCTTAAATCGGGCTTACCACAGATTATCTGGTCGAGGGCGCTTCTCCCTTGACATCGTCTGACCAGGGCGATTGTCACAGCCCACAAAACTGTCACTGGGCGGCTTAATACTCTCTCCTCGCCGTCCAGGACTTGAGCCCACAACGTCTTCAGCTCGATTCAACAGCTTGAACGTCTGCACCTTCTCTTCTCTTCTGGAGATAATATCACTAGGGGTTCCCTCCTGGCGGAGTTCGTCAAAGCGCGGCTCCTCCCCTGCATGTCTGGCCTCAAGTGAGGTCATCGCCCTCCACAAGCGAGCCTCACGCCTCCAGTAACTTGTCCACTCTCCCAAAAGTCATTTATCTGTTTTCTGCTCATTGCCCATAATCTCAAACTTTTATATAATATTCAACACACTATTTTACATCTGTTTTATCGCCACTATAATTCCTGCACCTTCCAGTTAGGTCAGGCTTGCTGAATAACTCTCAAAGGGTGAGACTCTTTCTCCTGCAGACTGAGATCTAACACTCCCCTCCCCTTATTTTTGAGAGTTATTCCGGTGGCAAAGCTCGGGATAATTATCATCCGCCACCACACTGTCTTGTTCTCCAACCGATTGGTTCGAACGGTTGATTGCTTAGTATCTCTTCAGAGTCTACAACTACTTCATTGCACCTTGCAAAATCTGGCTCACAACTCGCCCGAAACATGAATCTTCTCACAAACGATTTGACTTCCCTGACACCCTCCTTGGCTAGGCTGTCCTCCTTGGACGCTGCACTTCATCGGTCAACTCTACTTAGTGTTTCACCCTCCGTTTCCTTGTCTTCTTCTCTTCACGTTCGGAGTCAGACATCTACTGTCTGTACCTCCTCTGTCGTCTTCATACTTCCATATATGCCTATTATACTTTCGTATCTCCTGCCATCATACTTCAC
>WNGS01004946.1:36087144-36102144 GCA_020271785.1 Procambarus virginalis
TCCCTCGTCTTCACCGACGATCCTCCCACTTTCGTCTCCTCATTTATCCGAGACCTCATCCTGTTTTGACTTCCATCGAGTCCTCGGCTTTCTTCTATCTCCATGCTTTGTCATCATCCTCTTCTTACACTTCTCGCCTCTATACAACTCCATTTCTTCTCCTTCAACTCTTCTTTGTTCCCTGGAAGTTTCTCTGAGCCCTGTACTACATCCAACAGCACTCGATCGTACATGTTGCTTTACCTCTCCTAGAGTGCTCGTAGCATCTCTCCACACATACTGTCCTCTTTTCCTTCTATTTTCTCGGCTATTATTCTTCTTCACTATCTCTCCTCCGCGTTTTCTGTGAAACATGTCAACTCCTGACATCTCAAACAACTTAACTCTACTATTCAAATGCCTCTGTGCTCGTGGACCACTTGACGCTCTACTCCCGTCCTCAGTATGTCCACATCCTTCCTCACTTCTGCTCAGCACAGTTGCACTCACCTTCCGACCCTTTATTTCAGCAGGCTGGGGTCTACTCAGGTTCGTCTCTTCACATGATTTTTCTTTGGCTGGGCCATCTTCACTTTTGGCCTCACCGAGACTTCATCTTCCTGAGCTGGACCTTCATCAAACAGCCACGCTATATCTACGTCGATATCTTCTATTGGCTGAATAGACACTGTCTCATCTTCTCCAGCGTCTTCCTCGTCGGCTACCTCTGTCTTCATCACTACCGAGACAGGGTTTTCAATGGCTTGGCGGTCTCCTGACTCATCTCCTCGGATGTCAGTCAGGTTCACACTCTCAGGTGTCCCACCCGTGCCGTGTCCTTCTGGGCACTCCTCTGGCACACTATGACTCTTGGCAACACCTTTGTCCCGCCCAAGTCATTCCCCAGGATCATTTGGACTCCTGGAACAGGTATGTCGGGGCACACTCCCAACATCACCTCCGCCGACACATATTCCGACCTTAGCTGGACAGTACAAACGGGCATGTCACTCTCAGACAATAACCCATATACTTTCATCTTTCTCCTGCCAGCTAACTGTCGATCATTCCCAATCAGGCTTCTCGCAATCACGCTCTGATTAGCTCCGGTATCTCTTAAGATACCAACTTCTACCTCAGGTTGGCCTCCTATACTGATCCAACCTTTACTTATGAACGGCCTATACCTCTCGTTCACTAAGTTCACCATCTGTGGTTTGTCTCGGAACACATTAGTATATTTACTTCGGGGGTCACACATGGCCAGGGTCACAATTCTCTTGCCCTGCCTACAATCTCGCATCACGTGACCCAATCCGTTACAGTTGTAACATCTCACCTGGGAAAAGTTTCTTCTATATGTACCAGAGTGGTTCTGACTTTGTCCACTCGCATGAGAGTTCCTCGGGCCAGGTACACTACTTGCACTCTGTGGGGCTTTACTGGACTCTTGATTTCCTGGATAATGATTTGTTTCTCGTTTAGCTCCTTCATCTTCACTTTCAGACGAAGTGCGCGACCTACTCTTCTGAGTTTTAGGGTACTTACGTTTATCCGCCCATTTATCAAAATTTTTCTCACCCCAGACTCTTCTGGGTCTTTCGTAATTTCTTCCTCCCCAGGCTCCACTGGATCTGCCATTGCTGCGTCTCACCTCATTCTTCACTCTGTTCTCCCTCAAGCTCTTATATGCTTCCGTAATCATATCCGCCCTATCTGCGGCATCTCTCACCTCCTTTATCCCTGCTTCTTGGATCTTGAACTTTGTTTCGGGATGCATCATCTCCAAGAACTTCTCCATGACCATCAATTGCTTCAGGTCAGCGTAAGATCCAACTCCAGCAGCTTCAATCCACTTCTGGAATCGTCTTTCCAGATCCCTTGCTGTCTCAGCAAACGTACATGCTCCCACTTTGATCATCTCTCTGAAACGCTTCCTATAAGCTTCTGGGGTTAACTGGAACGAGCGCAATATGCTGCTCTTTACTGTGGCATAATCCTGGCACTCTTCTAGAGACAATTGGGTGTAAGCCTCCCTGGCTGCACCGGTCAATCTTAACTGGACCAGCTGGGCCCATTCCTCCTGTGGCCATTCCTTGATGCTGGCCACCTTCTCAAAGTGCTCGAAAAAGCTCTCTGCCTCTTCTGGAACAAACAAGGGAATGTCCTTCTCCCTAACCCTAACATCTGGTGAGCGTGATACCTGGGTGGTGCTCTCTGGCAACCCATGTTCGATCCTTTGCTCAGCCAAGGTTCTATTCGCTTCTATTTCCATTTGTTTTGTTCTCTCCTCCTTTTCTTTTCCACCTTTAGTTCCAACTCCAGTTCCCTTACTCTGGTTTTCTCTTTTTCTACTTCCAGCCTGGTTTTCTCTGCCTCATTTTTCATCTGGAGTTCTAATTTCATCTTTTCCAGCTGGAACTGTCTCTCCTCACGCTGCATCTGGAGCTCTAACTGGAATCTCTCCAAGCTCCTATTCCGGCTACTCCTGCTACTGCGGCTACTCCTGCTGCTCCTACTCGATCCCTGGGATCTCACTTCATCCTGCCCATCATCCTCCTTTCCACTTTCAGCTCCTCTCTGGGCTCCTTGCTCTGCCGCTTCGCTTTTGGCTCTTAACTGCCTAAGGATCTCATCCTTCATCCCAGCCACTTTAGATGCTTTCAACCTAAAGCCACATTTTTCTGCTATTTGTTTCAACTGATCCCTCGTGCAACCTTCCAAGTCCTCAGGCTTGCCTGATTCTACAAATGCTTGCACCTTATCCATCTTGTCCTGTGAGTCTTCCCAAGAGAGAGAATATACACCTGCGGTCACACAGTTTATCTATTTCAACAAGGGTGTACAAATCCACTCTTGGACAGGGTGTGGGTGTGTCAGTTCACTCTCCCGGACACAGGCCCCCAATTTTGTTGCGGTGGTGGTTTGGTGGTGATGTTACCGCTGACGGACCACCCAACCCACAACTCGACAAATGCTCATATTTCACTAGGAGATCACACTAGGCACTTCTGGCTCTTGGAGAGGGGCTCAACGTCACACGTTTAGGGGATGCGGCTCCAACACGCAGCCTTGTTGTCACGTGCACACACCCACTCGAGCCGCTGTGACTCCCCACTCTCTCCTTATGGAATATGACCTCCTCAATCCCCTTTGTCTTACTAGACTTCTGTCTTACCCTGTCCACAGCAGTGGTTCCTGTTTCTTGCTCTCTCTCTCTCTTCTTTACTATTTCCTGGGAAGCCTCACTGGGACAAGTGCAAACACCAGCAAATTTGGATACATTTACTGGACGAAGTACATAACAATACACGCATACATATAATAATAATGATGAATCCTATACTCTGTACTATTATAATCAGGTTGCACTCCAACACCATCAGAACTCTATCCTCAGCTTGCTAAGTGGTATCCTATCTCTTGGTATTACCTAATATTATCAACCTCCTCAAGTAGATTAAGTCTTACAATATAATGTTACACTACCATCAAGAGAATGTATACATATATATATACCTATAAACACATATAAGGCAAATCAGCATTTGAATGCAATAACATACATATATATATATCAGTATAAATGATCCGTGCCACACAACGAATCAATTGACCATTCTATCAGTCTTAGAATACATATATATCTGTAGGTACTCCTGCCTACGTCTGTAACTCTAAACTTCAATATACACTTCTTGGCACATAAATGGCAAACGATCACTCACCTCTCACTGCGTCGTTCACGCTAATGACAAACACTCTCACCTCCATACAAGTGATCATTTAGAACTATTTCACTACCCTGACAACTTCAGGTTCCTCAGGGCTTAAACACCAGGATCCTCTGCAGCTCCTCCAGGCTGCTACCATGAAGATTCCTTGAACAACTATGGTGCTTCCCTACTCCTATTAGGATCATCCACAGCTCTCCTGGCTGCTGCACCATAAAGTTTCCTCGAATAACTGTGGCACTTCACCACCTCTGCAGAAGCACGTGACACTCCTCCTCACTGCTTCTTCATAGCTCGGGGTCCTCTCCTCCCCTGCCTTGGAGTCTCATCAACCACTCCCTCTGTGCTGGCTTCCAAGTCCTCAGCAACTTCTTCCCCAAAGACAAACCTGCAACCCATTTGCACTCCAATAAATTGTTTCCCTTTTTAACACATAAACAAAATTAATCACATAATATCTTTGTCTCCACTCCCTATCTGTCCTCTACATTTAATGAGAGTGGACTCCCCCGTGGGCGAGTCCATGCGCCACCTCGCTGGGCGAGCCTCACTCACGCTGGGAGGGGCCTCCTCCCTCAGGAGCCCGGCTCCTTCAGTTGCCCGCCAGCGCTCAGAGAAGACGGACGTCGCTCTGCGCTCCTCCCACTTCACTCTCTTATTTTAGGCTCTCTGCCTTACCAAAACATTTCTAACTTGAAAATAAACATCGCTACTGTCGCTGGGCACACGACCAACTACAAGCAAACACTATGAACTGGCTTAAATCGGGCTTACCACAGATTATCTGGTCGAGGGCGCTTCTCCCTCTGACAACGTCTGACCAGGGCGCTTGTCACAGCCCACAAAACTGTCACTGGGCAGCTTAATACTCTCTCCTCGCCGTCCAGGACTTGAGACCACAACGTCTTCAGCTCGATTCAACAGCTGGAACGTCTGCACCTTCTCTTCTCTTGGAGATAATATCACTAGGGGTTCCCTCCTGGCGGGAGCTCGTCAAAGCGCGGCTCCTCCCCTGCGATGTCTGGCCTCAAGTGAGGTCATCGCCCTCCACAAGCGAGCCTCACGCCTCCAGTAACTTGTCCACATCTCCCAACAAGTCATTTATCTGTTTTCTTGCTCATTGCCCATAATCTCAAACTTTTATATAAATTCAACACACTATTTTACATCTGTGTTATCGCCTCTATAATTCCTGCACCTTCCAGTTAGGTCAGGCTTGCTGAATAACTCTCAAAGGGTGAGACTCGTTTCTCCTGCAGGCTGAGATCATAACAACGGGCAGAAATTAATGTTTGGGAAGCACCAGTATCACGAAGAAGAATCACTGGCTTCCATTTCTCATTTACACACAGAACTTTGCCTGAAAACATATATGGAGAATACTGTTTTTTCCCAATTGAGGTCTACTGTGACATGTTCATTAGTAAATTTACTCAGCACACCTCTATAATAAATGAGACCAGATGGTCGTAACTCAGGGTGCAAATTTAAACAAGAATTAATCACATGAATTAATCCTCTTACAATGAGTACAGTACCTTACAGTGGACACACCTGTAGAACCAACTGTAGGTTTAGAATTAACATTACTAGGTTTTGATGTTTCTGGAAATGGAGTAACAAGTTTAGGTTTTGTAAGAGAAGAGTTCATGGGAGTAGCTGGAGCACTAGTACTGGATTTATACTGAAAAGGAGGTCGGTGAGCATGATAGTTTACTCTAATGGTATAGTTATGTGATTTGAGCTTTAAATGTGCTCTGGTCAACAATTCATCTCATCGGCGAGCTTAGACAGCTCATAAATATCTGTTGTATTCTTCTGCTCTGCCATAGAAGTAGACAATATATTTGGGAGACATGACAACACTTCTTCTGTGATAAGAAGATTCTTAAGAGCATCATACTCAGCAATAGAAAGAGACTTAAGCCATCGGTTACAATAATTAGTTTTTAACCTGGTGAAATCTGCAATTGTTTGTTCACTTGCCCTCTTTAAATTTCTAAACTTCTGGCGATGTGCTTTAGGGTTCAACTGGTAAGCATTTAGGATGCTGTTCTTAACAAAATTGTAATCGAAACTGTTTACATCAGATAAGGATGTGAACACTTCTTAACTTTTCCCCTGAGTTGGCTCTGCATAATAGCTACCCACTGGTCCATTAGCCAGTTCATACTAACAGAAATTTTAGAGAAATGTGAAAAGAAAACCTCAGGGTCCTCCTCGTTGAACCTTGGTAATTCGACATATTTATTTACCTTTATTTGGGAACTATCATTATTGCTAGGAACATTTGCTAGTATTTCCATGTCCAGCTGCCAGTCTGTATTTCTACTTAGAGACTTATCCTCAGCCATTTTTCTCTGAATTTCTAACTGTTCTTTTTTTTAGCTGCCTCTAACTGCAACTGAACTATAAGTCTCGTATTCTGTGCCTCAATTTTTCTCTGTTGTTGTTTTTCTTTAGCCTCAAGTTCTCTCCGTTGAGCTTCAATCTCTCTCTGTTGAGTTTCGGCCTCTATTTTTTTCTGTTGCCTTTCAAATTCATATTCTTTCTCTCGAGCCTCAAGCCTAGCATATTCTACTTGAGTTTCCTACTCAGAGCGCTTCAAAGCTACTTGCTCACTTGTCTCTTCACTTACCTCATCAAAAATCTCTTCTCCGAATTTACCATCTTCTACTAGATGCATCACTATCACTCTCACAATCTGTGCTTTGTTCATTTTATTGTTGGTGGTTAACTCTATCTTATTTGCCATATTTATTAAGGCAGACTTTGTTAGGCTTTTAATTCCCTCCAAGTCAGGTTCAGCCAACACCAACTCGACTTGATTCTCCATTGTTAACTAACACTTGGCACTTTTCTAACTAAAATAATTTTCAACAGAGTGGCACTGCACTACACACTTCACTTTATATTGATACGACACTGAAAACTGCTTGGCCCCACTGCCCAAGCGAGAAAATATGATGATTTACCTCCAAAATCATGAAACGTGTCTGTTGATGGTGAAATACAGGACAATCACTCTCATGTAATCCTACACAAAGTTTCCTCGAACACACTTTCCCTATGAAGGCAAGGTTAGATTAGCAAGGTTTTAATAATATGTGGGAAAAAATATCCCGGACATGGCCCACACAATATGTGTTACGTCTCGTCCACACAGCTCGATGAACTACAGGGTTAATTATAGGCGTTGTCTAGGGGTAATACAAGTAATCCCTGTCTCTTAAATACGTTTAACCAGAGTGCCTCATAAGTACATACCGTACAATTTATTTCACCGGGTTATAAAAACATGCACGTAAAATTATATATATAATATCAAGGAATAATATATTTCATATTTCACAATTAATCAGATTGCACAATAAAACACGATAATATAATAATTGGGCTCGCCAGGTAAATGAGATCATCTATGACAAAATACAGAAAAAAACAAAAGACACTTATCAGACCAGTTGACTCCATGACGGCTTCCAGCTTTTTTTTTTCTTTTTTTAGATATATACAAGAGTTGTTACGTTTTTGTACAGCCACTAGTACGCGTAGCGTTTCGGGCAGGTCCCTGGAATACGATCCCCGCGGCGAAGAATTGTTTTTACAACCAAGTACACATTTTACTGTTGACTTAAACAGAGGCTACAGTTAAGAATTTGCGCCCAGTAAATCCTCCCCGGCCAGGATACGAACCCATGACAAAGCGCTCGCGGAACGCCAGTCGAGTGTCTTACCACTACACCATGGAGACTGGAGCTAACTGAAGCACGTTCCTCCGGTCCTACCCCAAACACCCCCTCCTCCCTCTCCATCCAGAACAGGAATGACAAATGAGTAACTTTAACAAAAACTAATAAATGAGAAAAGCAATCGGTTTCAATATGGATAGGAAGAACAATTTAATTATACTTGCTATATATAAATAATATAAATTATAATGCTACATGCTTAATCAAAGAATTTTATGATAAGATGAATATTATAAAGGGGACATCTAGCAACTGCAAGGTACACACGTACAGATTATTCCATCAGGAAGTTGACCAGGCCAGCACACGTCTAATACCTGTGACTATATCCGGCACCATACTCCCCTACGTTGCCAACTATAGGACAATTTCAAAAGTACTTATTTATAAATTCATTCAAGAAATAAAACATAATAGATCCTACACTGAGTGAAGATGTGATGTGTTCACATCACATCTTCACAGCAACGATCCCTCTCTCCCAGCATCCAAGGCAAACCCAAAAAATATTAATGTGTCTAGAACTAAGCACACCGCTGGACATTTGACATTCGCTCGGAGTCTGCCTGTACCAAAACCAACCCGTCCTCGCAAATTTAATAAGTCAATATTGACTTATTAGTTGCGTGCATAGGTGACATAATTAACATAATAGTTTCCCTTGAAAATCTTCATAGAAAACACCGACCTTACCTAACCTTGTTAGTATGTTAAAATAAGCATCTTATAGCTTCGTAATTACAATTGTTACTTAACCTATTATAGGTATAGGTTAGGTAATAATTGTAATTACGAAGCAATAAGATGCTTGTCTTAACATACTAACAAGGTTAGGTAAGGTCGGTGTTTTCTATGAAGATTTTCAAGGGAAACTATTATGTTAAGTATGTCACCTATGCACATATTTAATAAGTCAATATTGACTTATTAAATTTGCGAGGACGGGTTGACCAAAACAAGTAATGACAGGAGCAGCATAATTAATAAGAGATCTCACTGTATGCCATGTCATTACAATTAAAAAGTAAAATGTAGAATATGATTAATAATTGTGTACTGTATAGGTTCGTGAGCCCCCTCCCCCCTTGAGTGATCTTATACAGGCAAGGGTAGAAATAGCCTAAGGTACTCTATCCTTTCCAGATGTGCTTCCTTTTTCTCAATAAACGTACTTGAATGTCATTCATTCGAGGCCGGACAACACCACACGTGAAAGCTTACACACGCGAGCAAATTATACCAGCAGTAAATGTGCTTTGGAAATGAGGGACAAATTTTCAGCATTACAGAACAACAACGTCACATTCCTGAACACTGAGTACATCATCAATCACAGCTGACTGTTTGATCCCTTAGAAATCCTAACATCAACAACAATAACTTCAATAATCCTCGATCAGATCAGTTCATCTCAAACTCATCACTAAGTATATCTGCAACCTGTTCTCTTAAAAAGAACGTCGCATTTGGCCGTTTGCCCGTATGGCCGAATTTGGACGTAATTTGAAAATAAAAAAATATGAAAATAAATTTAGGATTTTTTTTTTCAACAAAAGTAAGTTAAGGGTCCTCTGATAGGTTAGGTGGGCAGGAAATTCTCATAAAGTTTCAAAACGTTATGAAAAACGTTAATTTAAAGTGTCCTCTCATAACCTCTGCGCGTACGCCCGACGACTCAAATAGAAAACGGAACAGAACGTCACTTTTGTGAGTCGATTTCGTTTCAAATTACGTCCAAATTTGGCCATATCGCGCATACGAGCCAAAAGTGACGTTCTTTTTAAGAGGACGGGTTGATATCTGAGCATAGTGATACCAACATAAAATTATTAACATTAAATTATACATCTGTATTGTGCAATCTCTATGCTCAAAATAGTTCTATCAGCTGGCTTGTTTCCCGATTTAAAACAAATAACTACTAGGCAAGTAGAGACATTCTTAATCACTAGGCAGTCAGCACAAGGGGAAAATTAGACACAGTATCTTTATATTTAAAAATGTTTATGGAATTTTACACATATTACAATTGCATATTATACATATTAAAAACTTTGGTTTAATCATTAAATATTTGTGTTGATTACTTAATTTTGTTTTTATTGTTTAAAATGAATATATTTTGTACAATTTCGTACTTATATCGTTTTGTTAGTTTAGTAATAATTAATTAATTTACAGGTCTGCAAAAAAACAGAAAATATGATGGTTTATTTAATATCTTCTCTGAAAAAATGTTAAGATCATGGTGGCTGTTGATGACCTTGTTGTTGTGATCTTCGTGAGGCCGACGGCCAGAGGATGGTACAATCCCCAGGATGCTACAATGGAACTGTCTTCAGGAACTTGTGAAAGGAATCATTCAGAACTTTGATTATCTCATACGTCAGACCAATACTGGAATATGCGGCTCCAGCGTGGAGTCCACATCTAGTTCAACACAAAACGAAGTTAGAAAAGGTTGAGAGGTATGCCACCAGGCTAGTCCCCGAACTGAGAGGAATGAGCTACGAGGAAAGATTACTGGAACTAAACCTCACAACAATGGAAGACAGAAGAGTTAGGGGGAGACATGACCACTACCTATAAATTACTCAGAGGAATTGACAAGGTAGATGAGGATAAACTGTTTAACACGGGTGGTTCACGGACATGGTGACATAAGTAGGAACTTAGTACCAAAATGAGCCATAGAGACGTTAGACAATAAGTTATTCAGTGTCAGAGTAGTTAATAAATAAAATGCATTTGGAAGTGATGCGGTGGAGGCTAACTCCATACAAAGTTTGAAATGAAGATATGATAGAGCCCAGTAGGCTCAGGAATCTATACACCTGTTGATTGATAGTTGAGAGGCGGGACCAAAAAGCCAATGCTCAATCCCCGCAAGCACAACTAGGTGAGTACAATGGTGGTCCCAGCATATACAACCCATCCTCCACATTGACAGTTCGTTATAATGTAAAAGGGACACATTCAGTCAATCTGGTACAATGTAGAGACACAGTACCGTGCACAGTGGTGACAGGCCTGTTGAGTGTACCGAGTGCGGGAAAAGATTCAGTCGTCTTGAAGCTCTGAAGACTCGTAGGATTGTGCATTCTAATGATAGAACTTTCGAGTGTACTGAGTGTTGGAAAAGATTCAAAGTACGAAGCAATGTTAAGAGTCACATGTCAACGCATTGGCCGATAATGCATTGTCACATATCACAAGCAGGTGATAAAAACAATCAAAGTGTATATTCAGGTAAAAGTACATACATAGAAGATAAGTTGCAAACATAACGTTGGATTTATAAATAGAGTTAGTACATACAATACCTAAAACCACTAATACGCACAGTATTTCGGGCAGATGTGGCGGGGGGGGGGGGGGGAACAAAACCCTAGGATAAAGCTTAATACTAATGGAGATTAAAGTATAAATTGTGTAGAAAAAGGAAAAAAAGAGGGGGGGGGGGTGGAACATGACAGAAATCAGAAATTATTCAACTTGGTCAACGAACAGCATTGTTTGAAAATAGCAAGACATGGGTCGACATTTATTTGGTAAGGAAGGTAATTACATGAAGGAAAGGAAATTCCTGTTTCAATTCTTCCTCCGTGGACTGACATTGTCACATTTTTCATCAGGTGTTAATTTTCGTCATTTACACACACACACACGCCGACCCTTGTGTCGACCCTCGACACAAGTGTCGAGGGAGGTGGTCACGTTTCCCCACGCTCGCCATACTTCATATTTCGAGAAATCAGAGGGATACACGGAAAATTCGGTGTTCAGTGGTAATACAAAGTGCAACACACCAATTAGAAACTAGCAAATTTATGGCTTGTGTCCGATAGTGAATATTAGACAAGTTCAGGGGTACGACATCAGTGCCAGGAAAAGCACGTGCACCACTGCATGGTCAGAGTGTACACAACTAGATGTGAAGATCATAACAAATAGTGAATAGGATAGTAAAGAAGTGATTCTGAACGTGTAGTATTAGAACTATATCGGTGCGAAAAGGAGCAAGAAGGAAGGGAACAAGTACTGAAGATAGATAGCGACAAGTTGGAGGGATCTACGCCTGGCAGCGGCATGGATGGAGACAGCAGGCCTAAACTCGACTGTCAACAGTACTTTTAACACCTGTTTGTGCTGTAGGATGTTTTGAATTGGTGGTAAGGTAAGGCCTCTCAAAAAGTCAGTCATACGGTAAACAGTGTTATTGCTTTTTAATAGTTAGTCTTGGATATAAGTTAACAAACAGAAACGAACCTCAAGAGAAATGTTTGGCTCATGTGCGAACTAGTTTTCTGGCACCCTAGTGTGAAAAAAACACTCCGCCCTACACCAAGACAACTCCCCGCCCCTTCACTCACCCCCACCCCTCCCACAACCCTTCCACACTAATCCGCCCCACACACCCTCACCATCCCCTCCCTCTCTCCCACCTCCCCCCTCCATACTCTCTCTCACAATTTCTCTCCAACCTTCTCTCTCCCCCCTCTATCCCCACACACCTCTCTCTCTCTCTCTCTCTCTCTCTCTTATATATATATATATATATAATATATATATATATATAATATATATATATATATATATATATATCTGAAAACTCACACCCCAGAAGTGACTCGAACCCATACTCCCAGGAGCAACGCAACTGGTATGTACAGGGCGCCTTAATCCGCTTGACCATCACGACCGGACATAAGGAAGTGATAGCCTGAGCTATATGAACCACTTCCCCGCCGGCACCTGGATGGTTATCTTGGGCATAGCATTTTATCAAATCACCTCATTTTTTGGGGCAACACGTGAGGAACACAAATGCAAACAAGCCTGAATGGTCCCCAGGACTAGATACAACTGAAAACTCACACCCCAGAAGTGACTCGAACCCATACTCCCAGGAGCAACGCAACTGGTATGTACAGGGATGCCTTAAACCACTTGACCATCACGACCGGACATAAGGAAGTGATAGCCTGAGCTATATGAACCACTTCCCCGCCGGCACCTGGATGGTTATCTTGGGCATAGCATTTTATCAAATCACCTCATTTTTTGGGGCAACACGTGAGGAACACAAATGCAAACAAGCCTGAATGGTCCCCAGGACTAGATACAACTGAAAACTCACACCCCAGAAGTGACTCGAACCCATACTCCCAGGAGCAACGCAACTGGTATGTACAGGGATGCCTTAAACCACTTGACCATCACGACCGGACATAAGGAAGTGATAGCCTGAGCTATATGAACCACTTCCCCGCCGGCACCTGGATGGTTATCTTGGGCATAGCATTTTATCAAATCACCTCATTTTTTGGGGCAACACGTGAGGAACACAAATGCAAACAAGCCTGAATGGTCCCCAGGACTAGATACAACTGAAAACTCACACCCCAGAAGTGACTCGAACCCATACTCCCAGGAGCAACGCAACTGGTATGTACAGGGACGCCTTAAACCACTTGACCATCACGACCGGACATAAGGAAGTGATAGCCTGAGCTATATGAACCACTTCCCCGCCGGCACCTGGATGGTTATCTTGGGCATAGCATTTTATCAAATCACCTCATTTTTTGGGGCAACACGTGAGGAACACAAATGCAAACAAGCCTGAATGGTCCCCAGGACTAGATACAACTGAAAACTCACACCCCAGAAGTGACTCGAACCCATACTCCCAGGAGCAACGCAACTGGTATGTACAGGGATGCCTTAAACCACTTGACCATCACGACCGGACATAAGGAAGTGATAGCCTGAGCTATATGAACCACTTCCCCGCCGGCACCTGGATGGTTATCTTGGGCATAGCATTTTATCAAATCACCTCATTTTTTGGGGCAACACGTGAGGAACACAAATGCAAACAAGCCTGAATGGTCCCCAGGACTAGATACAACTGAAAACTCACACCCCAGAAGTGACTCGAACCCATACTCCCAGGAGCAACGCAACTGGTATGTACAGGGATGCCTTAAACCACTTGACCATCACGACCGGACATAAGGAAGTGATAGCCTGAGCTATATGAACCACTTCCCCGCCGGCACCTGGATGGTTATCTTGGGCATAGCATTTTATCAAATCACCTCATTTTTTGGGGCAACACGTGAGGAACACAAATGCAAACAAGCCTGAATGGTCCCCAGGACTAGATACAACTGAAAACTCACACCCCAGAAGTGACTCGAACCCATACTCCCAGGAGCAACGCAACTGGTATGTACAGGGATGCCTTAAACCACTTGACCATCACGACCGGACATAAGGAAGTGATAGCCTGAGCTATATGAACCACTTCCCCGCCGGCACCTGGATGGTTATCTTGGGCATAGCATTTTATCAAATCACCTCATTTTTTGGGGCAACACGTGAGGAACACAAATGCAAACAAGCCTGAATGGTCCCCAGGACTAGATACAACTGAAAACTCACACCCCAGAAGTGACTCGAACCCATACTCCCAGGAGCAACGCAACTGGTATGTACAGGGATGCCTTAAACCACTTGACCATCACGACCGGACATAAGGAAGTGATAGCCTGAGCTATATGAACCACTTCCCCGCCGGCACCTGGATGGTTATCTTGGGCATAGCATTTTATCAAATCACCTCATTTTTTGGGGCAACACGTGAGGAACACAAATGCAAACAAGCCTGAATGGTCCCCAGGACTAGATACAACTGAAAACTCACACCCCAGAAGTGACTCGAACCCATACTCCCAGGAGCAACGCAACTGGTATGTACAGGGATGCCTTAAACCACTTGACCATCACGACCGGACATAAGGAAGTGATAGCCTGAGCTATATGAACCACTTCCCCGCCGGCACCTGGATGGTTATCTTGGGCATAGCATTTTATCAAATCACCTCATTTTTTGGGGCAACACGTGAGGAACACAAATGCAAACAAGCCTGAATGGTCCCCAGGACTAGATACAACTGAAAACTCACACCCCAGAAGTGACTCGAACCCATACTCCCAGGAGCAACGCAACTGGTATGTACAGGGATGCCTTAAACCACTTGACCATCACGACCGGACATAAGGAAGTGATAGCCTGAGCTATATGAACCACTTCCCCGCCGGCACCTGGATGGTTATCTTGGGCATAGCATTTTATCAAATCACCTCATTTTTTGGGGCAACACGTGAGGAACACAAATGCAAACAAGCCTGAATGGTCCCCAGGACTAGATACAACTGAAAACTCACACCCCAGAAGTGACTCGAACCCATACTCCCAGGAGCAACGCAACTGGTATGTACAGGGATGCCTTAAACCACTTGACCATCACGACCGGACATAAGGAAGTGATAGCCTGAGCTATATGAACCACTTCCCCGCCGGCACCTTTGTTGCCCCAAAAAATGAGGTGATTTGATAAAATGCTATGCCCAAGATAACCATCCAGGTGCCGGCGGGGAAGTGGTTCATATAGCTCAGGCTATCACTTCCTTATGTCCGGTCGTGATGGTCAAGTGGTTTAAGGCATCCCTGTACATACCAGTTG